>CM077657.1:17397717-17622717 GCA_039707465.1 Rhabdophis nuchalis | reverse complement strand
TAGATTCTTCCCCAATCACTGTTATCTTTACTAGCAAAGAGATGGCTCATCCTCAAAGTGGTTATTTGGGACTCGGATGTAAGACCCTGGTGTTGTTTCTTTGTTCTGAGCCAAACACGACGAACCCTCTGTAGTTGAAGCAATGATTCCTTTGTTAGGAGCGTCAGCAGCCCCAGTAAAAAGTTTCTCTTTCACTGTAGGCTAATAGGTCTGTCTGGCAGGGAGATGAACAGTTGTCTGCTACATTTATTCATCTCTTCTCCCTGCTTTTTATCCCCAGAGCTAGGGTGGGGCTTCACTAGCAGTGGTGGCTCTTCCGTCCCCAGGATCGGCCCATAGATTTCCACTGCTCTCCTCTCCTCTGCCTTCTGCCCATCTGTGTGTCAGGCACTGGACCCAGCTGTTCCTTCTCTTCCTCATCAGACCTGGGGGCTGTTGACTCTCCATCTGAGGGCTGACAGATGGCCCAGGCTTCTGTCTTTCCCTCTGCCAGCTCCATTCCATCTTCCCCCCCCTCCCCCCGGAGCATCAGGTTGCCTTGATGCTGACCCTGATTCCCATGCCACCTCCTCTTCCTCCTCCTCCTCCTCCTCCTCTTCCTCCTCCTCCTCCTCCTCCTCCTCCTCCTCCTCCTCCTCCTCCTCCTCCTCCTCCTCCTCCTCCTCCGATTCAGCTGCTGGAGGGACCATCGGCCGACAAGCCCCAACAGTCTTCTCCTTTTAGAGAATATCAATACAATGCAATACAATACAATAGCAGAGTTGGAAGGGACCTTGTAGGTCATCTAGTCCATGGGTCTGCAAAGTCGGCTCTTTTAAGACTGGTGGACTTCAACTCCCAGAATTCCCCAGCCAGCCTAGCTGGCTGGGGAATTCTGGGAGTTGAAGTCCACCAGTCTTAAAAGAACCGACTTTGCAGACCCCTGATCTAGTCCAACCCCCAGCATAGGCAGGAAGCTTATACCATTTCAGACAAATGGCTATCTTCTTAAAGACTTCCAGGGTTGGGGCATTCACAACTTCTGGAGGCAACTTCTGTTCCACTGGTTAATTGTTCTAACTGTCAGGAAATTTCTCCCTAGTTCTAGGTTGCTCCTCTCCTTGATTAGTTTCCACCCATTGCTTCTTGTCCTGCCCTCAGGTGCTTTGGAGAATAGTTTGACTCCCTCTTCTTTGTATATCAATATGGTAACAGCAGACCACTTCAACCTCTTTCTAATTACAGCAGTAGAAGTTCTACACGCCACCTGTAAAAGAATTTCTGTATTTAGAACTGGATTGGGTTTTGTTTTGGATCTCTCTTGGCTAATAATATTTCCTATTGTAAGACGGTTGGGATTTTTGTTTTTAAAAAAACAGCAGCTTTATTTGTATGCTTCGAGAGTACAAGTTTGGTTCCAAATAATACTTGAACGGAGAAGAAAAATAGCCACTGGAATCTTATCTCTAATTCTAATTGCTTCAGCAGATGCATCTTGCATGATGCTGGAGGAAAGAGTTTGGGAACTAATTAGTATTTAGCATTTTTAGCAAAGGAAGAAATTGGCAGCATCAATATTAAACCCAGATTGCGGTGGAAACGCTGGCTTTAGGTGTGTGCCTGCGTGTGTTTAAAAGACGGATGAGCTAAAGCAAAGTGTATATTTTTATTCTATTAGTGTTCCCCACTTGTTTAATAAGCTTACCGGATGAGTAGCTTCTCCTAGTCGCCACTATTGCCTTACTCCTTATAGCTAATAAATGCTCTAATGAACACATCGAGCTTGGGTGTCACTAGTTTTCAGCCGTAATTATTGCATTACGCTCCAGCAAACCTCAAATTGCAACTTTGTCTTACCAAACATTAAACGGCAAACTTAAACATCCTTATTCTATACAGTCTCCTTGGAAGATTTCTAGGACTGTAAAAACACAATGCATTTTTTATTTATTTTTTGCTGATTTGAAAGCCGTTCTTCCCCCCCACCCCTCTCTTAATTCATCAAGCTGTACACTAGGATCCTCCAAAATAGACTTTACCAGAGTCTACACCCAATGTGTTCTGTGGCTACATGCGATTGAATCCAGATCTCCAGTAATTGTTGTCAGATCAAAACTTATTGTGTCGCTGCATCCAGTTCACGAAGCTGTTTAATTCTGATTTATAGTGCTTTATCAGATATTGCAGCGCCTCTCGTACTTAAAGCAGATTATAACGCAGTGTCGTGTTTCCAAGCAATTCATATGTTAACATGCTAAATGCAGCATCTTCTAACCTTGCAACAGAAATGGCTTGCAGTGTTCGGGAAACAATACAGGTGCCTACCATGTTTTCTCCAAAACAAGACAGGGTCTTATTTTCTTTTGACCCCCGAAATAAGCACTTTTCAGGGAGGTCTTACTATTTTTGAGGTGCAGGAGGTGGCAAGCGTAGTCACTTCATGGCTGCTGCTGTGTTGCAATATTTTCAGGAAGGGCTTATTTTGTTTTGGTCGCCACGATGTAGAAAAGACGTGGAGACTCTGGAAAGAGTGCAGAGAAGAGCAACCAAGATGATTAGGGAACTGGAGACTAAAACATATGAAGAACGGTTGCAGGAACTGAGTATGTCTAGTTTGATGAAGAGAAGGACCAGGGGAGACATGATAGCAGTGTTCCTATATCTCAGAGGGTGCCACAAAGAAGAGGGAGTCAAACTATTCTCCAAGGCACCTGGGGGCAGGACAAGAAGCAATGGGTGGAAACTAATCAATGAGAGAAGCAACTTAGAACTAAGGAGAAATTTCCTGACAGTTAGAACAATTAACCTCTGGAACAGCTTGCCTCCAGAAGTTGTGAATGCCCCAACCCTGGAAGTATTTAAAAAGATGTTACATAGCCATTTGTCTGAAATGGTATAAGGCTCCTGCCCACGCAGGGGGTTGGACTAGAAGACCTACAAGGTCCCTTCCAACTCTGCAATTGTATTGTATTGTATTGTATTGTATTGTATTGTATTGTATTGTGGGGAGGACTTATTTTAGCGCATGCACCAGGGGTGGGTTGCTGCCAGTTCCAACCTCTTCTATAGAAGAGGTTCCACAAATCTACAGTGCTGTTTAGAACCAGTTCCAGCTCCCTCCCCCACTCCCTCCCCTTCCTCTTCAAGAGGAAGAGCGAGAGGAGGAATTCTGGGAGTTGAAGTTCACAAATCTTATAGCTGTCAAGTTTGAACAACCCCTCTATTGTGCATCAGGCTGATTTCATGAATAGTATCTTCTAACTACTATTTTCCGAGCTCCTGGGGTATGAACTTTGAAGAAATTGCTTTATGTTAAAAAAAAAAAGCTTAATTGAATGTCGGATATTGTTGTGGTCTCTCTATGCTTGTAATTTGTATCCTGGCATGCCCATGCTCATTGCTAATCCTTTGCGAACATGGGAGGAAAATATAAGGTCCAGATATGGTTCAAATCATTAAAGACTTGTGAAATTGAAATTCCAAACAGCCAGGATTTGATTTAGGGGGAGGGGGGGAATTAATAACCAGATCCGGTTGTACGCAGCATAACAAATGTGCACAATAAAGAAAATTGGAAACATCTTATACTTATAATATGAGAATATGGAGAACCTCCTTTAAAAAAAAAAAGGTTTTAAATATAGAGTTGGGAGAATGAACAGTGTGTCTGCATTGCAAGTGTACTATATAGTGGCCCAAAGAGGAACACACAAAGACTTTAGAGCAGGGATGGGCAAACTTTGCAACTTTAAGTCTGAAGGACTTCAGCTCCCAGACTTCTCCAGCCAGCAAAGCTTCAGCAAAGTCCTTCAGCAAAGCTGGCTGGAGAAGTCTGGGAGCTGAAGTCCTTCAGACTTAAAGTTGCAAAGTTTGCCCATCCCTGCTTTAGAGGTTTCTGTGGAATAGCAGGATAAGGAGACCTTTTGCAAGGTATAGCACATAAGGAGACCTTTTGCAAGGTCTGTGATAGGTGGAATTTGAGAACCTTGCAAAGAAGGTGACAATAATTATGAGCTTCCTCACGAAAACGCTGGGCATTCTGAGAACGCTGACCATGTTTCCATTCAATTTCTGAAGAAATTGGGTGAATGCTGGTTAGTTCTTACACTTATCATATCTATCTGTGATAGGGCTTAATCTTTGCATAGAGCAGGGGTAGTCGACCTTTTTATACCTACCACCCACTTTTGTATCTCTGTTAGTAGTACAATTTTCTAACCGCCCACCGTTCCACAGTCATGGTGATTTATAAAGGAGGAGAATCAATTAAATTTTAAAAAAGGAAAGTGCTTCGGTATCAGACAAAACCCCTACTGCCCACCATGAAAGCTGGATCGCCCACTAGTGGGTGGTAGGGACCAGCTTGATAACCACTGGCATAGAGAATTACAAAGTTTTGACTGATACATGGCCATTATTTCCTTTCTCCGCTCAGAAGTAAATTTCTGAGTTTACAGGAGGGAGGAGCTGCAGGGGGCAAAGAGATGCTAACATTTAGTTTGGTTGGGAGGAAGACAGTTGTTCTGACCCAGGCTTCCTTAGAAAGCATGAATCAGAGTCTTGGTCCTGGCAAAACCTCTTTTATTTACACGACTTTGTTTCCTATAGGAGGGGGCCAATCACCTCCAAGGTGTGGCTTTACTCCGAAGTTGTTCTTGTCTTCTGGCAACTCTGCGCATGCGCACACTGGAAACAGGCTCCAGCTGTTCCTCTGCCTCACCGCTATCTAACTCTCTCTCTGCCTCCAACGCAGAACCCTCGTCTGAGCTTTCCTCAACCCCAGGACTGGCCCATGTTCCTCCCCAGCCTCCTCACTGTCCAACTCTGCTACCAGCTCTGGTGGCCACTGGCAGGCCACAACAACGGTTGAGATAACTCCTCCCTAGAAGTTCTCATTGCACACCTTCAATGATGCAAGTCGGTGCTTTAGTTTCGCAAGATTTCATGTCTATAGGTGAGGAACGGGAAAGGAACCTCCTTAGAAGCAATTCTCCGTGTCTTTCTTAGGTTTTGGGCCCTGACATAAGTGTACGAAAACCGGGAACTAGAGCTATCCTAATAAACAACGACATAGTGAAGAGAGATCACCCTGGAAGCAATCAAACTAACAGAGTGAAAGTCATAACCGTGTTTTCTAGACGATGGCAAGGAAGGGAACATCGGGAAGGACCAGCAAAATTAAAAACCGGTGGAATGTATGTTATAGGGGAACCGTGGGCAATGTTTTATTCCATGTGGATAAAATAAAGCAGCTGTAGCAAAAGGCCTGCGGGGGATAACGGAAAAGCCTTGTCAATTGATATTAAGGCCAAGCATTTGCAAGTTGCACCTGTACTCTTAAACAGTCTCTGAAACATTTATCTTGTAACATATGGCAGACAGTGATGTGCTTGTACAGATTGTTTGCTAGTGGGTTTTGACCTACTCTTAAGCTGGGTTAGCTTTTTATTATTATTATTTCCTCCTGTTTGCCTTTTCTGACTTTCTATTTATAGAGATCCGTCAAAGCACTTACTTCTGAGTTGGGAAAATGAATGGGAACCAAAGAGAGATCCTTAGATGATCAAGAAGAGGAGATTTTCTCTCTTTTTCCTTCTGTTAAAATTGTGGCCAAACCCAGACAGTAGCTGTATTTTCACTTATCTCTCTTGCTCCTTCTGTATCTTAGGACAATTCCTAAAAAAAGCATGAGCTAGACATATAAACAGAATGGAATGAAAAGATAGCAACTAGTAATGCTACACAGCACTCAGCCCAAAGACGACAATTCTACAGTGATAGCCACATAAAATCCTTCAATTAGTGAGGGGAAAGAACCCCAGTGGTAAGCAAGTTTCCATCCCTGCCTGAAAGGCAAATAATGATGATTTATGTCACATTTCATTGGAAACAGAAATAACCTGATGTCGGCAAACATGAGGTTATTGTTAAAATGACAGCTGGAAAGCTTGGAGCCTTGGCGTGAGAAGCTGATCTCGGTATGAAGGCAAGGGCTACCAGAGGTAGGTTGCAGAGATCCAGAAGACCTCCAGATGGCAGCAAAGAGACGCCAAAACTTATGATTCTTTGCTGGCTGGCTGGGGAATTCTGGGAGTTGAAGTCCACCAGTCTTAAAAGAGCCGACTTTGCAGACCCCTGCCCTAGAGGTCTCCAATCTTGGCAACTTTAAGCCTGGGGAATTCTGGGAGTTGAAGTTCTCCAGGCTTAAAGTTGCCAAGGTTGGGAGTAGCTACTTGAACGGTTGCTCTTCTTACCACGTGACAGAAGTCAACTCTCAACAGAAGGAAAGTCCACTGTGGAATTCTCTTGCACAGTGGTTCCTCCGCTGTGGTTACTACAGACATTAACCTGCTAGTGCAAGTTGACAAAATCCAAATTCTGAAACCCTAACACATTTTTTTTTTTGGCCTGTTTCCTTGCTTTCTTTTCTCTCGTGGCAACATTCATAATGCACTTTGCAGCCTGGCACAGATGTCTTATCTTTTAAATAAACTTTGTATGCAATTTCTTTAAACCGCAAGATTTTTCTTGCAAGTTGTAAAGGTTCACCTCACACATTTATGTGCTAGATATTCCTGACTCTAGGGGGTGGTGCTCATCTGCATTTCAAAGCTGAAGAGCCAGCACTCTCCGAAGACGTCTCCGTGGCCATGTGACCGGCATGACTCAACACCGAAGGCGCACGGAACGCTGTTCCCTTCCCACCAAAGGTGGTTTCTATTTTTCTATTTGCACTTCTACGTGCTTTCAAACTGTTAAAGCTGGCAGAAGCTGGGACAAGTAATGGGAGCTCACTCAGTTACGCGGCGCTAGGGATTCGAACCGCCCAACTGCCGAACTTTCTGATCGACAAGCTCAGCATCTTAGCCTCTGAGCCACCGCATCCCTTGCTTATTCATGGGACAATAAAAAGAATCCCATTAAGGCTGCTATTCAAATCACTGAAGTTCTTTTAAGTCCCCGAGATTTGAGGCACCTTCTTCCCCAACCCTCCTCCAGCTCATGATCTGAATGGTAACCTGACTCGTACTCTGTTGACCCCATCATCTGAACATAATAATAATAATAACGGTTTGAAAAGAACACTCGAAAGTATTCTGGTCCCTTTCACCATATCAAACGCGAAACCATCAAATGCTGATAAATATTTCTGCAACCTGCCTGTTGCTTTATTGTTCGCCAGGCCTACCAAAACAGCTCCCACACATACAAATTCAGCTAATGCCAATTATGCTCACTCCAACAGCGTCCTCAACAACAGATATCTGTAACCTTGGTTATTTTTTTTTTTAGTGTGAACAGCTTGGGCCACAAACAATGTAATTTTAACAGAAGGAACATAGAATGAAGGACATGGTAAGGAAGCCTCTTTTGTTAAGAGAAAGCAGAAGGTGTTTTGTTTGCTTTGAGCATTTTATGCATTTCGCTGAGTACGTTTTCCCTTATGTTCCTTTTCTGTTCAGGCTAGTTAGCTGTTTAGCTGCTTTCTACAGGGAACCAGTTAAGAACGATTGAGGAATAGTGTTGTGGCCCTCCAGCTGCCAGCAGACTCGGATGGTGAAGAGGTTGTGGAGGAACTTGGGCCAGTTCTGGAGACTGAGGAAGGCTCCGAGGGAGGCTCAGCAGAGATAGAGCCAAGGGCAATCTGGCATTTCCCAGTCACCAGAGAGGCAGCTGCCTTCAGAGGCAGAGATAAGTGGGGAGGAAGAACAGCTGTGGCCTGTTCCAGATGTGCATATGAGCAGAGCAGTTAGGACAGGTGAACATTGGAGAACAAGGAGTCAACTCAGGAACCAAGGCACACATGGATGCTGAATGGCCCCCTCCCTGGCTGGGGAATAAATAGAAGGAAAGGGGAGTGATGGTCGTAGGAGACAACAGTTCGTATTTCTGTAGATTTGGTTCATTGTGTTCCCTGCCTCAGAGACTGCTTGCCAGAACTTAATTTACAGCTTTGTGGCTGGAAGCTCCGGACTGGCAATTATGGCAAGGAACTGATAAAGTCTGTTACTATCTCTTTGGAGGACTATTGCCTGGACTTTTCGGTGTGTGAATGCCATTAATTCACAGGAGATAACTAAAGAGGGATTTTCCAGGACAAGGAATCTGTTTCTTGTTTCTGCTAAGGCTGGGTCAGAACAATTAGAAGTTGCAACCAAGATTTCAACTCCTCAATCCTTGGTTTGGATTTAAAAATAAAATTACCAAGACGGTGCCTGTCACATCCAAAAGAAAATGAATATTAAGATGCTACTTCTGCTGCCTGCCGGCTGCCTGAAATTGGTGGTTCAAATCTCACCAGGCTCAAGGTTGACTCAGCCTTCCATCCTTCCAAGGTGGGTAAAATGAGGACCCAGATTGTTGGGGGCAAGAGGCTGACTCTGTAAACTGCTTAGAGAGGGCTCTAAAGCACTGTAAAGCGGTATATAAGTCTAAGTGCTGTTGTTATTAATAATATATAATTGCGAGCCTGTTTTTAAAGGAATGTTCAGATTAAAATTTAAGTAGTTTTATGCCTCCGTCTGCATTTATAAGGGTTGGTTAGGTGACAGTAGCTTAATCAGGGAATATATCCCAATTTCAGATCTTTCTGCATTGAGGGCCGGTGCCAGCCTCAGAGGTATATTTATGCATGCTCATTCTTTTCCCCATGTGCTTTATGGCCTCACTCTTTTAAGTGAAACATGAGGTTACAGGCCATCGTTTTCAATTCCTTTGTCAAATTGTTAAATGGTAAATGAAGGGTTGAGCAGTCCATTTTTGAACAGTGCAGGCAACCAGAATTTTGGAAGATTAGAAACAAGCTGGAGGCTCCATTCTCCGTTGGGATTACGGCTTAAAATAGATTTTCAATTTCAGCTTCAACAGAAAGTGCAATTTATTTAGACCTACTGGTAAATTATGGTTTGTGCTAAATGGGAAAGTCAAAAGAGTTTGCAGACTGAACGAGCATTAAAACCTGTCTGCCTGGATGAGGCTAGGCATCCATATAGATTAGCATTCTGTGTCACATTAGCAGCCAACTGGAAGCATTTGGGAACCTTTCAAACTAGGATGGAAAGCCTTTCTAGTGTTTCAAACCCTTTCTAGTACTGATCTGCACCGATCAGTATTTAAGGTAGGTTCTATGATTCAGGAAATACTGAACATCTATGCACCAAGCGCCGTGGAAATCAGGAGATTCAGGCAGTTCAAATGAGTATAAAATTTTATTGCATGCTTAAGCTCTCTTCATGAATCTGGACAACTAACAGTCAAAGGAAATGAGTGGGAGATAAGAGGGGCATTCAAGGCAGGCTGGATTTAGATCTCTTGTGTGAGCGCAGAGATTCATGACTTATGACATGTTTGATCCCTCCATTAGGCTCAGCTTAGTCATCTATCTACACTATCAATATTAATCATATGTATGGCCTGATTCTACATAAGCTTGTCTAGTTTTCTTCTAAAATCATGTAAATTGGTTGCCCCTATAACTTCTGGCCTAAGAGACACGGTGACTCAGTGGCTAAGATGCTGCTTGTCGATCAGAAAGGTCGGCAGTTTGGCAGTTCGAATGCCTAGCCCCGCATAACAGAGTGAGCTCCCGTTACTTGTCCCAGCTTTTGCAAACCTAGCAATTTGAAGGCATGTAAAAATGCAAGTAGAAAAATAGGAACCACCTTTAGTGGGAAGGCAACAGCATTCCATGCACCTTCAGCATTTAATGATGCTGGCCACATGACCACAGAGACATCTTCGGATAGCGCTGTCTCTTTGGCTTTGGAATGGAGCTTCAGGGTGGCCCTGAGGGCCAGATCTAAGTACCCCATGGGCCTTGTGTTTGGCATCCCTGGGTTAAATGGTAGTTAAAATCTCTTCCATATCATCATTGCTTTTTAATCTTAATCTTGGAATGGAATGGAATAGAATAGTTGGAAGGGACCTTGGAGGTCTTCTAGTCCAACCCCCTGCCTAGGCAGGAAACCCTACACCACTTCAGACAATGGTTATCCAACATCTTAAAAACTTCCAGTGATGGAGCATTCACAACTTCTGGAGGCGAGTGTTTTCCATTGATTAATTGTTCTGTCAGGAAAGTTCTCCTTCGTTGTAGTTTGCTTCTCTCCTTGATTAGTTTCCACCCATTGTCCTGCCCTCCCTCTTCGTTGTGGCAACCCCTAAGATATTGGAACGCTGCTATCATGTCTCCCCTAGTCCTTATTTTAATTAAACTAGACATACCCAGTTCCTGCAACCATTCTTTATATATTTTAGCCTCCAGTCCCCTAATCATCTTTGATTAGGGGACTGGAGTCTTATATTTTATACTGGAGGATTATATTTTAGCCTCCAGTCCCCTAATCATCTTTGCTGCTCTTCTCTGCACTCTTTCTAGAGTCTTGACTTTCTTATTGTCTCTCTTTCTTATCTTCTTAACCAGTTGCCCACCTATGGGAGCATCTATCCTCTTCTGTCTTAGCAACTGGTGGAGTAGAAAGGGAAGGAGGGGGACCATACAGAGTTAAATCTCAGTTTTTCCTCCTGATCTCTATTAATTTCTCATAAATAGGTGTGATGCGCGAAGGAAGTTTAACAGGAAAGAGAGAGAGGTCAGTAAACTCTCTTTTCAGACCATCATTGACCCACTCTGTCTTTCCTGCAACCTCTGCATATCGAGCATCTATGAATACAGTAATTGAGAAGGTCTTTTAAAACAGTTAAAAGTATTTGTCAGTTTATCGAGAAAAGGATAAAATTATGAACATTGGAGCATTTGCATTGTGGGGGTTCTCAGTAATTGGGGTGTAGTTAGTTCTGTCCCAAGCTCTTTTCTATAATACGCCTGATTCTATTTTCAGTGTTATAACATTGTGACTTATGTGCAAAACGGAAGGTATTTAAAAAAAAAAAGGAAGAAGAAAGAAAGAAATCAGGTGAAAAAGTGTTCATCTATAAAGGAAATCCATTAAACTATTGTATTTTAAGCCCTGGCCATGGAAAGAAATCACTACCTATACGGTTGGAATTAATTCTGTAGAACAAGTAGTTCAATCTTGCTTTCCAGGGTCACTGAATTCTGTATTTCGAGGCATAGCATGAAACAGAATTGGAATTAACACCTGAGCTTTTTGAATATGTTTCAGACTTTTCTGAATCGCTGGCAAATTCTACTTACACTGCCGCATTCTGTAATTTATTCTCTCGAAAGTCTTTCCGCTCATCATCCAGGGACCACACATAAAATGTTCTCCCTTGAAATGCTGAGAGACGTGGCCTAAAATGGACTTTTCTTTCCACACTGTTACCATATAAATAGTCTAAAATAAATAATTCTGCTTCCGGGGGACCAGTTTATGTGAAATGGGAACCTGGGGACAGAATATACTGGCTTTATTTTCCAGACAGGGGAACAATTCTGAACTGATGTACATGTAAGCTTTTTAAAATAAGTGCCCCCCACCCCTTTATTAATATATATATATATATATATGTATGTATGTATGTATATGTTAGATTTTTAAGGGATGATTAATAATTAATTAAGAGACCAGGATGGATCCATTTCGGGCTCCTTAGCCCTCGTCAGCTGGCCATACTTCCCTACAGGGATTTGAACTGGTGCTCTCCAGCACTTGAGGCAGGCTTCTCTATGCCTTGAGCTAACCAGCTTCCCTGATTACATATATATATATATATCAGGTGTGTGTATCACAATGGAAGCATGAATAACCCAAAATTGAAAGTCATCCTATTAGATCACTGTCATGTATTGTGCCTCTTCATTTCCCAAGATTAACTGAGCATTGCACCATCCTGCCATAATTAACCATATAAACCATAATCCTATAAGTCCTTGACTTATAATAGTTCGCTTAGTGACAGTTCAAAGTTACAACAGCGCTGAAAAAAGTGACTGATGACCATTTTTCATACTTATGACTGTTGCAAGCATCCCCACGGTCACGTGATTGACAACCGGTTTGTATTTATGACCGTTGCAGTGTCCTGGGGGTCAAATGATCCCTTTATGTAACCTTCTGACAAGCAAAGTCAATGGGGGAACCAGATTCACTTAACAACCGTGTTACTAATTAAACAACTGCAGTGATTCCCTAAACAAATGCGGCAAGGAAAGTGGTAAAATGGGGCAAAGCCCATTTAAAAAATTCTCACTTAGCAACCTAAATTTTGTTAGACTAGAATAACAGAGTCCTTCTAGAAGTTAGACTAGAATAACAGAGTTGGAAGGGACCTTGGAGGTCTTCTAGTCCAACCTCCAGCTTAGACAGGAAACCCTACACCACTTCAGATCACTTCACTGCAGACACCTTATCTAATTTCTTTTTTAAAATGTCCAGTGTTGGAGCATTTACAACTTCCGGAAGCAAAGTGTTCCACTGATTAATTATTCTGACTATCAGGAAATTTGTCCTGAGCTCTAAGTTGCTTCTCCCCTTGATTAGTCGACACCCATTGCTTCTTGAGTTGAGGACTGTTTTAAACAAGGTGGCCATCAAATAAGGAGCAGAAATAAAAACCATACACCATCTGTGACACGGTGCATCAAACTAATCAAGGAGAGAAGCCACTTAGAATTAAGGAGAAATTTCCTGACAGTTAGAACAATTAATCTCTGGAACAGCTTGCCTCCAGAAGTTGTGAATGCCCCAACCCTGGAAGTCTTTAAAAAGATGTTAGATAGCCATTTGTCTGAAATGGTATAAGGCTCCTGCCCACGCAGGGGGTTGGACTAGAAGACCTACAAGGTCCCTTCCAACTCTGCTATTGTATTGTATTGTACTTGAAGACTTGGGTCAAAGCAGAGTTGGGTCAAAGAAGACTTTCATTGAACACCAAAAAGTTGATAGTCTCTCCAGGAAGGCAATCCAAAAAAAGAAAACCCAAGAGAAAACAAAATACTTCCTTGAACTGAATGCTGGCAGCAGGAAACAAATGAATTTTCCAATGGTGCAAGAAAAAGAATTTTAACTCAAGACGTGTTTCTCTTTGACGCTGCTCCCTGCGAGGCCAAAGCAATCCAAAAACAAGGTCAGAAGGACATACCCATGTAGCTAAAATGATTCTTAATAGCATCCCTCCCCCTGCTTTTCTTTGTGACTTTGACTCCGAAAAGGTATAACCTCTATTAAAAAGCAGAAAAAAAAATACACAACAACCCACCACCCTGCTCCGTGACACGGTGCATCTGTTGAGGAGGAAGAGCTTGGCCAAATTACCAAGCTCATTCATCTCGCTGTGTCTATTCAAAAAACATTCTATTACGGACGACAAATCCTGGCCGAGGTTCGTTTTGCCTGTTGTCATTCATTGCCAGTCATATTTAGAAAGCAGACTGCTGCGGTAATTGATTTGATGGCCCGGCTTGAGTGGGAGCACTTCTGGGCATAGCAGGGCTCAGAGTTGTCGGGAGAAAGAGAGAAAAAAGAGAGAGAGAGAGAAGAGGAAAAAGGTGGGAATGATAATGTACTACTTTCTCCTCAGAGGCACATGGCCCAGTTTTGAGAAAAGAAATGCTTGCTTTCCACGAAGAGAGAGAGGGGAGTGGGGAGAGAACTCTTCAAGAAACGGAGTAATAAAATGCAGAAAGTGACCATATCCCCTCCGATGGATAAAAATAGGCCTTCAAACAGAGACAATGCAAGTGCATATTTTACTGGCAGGTGAATAACGAAAGAAGAATGCTGGGGAATAATCTGATTTACAACGGTCCGCATCCACAGGAGGCTCTTCCTGGTTCTCCCTCGTCTTTGTGTAAGGACAAAACTGTTTCCTCTTTTGTAAAGCCTTTTTTAAAAAACTTTTCATTCCCCCTTGAATTGTTAAAAAAAAAACACCCAAAATTAATGGCCAAGTAACCAGATGCATTGCAAAAAAAAAAAAGCCCGCAACAATAATTGAATTTGAAAAAGCAGGAGAGGCACCCCCGGGATTATAAGAATACCTATTGGCTTTATTTACTTGGAATCATATTTGATAACGAAACTCGTCTTTGTCTCTTTGCTCCGGAAGGCGTTGATCAGCTCGTGCCTGCCTGCTGATCTGAATAACTTAAATACCTAAAGAGCCAGAGACAACTTGAAATAGGCACTCCCTTCTGGGACTGACCTTCTAATTCTAGTGGCATGTCAACTGTTTGGTCTGTTATTGTCGCCAGGAATAAAGCAAAACTAAATAAAATCCTCACAGCGTGAATTTTAATCACAAACTGACTTCAGAAAGGAAAGTACTTTAGTTAGTTTCTGGTCCATCTCTGTAGGAGTGCATGGATGCGTACGCGTTCTTTCAACTATCTACTTTCTTTTACTCCATGGCGTAACTCGAGCTCTGTAGAACAGGCAGGAGTACAATTATAAAAGAGAACTCAAAGCCGACTTGAGCCTGTCTGATTCTCTGAAGATACTGCCTCTGTTCAAATTATTTATTTCTAAGACAGCCCTCTTGTATTTGTTCTTTCTCTGTTATTTCCTAAACTAACCCTCTTCTATAAAATGAATGCAATAGGTGTGGTGCGCACAAAGCTATCTATCTAGATCAGGGCTGCTCAATCTTAAGAGGTATGGACTTTAATTCCCAGAATTTCCCAGCCAGCATATCAGTGTTGCATTCTTAAAGTGTTGCATTCTTAGAGTTTAAGTCTGTACTGTTGTGGCCCACCAGCAGAGCTGGCAGCAGATTTGGACAGTGAGGAGGTTGGGGCAGGGAACATGGGCCAGTGAGGAGGTTGGGGCAGGGAACATGGGCCAGTCCTGGAGTCTGAGGAAGGCTCGGATGAGGGCTCTGCGTCGGAGGCAGAGAGGGGACCAAGGCCAGCTGGTAGTTATTTGCTGCCTCCGGAGCCTCCGAAGTCTGACATCAGCAAGGCAGAAGAACAACAAGAGCCTGTTCCCCATATGCACATGTGCAGAATTGCCAGAAGGCAAGAACTATTAAGAAAACAGAGTCGACTTGGGAGTAAGGCTTGGAGATGATTGGCCCCTCCCATAAAACATATAAAAGAGGAGCGAACGGGACATGAGCTTTTGTAGGAAGCAATAAGTTCATCTGATCGGTTCAAGCTCTAAAAAGTTATTTTTGACTCTATGCTAAGTTTGGGCTGGCTCTGCACTTGGCAGTTAGGTCTCTGGCAGCATCGCCAGGGAGATAAGGTGGGTGTTTATCAACATTCCCTTGAAAGACTGTGGCAATTCGAGCAGACATCTGTCGGAACCTTCACAGACTGTTTGTGAAGCCTCGTGGACTGTTGATGATTTTAATATACAGGTGTATAAATAAAAAAAGAGATTTTGGGATTAAGATTGTGATTTATGCTTTCTCCGTAAGTCTACATCAGAACATATGCATGCTGTCTGTTTCAGTTTAGTTTCAGTTTATTTGGATTTATATCCTGCCCTATCTCCCCGAAGGGACTCAGGGCGGCTCACAGGCAAATATAAAACAATGCAATAAATACAATACAGTGTTAAAATGAAATTAAATTAACTAGCCTGTGCTAAAATATAACTAAAAACTTTTAAAATCTGAGAGAAACGCTGGCCTAGAAGATGTTCAAGAAACAGTGTTTTTAAGAAATACTTTTTTTCCCCTCAGAAAGACATTTTCTGAGGGGGAAAAAATAATAATAAGTTCCCTCAATAAGTTAGAAAGCAAATCCCTCAATAAGTTAGAAAGCAAATCCTTCCTTAAATATTAAATCCCTTAATAAGTTAGAAAGCAAATCCTTCCTTTTCAGTCAGGATCCATATAAAAGTGAGGGATGGGACTCCCTTCTGGACAGATTGAGAGTCCTAATCTAATAGAACAATCTAAGAATAGCATACGATTAAATTAAGAGTTTTGTCTCTATTTGTAGTGGTTTTTAAGATTAATCTGTAGTAAACCATTCATGCTATAGTACAGGGGTGTCAAACTCGATTTCATTGAGGCCCACATCAGGGTTTGACCTCGTGGGGCTAGATTGGCGTGGCCAGCTCAACGTCACTTATGTTGGGGGCACCTGTGGTAGCCCGAGAGGCGCTGGGTGGATCCACTTTTGCTAGTGTTGTGTCCTCGACCTGCGACCGGTCTCAACTTACGACCGGCTGCAGGTCTTCCAGGCTGCCGCTTTGAAGCCATGGAGACAGGCTGTAGCAAGCCGGCTAACCACCAGACGCGCCTGATTGGCTAAGACGCGCCTGGCGGGAAGCCGGCTCTTGCCGCAGCCTGATTGGCTCCCAGTTTGACAGCTCCATATATAAGCAGCTGTCAAACGCGGGAGCCCCTGTCTACCGCGCTTTTCTGTTCCTGTAAATAGTTGTTTTTCCATCGCTGCTGCCTACAATAAACGACACTTGTTTGAGCAAACCTGACTGGACTCTCTCTCTCTTCAGAGAACTTAACAGCTAGTAGCTTGTTTTCTAAGATTCTGCCAGGAAAAACTGAATTCTGGGCCTCATGGCCCACATTGGGCTGTGATAGCCTCCCCAGCCCTCTGCCAGCGGAAAGGGGCACCATGCATGGCCCTCCCAAGGTCCATTTTCTCTGGCAGGGGCACTGCAGGCTGGTCCTTCGTTGTTTCCAGGGTGGTCCCAAAGGGCCAGATCTAAGCACCCCGTCAGTTAAATCCAGTCTACGGGCCTGTGCACCTGTGTACTAATGCATAATCAATTAACCCAAGTTGCTTTTTTTAGCGTTTAAATCACTAGCATGTGAAAAGCTTCTATAAAAATGCATTTAGATCATAAATTGTGTTTGTAAAGCAAGCAAACCATGCCGTATTGGTAAATATAAACCTTTATGAGCTTGACTGGATTTGTCACACTGTATTAGACTTTTAGCTGTTGAACCTAGCAAACAAATTGCGGTTTAAATTAAATTTGGTACTAGTGCTGTGGTGTTAACAATTTTGTTCCTCTTTCCAGCGCACCCTTTTCCCCCTCTACTTTCTCTATTTAGGGAAAATGTTATCCCAAAGTATCGATCATCACCATTTCGGACAAGATATGAAATATGAACTCTTAAAAAATTGGTCTCGGTGTTTTCAGATCAGTTCTAGAGGAATTACTTTATTCTTCCCTTCCTTAATAAAAAGAATATTTTGTGTTGATCGGCATGTTGGTTCAGAATTAAGCCATGCTTAATTCACTTAGTCATTCTTTTAAATGGCAATAAAATTAGTTTATGTATAAATGTATGCATTATTGCCCAAGATTTCAGAAAATACCAGGGATCAAGAAAGGTGTTTTTTTTTAAAAAATGGTTTAATGTTTTGCATTTTTGTTGGGTTTTTTTTAGTGCAAATCAATGTGCTACATAGCCACAGAATAGCCTCACCCCATAGCCTCACCCCATTCTTAAGAGGTCCATAAAGGGGGCATGCATAAGCATACCAGTGCGCCTACCGTCCCTGTCTTACTGTCCCCATTTACCTGTATTTACTTCCTTTGTTCATGTTTATTTTCATACCTATACTTGTTATCTTGTACATGTTTGAATAATAATAATAATAATAATAATAATAATAATAATAATAATAATAATAATAATAGTAATAGTAATAATAATAATAATAATACATCTTAAATCTCTCTCTATATATATAAACGGCTGTGGGTGTGTATGTTCCAGCATAACTCTGGAACATTTCGAGCAATTTCAACCAAACTTGGTACACAGGTGACTTACTCTCTGGAAACAAATATTGTGGGGGGTAAGACACCCCTAACACCCTTTAGAATGTGTGTTCTGTTAAGATACAGCCTATTGTGCCTTAAAATGGCTTCTACTGTACTGCCGTAAAATGACTTCTACTGTGCAGCGCAGTAGAATTGCCATAATAACAGCTTCAGAGTATTCCACAAGGTAAGGGGGAAAATCCAACATTAGAAATTACGTTTGGTCCGGATATTTCCCCCCTATAAATAAATACCTGGGCAACATCAGATTATTGGCTAGTAAATAAATAAATAGCCATTTTTTGCTACTTGGTTCAGGAAAATGTGAATCGATTCTTAGTATTCGTCTCCCAAGCTGTGCCTGGAAAGTAAACCCATAATTATTTACCTATCCAAAATAAATATTTGTCATCTCCAATGATGAGGCTCGACTAAACCAGATCTCTATTCTTAAGTAAATATTGCCCAAGGAAACGTCTCAATCCACATGTACGAGTCCCCTCTCCCCTTCACTGTATATTTAACTATAATAACATTGTGGGGAGGGGAAGGTTTTCCCCTTTGCGGATGCTCAAAACATTAGTAAAAAAAAAAAAAAACCTGCCCAAATTTTCCATGTTCAAAACACAATGGCACTTTTCTCCTTCCAGAGTCTCAACCCCCTCCCCTAAAATCCCCTTTCCCACATCGTTTCATTATTCATAGTGATTTGACTGGGTGGGGTGGGGGCGTGTCTGTTTAACCCAATACTTTACTGAAACTCCAAGGCTCTGAGCCATAAGTGCTGCCATTGCCTCTGTAAAAGCAGATTTTATCCTATTAAAAAATAAACAAGTCCATAATCCATAATCTATAAATGAAGATTTAGTTAGGGCTTCTCTCTCCCCCCGACAGAGCTCATGAGCATGTGAACTGAGAATTATTCTGCCCTAAACACCACCTTCATAGAGTTTCCACGCTAATGCATGCCATTTAACATTTTGATCTCAATACCAGCAGTTGGACTTCTTTTTGTAACTGGCATTGTTAAAAGGGGGGGGGGGGTTCTTTTTTGTAGTCTTAACTTCTGTGTCACAAAGTCACAGCTTGATTTAGGCTAGTTATGTTTCATAAATAATGGGGGGTATTAAACTCCGCCGTTTTTGACTTGGTAGCTTTCCACGCTGTGTTATGTCGCACCGAGAGAATGTTTAACCCAATACTTTAAACTGTTTCAGAACGTACAGAAACTCTACTGGTTGGATTTGTACAACAGTTGGTGAAACCTGGATGTAAAATGTACAAATGCTTTAAATGTTTAAGCCTCTGTGAATTAGCCCATAGAAGAGATGTCTCTGTATCAAGATTAAACAATTAAAGATGTCCAAAGAGCATCAGTGGGACACGGTGGCTCAGTGGCTAAGACGCTGAGCTTGTTGATCAGAAAGGTCAGCAGTTCGGTGGTTCAAATCCCTAGTGTCGCATAACGGAGTGAGCTCCTGTTACTTGTCCCAGCTTCTGACAACCTAGCAGTTCTAAAGCAAGTAAAAATGCAAGTAGAAAAATAGGAACCACCTTTTGTGGGAAGGTAACAGTGTTCCATGCGCCTTCGGCGTTTAGTCCTGCTAGCCACATAATCATGGAGATGTCTTGGGACAGTACTGGCGCTTCGGCTTTGAAATGGAGATGAGCACCGCCCCCTAGAGTCGGGAACGACTAGCACATATGTGCGAGGGGAATCTTTACCTTTACCTAAAGAGCATCAACATTCTGTTTTAATACTTCTGCAAAGCACAGGCAAATAAATTGGTAGGAAAATGCAATGCTCTCTTGCAGGTTAAATCTGCAGTGGGATGCTATTCTAAATAAACAGCCCCTACGGTGTCTGAAAGCGCATTTTGTAGCCTAAGGATGAATATTTCGCATCCTGTTTGCTCTATCATTAAAAAAAAAAACATGAAAAGACAAAAAGTTTTTTCTCGATTTCAGTGACTTTCGATTGCGGTCATGCGCTTACCCGATAGTTCTTTTTTTTTTTTTAATGTAATAGAAGATCTCGAAACAATTAAATTGTTTTCGTTTGCAACAGAATTGGTGCTGTTAACAAATCTGAAACTGCATGGAGCCTTTTAATGCGGTAACATGCGGCTGCTTTTGTTGTGTTGACAAGTTTAGCGTATGAGAATAACATATTTAACAAAAAAAAAAACCCCATGATTATTTTTTTTAAAAACCATAATATTGCTCACCTAAAAATAGGAGGAAAAGAGATCTCTTTTATTTAACAAATTAGGCTAAGGAAATCACGGCAGTGTCTTTAACTGAACAAGCCTCCTCTGATTAAGACAAACTGCCTTGATGTTTTCTAATGAGGAAAATAAAGAAAGCAGTTTTCAGTAATGATTAGGTTCAGCATTGGGAAATCACAAAAAAAGGCCGAGGTTTTAGCAAACGAAACTTCTTTGTTTGTTGTTTGTGAAACTTATGCATTTCACTGACCCACATCCAAGGGATATCGACAATATTGTGTCGGTAGAGGAGCAACGCTAACAAGATTCTTCTGATGAAGGCATTCATGTAAAATGATAAGAAGCCTATGATTAAATTTACTCTGTTTTGGGGTATTCCATGAAGTTATAGAGACAAAGCGTACGATTAAAGCAAAAAAGCAAGAACGAGAGGGGTTGGCATAACCTCAAACTGATAGGAGGGAAGTTCAGAAGTAATTAGTTAGAACTATTAATCGGACCAGGGGAAGGGCCTTCTCTGTGGTGGGCCCAACCCTTTGGAACGACCTACCCCCCGAAATTAGAACTACCACGGACCTCCGCTCCTTCCACCAAAAATTAAAGACCCATTTTTTCCATCAGGCCGGCCTGGCCTAATTCATGCTCCTCGCCCCAGTCTGAAGTTTAAATTGTTTTAATCAGGTTTTAATGGGAAATAGTTTTAATGTTTTTTACAAAATTTTAGTACAGGCTTAACTATTTAATTTGGTTTTAAATATTTATGTATTGTTATGTTTTAAATGTTCTTAATTTCCTGTACACCGCCCCGAGTCCCTTCGGGGAGAGGGGGCGGTTTAGAAATTCAATAAATACTAAATACTAATACTGGCATGCCGTGGGTCAGTGCCGGTCATGGACCAGGGGTTGGGGACCCCTGACCTAACCATCTAAGAATCACAAGAAAATTTGATTCTCAGGGATCCCTGTCCCATAATTGTGGATCCAAGATTTAGGTCTCAACTCAAGGGATAAGGTAGGACCTGGTTCTCACAGGTCAAATTTGGCTGCACATTTTCATCTGTTTCGACATAGAAAATCATCATTTCCTTTGTCATCACCTTGTGCAGCAGCTGCCAAAAAAGCCAACACAGTTCTAGGCTGCATGAACAGAGTAATCAAGATCATGTGAAGTGTTAATACCACTTCATAATGCCTTGGTAAGGCTACACTTGGAATACTACATCCAGTTTTGGTCGCCACGATGTAAAAAAGATGTGGCGACTCTGGAAAGAGGGTAGAGAAGAGCAACAAAGAAGATTAGGGAACAGGAGGATAAAACATATAAAGATTGGTTGCTGGAACTGGATATGTCTAGTCTTATGAAAAGAAGGACTAGGGATGACATGATAGTAGTGTTCCAATATCTTAGGAGCTACCACAAAGAAGAGGCAATCAAACTGTTATCCAAAGTACTTGAGGGCAGGACAAGAAGCAATGGGTGGAAACTAATTAACAAGAGAATCAAGTTAGAACTAAGCAGAAATTTCCTGACAGTGAGAATCATTAGTCAGTGGAACAACTTGCCTCCAGAAGTCATGAATGCTCCAACAGTGGAAATTTTTAAGAAGGAATTGGATAACCATTTGTCTTAAGTGGTGTATGGTTTCCTGACTAAGTAGGGGGTTGGACTAGAAGACCTCCAAAGTCCCTTCCAACTCTATTCTTCTGTTATCATGATCACCATCTACTTTAAGTGTAGGAAACACAGAAAAAGCTTTTCTCTGGCATTTTGTTTTTCTTCTAACCATTGTTGGGTAGTTAGTTAAATTTAATCCAGGTTTATTTATGATCAAAAACACAATAAATTAAGCCTAACCAATAACTTTGTGAGGACTAAAGAACTAGAGTCGTATGTATGTAAGTATGTAAGTGTAAAAAGTATGTTCATAATTGCTTCAGAATCTAAGAACAGTTCATTTTATGAACTTTTATTTAAACCATAGCCCTGGTGCAAATTTTATACTTAATGAATCAAACATTATAGAACACATTCTCTAATATTCCATCACACAGAAATACCAAGAGAGATAGTGATAGATGCACTCTGCATTGTTTTAATTCTGTTTTGCAAATTCATTTTATTCATTTTTTCCTGCTAACTTTACTCAAGAGTCTTGGGTCATCATATCTGAATGGTGCTAAGTGATTTTACACAGAGATGATGGAAGTTGGGCCAAGCTTATGCGGTGGCCGAGATACTTTTAAGGTCTTGTATCTGCTAAGTAGCAAAAATACTTCTATTCTCTCATAATCTTTGACTTTTGTATGACCGTCTGTTGGGAAATTCACACATGAATTCACACTTACGTCAAATGACAAAATATTTCTAGAATATAACACTCTACAAGCCTCGGAAAATGATAAAGAGCTATTCAAATTTGTATCCCAATGACAAATAGAGAGCGCCTGCACAAGCAACTCTAATATAAATTCTTCTATTAACTCGATGAGTAAAATGAGATACTAGTAATCATTTCTTAAATGCAAATTTGACTTTTTCCCTTATGAGCTGAGACGATGAGAAAGATTTTTGTATATTGTCTAATCACACACTAATCGACCCTGTCATCTGTTTCTCCTACCATTCTCAATGTACCTAAGCTGAAGTCAACCGTTGTTGTGAATAGAATGCTCGAGACAAATTTCCACAATGCTTCAAGGGGAAAAGCACCGCGTTACACAAATGGCACCATAATACAGCTGCATTTATATTTGCAGATGAGTAGTCTGCTTAAAGTGATATTGTCACTAAATATTTTATTTAGGAAACCAGCATATACAAATAAGACTATATAAGATGTAAACATAGCCTTTGAACTATGGTGCAGGAGAAGACTCCCGCGAGTTTCTTGGACTGCAAGACAATCAAAACGGTCATTCCTAGAGGAGATCAACCTTGACTGCTCTTTAGAAGGCCAGATCCTGAAGAGGAAACTCAAAGACTTTGGGCACCTAATGAGAAGGGAGGACTCCCTGGAGAAGAGCCTCATGCTGGGAAAGATGGAAGGCAGAAGAAGAAGGGGACGGCAGAGAATGAGGGGGCTGGATGGAGTCACTGTAGCAGTAGGCATGCGCCTAAATGGACTCCAGAGGATGGTAGAGGACAGGAAGTCCTGGAGGAATGTTGTCCATAGGATCACGATGGGTCATATATGACTTCGCAACTAACAACAATAGCAAGATTTAAAAGGTTGACAAAACCAGAAATGAGGAGGTGATAAGCCTCCTGGGAAAGCCAAGAGAAATCATCACAACCATAGAAAAGTGAAAGTTAGAATATTTTGGACATGTGATACAACACCCAGAAAAATACAGCATACTTCACTTAATCCTCTAAGGAAAAATTGAAGGCAAATAAGGTCCAGGCAGAAGAAGAATATCATGGCTTCAAAATCTAAGGGATTGGTTTGGATAAAACTTAGCAGCACTTTTTCGTGTGGCTGTTGACAAAAATAGGATCACCAATATCCATTGACGTTGGAAGGAACAAGAAGATTTAAAACAGTGTTTCTCAATTTCAAGCATTTTAAGATGTCTGGACTTCTAACTGCCAGAACTCCCCAGCCAGCAATACTGGCTGGGGAATTCTAGGAGTTGAAGTCCAGACATCTTAAAATGGCAGAAGTCGAGAAACATTGATAGAATACAATTGACTATCTTAACGTTTTGGGAAGAAGTGTGAAATGCATATAATTATTTGGGTTGCTTCTGGACTGTTATATATCTGATTTTCGGTGGAGACAATTATTATATTTTATTGCTTCATCATCATTTGGAAAGGCGACCGTTCTGGTGTAATTAACCATCAAAAGTAATGAATTCTAAATTGTATTTTCAATTACCTTTAAATAAAATTATCTTGAACTAAGGGGGGGAAAATGTGATCTGTAGACAGCTTCGCTGCTTTATCACTGTTGTTGTACTAGAGCTTTAGATTAGGGGAGCTTAGTTTTTAAATTAAATGTCAAATATAATTTGCCAGTGGAAACATGAAGTGTGGCCAGCTGTATTTTGAGGTGAGAAAAGCTAGCTCAGCAACCCTTACTATTGATATATACATAAAATCAGCTTTCTATCCTATTAGATCATACTTGGCAGGATATGAAATGTGGTTTTACATATACATGCATGCATAGTCTGATTATAAATCTAAAAAAAAAACTGTACCTAAGGCTAAGATTTTGTCACAGCCGTCAGAGAAATAATGGATTCCGTAAATTTAATTTGTACTAAATATGGATGAGTTTTGACATTTTTGTAATTTTTGCTATGATATTTGACACTTTGAGAATCTATAGTCAAGTCTATACATCTTTTGGGGATGGAGCCCAGTTGTGGGGGGGGGGTGTTGGATTTTTTTTTTAAGATTCTTGATTGAAACCACCATAAATCTGGAAGAGGAAGAGTGTCATAAAATATCAAGTTGTTTGAACATCCAGGGTACTATTTTTGACATTTTCTTTAACGCTTCTGAATAACACCTTGCTTAGCTCATCTGAATTTTAGAAAATAATAAGAGAAAAAGGGAGAGCGAGTTTGGTCTAGGCAAGACCAGGCAAGAGACTGAAGGTGACCATGAGTTCTAATTCTGCCTTAACCATGAAAGCCAGCTGGGTGACTTTGGGCCTATCTACCGGGAGACTGAGTTCTAATCCTGCCTTAGGTCTGAAAGCCTAAGGATTGAGCCACTCCCTCTATCTCACCCTAACCCACATGACAGTGTTGTTCCTGTGAGGAAAATATGAGGAGAAAGGTATTTGGAAGAGGATGAAGACCAAATAGTATGTATAATCTCTACATTGACTAGAGATCCATCCATGTTACTTCTCCTTGGACAACATACCTCATCATCATCATTTTTTTATTTTTTTTATTTTATCCAATTTATATCCCGCCCTTCTCCAAAAGGACCCAGGGCGGCGCACAGGAATTTAAAAACAGCATACAAAGATAATACAAAACATATAAATTTAAAAATCTATTAAATGGTAACCTGCGCTAAAACCAATTAAAATCCCCCAATTAAAACTATCTAAAATTCGTCACAGTAGAGGCTATCCTAGGCTGGCTTGGTGAAATAAGTGTGTTTTTAAACACTGGCGGAAGAGGCGGAGGTCGGTGATGGTGCGGAGTTCAGGGGGTAGGTCGTTCCACAGGGTAGGACCTGCCACAGAGAAGGTCCTTCCCCTGGGTGTCGCCAGCCGGCACTGTCCGGCCGACGGCACCCTGAGAAGGCCCTCTCTGTGGGAGCGTATCGGTCTAAGGGATGTATGGGGCAGAAGACGGTCTCGCAAATAACTAGGTCCCGAGCCATGGAGCGCTTTGAAGATGGTCATCAAAACCTTGAAGCGCACCCGAAAGACCACAGGAAGCCAGTGCAGCTCGCGCAGGATTGGTGTTATGTGGGAGCATCTAGGAGCTCCTGTAATCACCCGCGCGGCTGCGTTCTGCACTAACTGTAGTTTTCGAGTGCACCTCAAGGGAAGCCCCATGTAGAGAGCATTGCAGTAGTCCAGTCGAGATCATCTTCTTTTAATGACCCCATAATCCCTTGCAGGGTGGAGTCTGGGAAATTGAATAGAGCTAGCAGAATGTTTTAATGGCCCGATGTCCTTCCTGTCGCCAATACGTACTTTTGTTCATCAGATATATTCTCATCATGCCCAGAGAGAGAAATATCTGTCTCTATCTAGGATCGAACTCACGGCCTTCTGATTGTGAGGCACGAACTCCTCCTCTAGGCCACCGCACCACTCGTCCTTGCGCAACATACATGTTGTGTACAAGTCCATTACATAAACATCTCTAGAAATAAGAGAACTTGTCAACACCAAGCCATTCAGAGTAAAAATGTTGTTTCAACCACAGCACATGTGCCATTTCAATGTGTCGTTTCAATTTCCCTTTGCATTAAGTTGCCATTTCAATGGGTCGCTTCAATTTTCCCTTTGCGTTAAGTCGATGTTTTCAGATTCCTACGGAGCCGCTCAAAATCTGCACCCCAGTTTGTAGAATCGCAGCGGTCAAAGTTTTCAAAGTCTACCATTTTCCATTTGGTAATCGAGATAGCGGCAGCTGGCTCACTTTGTTTTAAAAACTCATCAACTGTACATGCATCGTTCTTTCGTGAAGCTGAAGAAATCCTTTTACAGTACGATTAAGTAATGTTCAAAAGCTAGGCATTTAATATAGATTAACTTCCCAATGTTGAACTCACTTCTGATGGCATTATGATTCTGCCCACCTCGGTGAGATCTTCGGCTTTAGAGTTGCACGTTTGTGGGAAAGTAACAAAGCAGTGGAGCCCCACCCCACCCCACCCCGCCAACTCCTTTAGATAGCTTCTGAATGTTAAATCTAGCATGCTTGTCAGTTCTAAGTACAAACACATGTTTTAGCTTGTATGTTTATACAGGTGCTCCTGGTGCCAACTTATTCCTCTAGATAGCAAAGACTGCACGGATTTCCCCCCCCCCTCCTTTTCCACTGAGATGATTCATCCACTGAAGTGAAATTTCCATTTACAGTTCTTTCAAATTAGATTTCTGCGGAGTGCCTAGCATTTCTATGACAGATGCTCCTTCTTTTTCATCGGCTGTAGGAAGCATTAACTTCTACAGCCTTAAATAATTTCAAAACTACTAACATGCTCTTAGATTAATTAAGATTGGCCACAGGAAGGAGAAATCTATGATCAAATGCCTACATTTTGAATGACCGCTAAACTGGGTTTTTTTTCCCCATCAACCTTGCCCTATATTGTTAATTAATCTTGACCTGTCCACCCCGTCATTGTCAGCCTACTGTAGATTGCCAACCTGTTCCAATTGTTGTTGTTGGCTAAAGTGACCGGATATTAGAGAGAAAAATGGATCACGGAGGATGCAAACATGATTGTAAAGATTTATTTATCAGTTCTCTTACAGTGGAGCGATTCCCCCCTTAGTCAGCTATGGTGAGCGAGAATAGCAAAGAACATAGGTTTGTCATGGTTTCACTCACAAACTAACTCTCTTTGTCATGTTTTCTAGTTCTTCAACCTGTCTGTCTGTCTGTTTCTCTCTCTCTCTCTCTCTCTCTCTCTCTCTCTCTCTCTCTCTCTCTCTCTCTCTCTCTCTCTCTCTCTCTCTCTCTCTCTCTCAGATATTGCATAGTATAGGAATAAGCAAGGGAAAGTTACATATTAATAAGAACATTTGTGAGATCATTGATGCTCTCTGAGCTTGGTGGGTTTTTTTACGGACATTTCATTGCTCAGCTGGGTCCTGGTACTGATGATGTTATCTAGCTTGTTAATAAAACATCTGCACGAAAGCAACCAAACCCAGAGAGCACCTGTTCTGATCTAGGCTTCCCCAGCAGTACAAGCTGAGTCCCCATCCCGATAAACCCCTTTTATTTAATTTACACTGAATTCCTCTCCTTTCCTCTCCCACAGTCTTTCAAGATAGTTCACGATTACTGACCTTTATCAGGCTTGGAGAGTGGCCAGGCCGATATCTTTCAGGTGCCCCAATACTTGACAAGAATGCAGGAATGAACTAATTGTCTCCTGCAAACTCCACTCCCCTTTTGCTCCTCTTTTATTTCCTCTGGGAGGGGCCATTCATCATCCATCTCTGGCCTTACTCCCAAGTCGAACCTTGTTCCTAAGCTATTCTCTTCATCTGGCAACTCTATAATGTGCACACTGGGAACAGGCTCCAGCGGTTCGTCTGAAGGCAGCTGATAACTGGCATACGGCTCTTGTCCCCTCTCTGCCTCCCACACAGAGCCCTCCTCAGAGCCTTCCCCAGACTTCAGGATTGGCCCATGTTCCTCCCCAACCTCCTCACTGTCCAAATCTGCTGCCAGCTCCACTGACTGCTGGCGGTCCACAACAGCACCAAGGACTTTACAGTTTAAACCCAAGCTACAAATATTCCCTTCTATCAGTAAGGATCTGTTATGTGTCCCCCGTAAGCTACAAATATTCCTTTCTATCAGTAAGGATCAGTTATGTATCCAGCAGGTATTGGGTTGGTTGCCTAGCTAAACCAGTAGCTGAAAATATTTATCCAAGTAGAATTGGACTGTGGAGTTGGTTATCCTGCTGCTTGTACAAAACAAAGAAGCAGTCTGCTGGTTTGGGAAGCAAATAGCAAAAGCTAGCTCATCTAAGCAGCCTTTCTTCCTGGCGTGGAAGCCCTTGATAGGCTCCAAAAACCAAGAACGACATGCTGAGATTCTTCTGAACGGTTTCCTTTATCGTTCTTCACTTATAGAGACAAATCTTTCCAAAATAAAGCAGACAACTTGCACCATAAACCACATACTCTGGAGCACAAGTGGTATTCAGCCGGTTCGGACTGGTTCGGTGAACTGGTGGCGGAAATTTTGAGTCGTTCGGAGAACTGGCAAATACCACCTCTGGTTGGGCCTTCCCTCCCCCCCCATCGTTCCCTGTCCTATATTCCCTTGTTTTTTACCTCAGCTGATTCGTGTAGCAGAGAGGATTGCAATGCCTCAGTTGAGCTAAAAAACAGCTCAGCTTACCAGCGCTGACACCGAGGGCAGTTTTACCTGCTCTCATGCGCAACACGCTCTCTCGTAGAACCGGTAGGAAAAGATTTGGAATCCCACCACTGGGGAGGAGACACCTTCACCCTCTTTCTTCCACACTAACTATCTAAACTTTGCTGTCTCTTGATCCTCTGGATTGCAACCCCTCTCTTCTGGGAATCCAGGCTACACTCCACCACAGTCCTGCAAGATAGAACAAGACACTGATGTTTAAACTTGGGTCGTCACCCTTTCAAAAGTAGATCATTACTATTAGCCGTTGAACATGGTTTGTTGCTTCAACTAAACGAGCAGCATTTAAAGCTTTTTAAAAATAATTTTTTTAAACGAAGATCTGCGAGTTGCACTCCTGTACTGTAAAACAATGAGCTTTTATTATTTTCTTCATTACAATGCCTAATCTTCTCTACATTTTCTCTCATTGTATCCGGTCCATTCAGAATCGCATTTATCCTTATTGTTTTTTTGTGACCGGTCATTTACTTTAATCAATTAACGTGCATTATGGGGGGGGGGGGGACCCATACAAATTAAAATACAATCCTCGGCATATTCAGGGAGATAAAATGTTCCACTCCCTCCACGTTTCACTTTACAGCCTGCCATAAATGGAATTTCCATTCACAACTGCAACTCACTGTATAATGTTCATAAATAATTAAAACTACGTGATTTAGGAAGAACGGGCTTGGAATATATTTCTGTTAATATAGAGTAGATGTGGCAGAGATGCCTAGAGCTGTATATTGGAGGGTGTTGTTTTTTTCCCCCTCCAAAAAATAAAAAAAAGAAAATCTCAAAAAGGATTTAGACTGTATTTTAGTATTTAATATTCTGGAAATTTTGACTGCATGCACAGCAGTGACTCCAGTATAATGTTTTGGGAGGACTTAATTACTTTGTCCTACTGCTTTCTTAGTCTATCTATCTATCTATCTATCTATCTATCTATCTATCTATCTATCTATCTATCTATCTATCTATCTATCTATCATCTATCTATCTATCTATCTATCATCTATCATCTATCTATCTATCTATCTATCTATCTATCTATCTATCTATCTATCTATCTATCTATCGCTCAAGATTAGTTCGATATTTTTATTTTCTTTTTGTACCCTGTGCATTTAGAATGTATTTATCCTTATTTTTTTTGTGACGGCCATTTACTTTCATCCACGAATCTGCATTGTAGAATAGGGTAGAATTCTTTATTGGCCAAGTGTGATTGGACACACAAGGGATTTATCTTTGGTGCAGATGCTCTCAGTGTGCATACAAGAAAAAAAAACCTTAATCAAGAATCATAAGGTACAACACTTAATGATAGTCATAAGGTTCAAGTAAGCAATCAAATCATACTAGGAAACAATATACATCATAAGGATACAAGCAATAAAGTTACAATCATACAGTCATAAGTGGGAGGAGATGGGTGATAGGAACGATGAGAAAAATAATAGTAATAGTAATGGAGCCTTAGTGAATAATTTGACAGTGTTGAGGGAATTATTTGTTTAGCAGAGTGATGGCATTCAGGAAAAACTGTCCTTGTGTCTAGTTGTCTTGGTGTGCAATGCTCAAATCAATTTTATTGTAATTTTATTACAATATTATTACAATGACGATAAAGATTATTATTATTATAGCATTGTTTTGAAGGTAGAAGTTGAAACAATTTATGTCCAGGATGTGAAAGGTTTGTAAATATTTTCACAACCCTCTTTTTGACTCGTGCATGTACAGGTCCTCAATGGAAAGCAGGTTAGTAGTAATTGTTTTTTGTTTTGTTTTTTGCAGTTAGGTGGTGGTGGGGGAAACCATGCAAAATATTAAATTATGAACCTCCGCATACTCAAGACAAATAAAGTGTGCCAGTACATCCAGATTTCACTTGTGTAGTGTGCCGTAAATGGAAACTCCATTCACAACTGCAACTCACTGTATAATGTTCATAAATAATTAAAGCTACGTGATTTAAGAAGAACGGGCTAGGAATATACTTCTAACTGTTAATATAGAGCAGATGTGGCGCAGATGCCTAGGGCTGAGTATTTATTATATATAAATTTTAAAAAAAAGAAAGAAAGAAAAATTGGGCCAGCATTTAGACTGTAAGCTTGGTATTCTAGAAATTCTGACTGTCCACACTCCTTTCTCTAGTGCAAATTTCAGGAACACCTGGTCCTATTGCTTTCTTAGGCTATAAACTTCTCTATAACTCAATGGTCACTCAATGGCCATTGTTGTAAGTCAAAGATTACCTGTACAAAAATACCCAAAAAAACCCTTTGCTTGCAAAAAGCTGCCCTAAAGACCAATCTTTAGATTAGAAATGGGGGAATACCCACTGAAGATCAATATCAGTCACAGCTATCATGGGAACCTAAACCATTCTGTTTGAATACCTTCCTTTTCATCAGCAATACCTGCAGCCTGGAGTTACAAATCAGGCAGGGAGTCAGAGCACCTCGAGGAATCAAAATAGTTAAAATGCAAGGATAACTATCTGCAGCCAACTCTTGAGAAGCTCTTAGTTGTAGTGCACTACTGCAGGCTACTTCTGCTGATCACTGGTTGCCAGCAGTTTGGCAGATCGAATCTCACCAGGTTCAAGGTTGACTCTGTCTTCCATCCTTCCGAGGTGGGTAAAATGAAGACCCAGATTGTTGGGGGCAAGAGGCTGGCTCTGTAAACCTCTTAGAGAGGGCTGCAAAGCACTGTAAAGTGATATATAAGTCTAAGTGCTATTGCTAGGACAGGAAGCAATGGGTGGGAACTAATCAAGGAGAGAAGCAACTTAGAACTAAGGAGAAATTTCCTGACAGTTAGAACGGTTAATCAGGGGAACAACTTGCCTCCAGAAGTTGTGAATGCTCCAACACTGGAAGTTTTAAAGAAGAAATTGGATAACCATTTGTCTGAAGTGGTGTAGGGTTTCCTGCCTAAGCAGGGGGTTGGACTAGAAGACCTCCAAGGTCTCTTCCAATGCTATTCTATTCTATTCTATTCTGCTATTGCTATTCTGAGCCATGATAAAAATAAAATTCCTCAAAAAAGCCACTTCATTTGTTATTTAATTTCCCAAGCTAGCATGGATACCTGTTACACAAGAAGGTTAGCATCTTTCTTGTGTATAAGCAAAACCATTTATTTATGCTTATAATTCATTTCAACTGGCAGCATATCATCACTTCAGCCATATATGGGACTTGTATGTAATTAATATAATTTAGTTCTATGCAAGTTAGAACAAGAACTATATATACGAGACTCCTGTGAAGAAGACATGCTCAAGAACTGAATTAGTACACTTTTCTGCACAACCGTGAAAGCTAAAGTGTACGCGATGCTAAAGTTTGTTCAATATTTCTCTCCCCATTCTCAACAAAAGTGTTCATAATATACCATTTACACACCCCTGAACGCAGAATGAAAACATAGGTCAGAGGGTTTGCAAACATTTGCAATTTTTGATTCTGAGGAGCAAAAAAAACCACAGACACGAAATGTGATTACTGTAAATCATATAATGAAGGTTTTGGCAATAAGAAATTTCTAAGAGGATATGCATTCCAATCTTTCAAACAACCTTAGGGGATAAAAACTTATAGAAAAAAAAAATTATTACCCAATGCTGAGCGGAAGACGCTTAAAAAGCAAGCCTTGTTGCCAGAAGCGATTTTTTAAAAAAACCTGTTTGGTTTGGACACCGTGAGAAAGAAATAGAAGGATGGCAAATAGTTGAAATATCAGTCTTTGCTATTCTTCACAAATAAATATGCATGAACTCATTTAGATCTAGTGTGACATAATTATGCAGAGAAAGTGTGTTAGTCAGACTCCTTCACGTTTTTGAGCTAAAAAAAAGGAATTTTAATTTCTGCTAAAATTAATGTCAGATAGTTGAATCGTAAAATGGGGGAGTCATCTTTGGAGGAGTAGATTATTCCTTATTCTTGTTTTTGGAAAGTTGAAATGCTTCAAAGATTACTGCAAAATAAAAAGAGAGAGAGAGAGATGAGGCAGCTTGGTGTTCCTATATATTTCCGTTGTTATTTTCAAAATGTCTTAACACATCATTGGATATTGTATTCCTTTCCAGTAGCTTTCTATTTCATATTTTAATAAGTGAAGCTTGGGAAATAGTTCCTTCTTTAGATTAATTTTAAGTACTTCCATGGCACAATATCTGTACTTCTCAATTACAGTATTTCCATATCCCATTAGTTCTACATCTGAAGACCAGGTCGTGGTTTTTTTCCCCCCAGCTCACTTAAAAATCAGTAATCTAATTTTAAGAGGAAACAACTTCAAAACGGAGATGGTGCAAATGCTCTCCATTAAAATAAGTGTTCCATGATTTTCCACTAGACATTAGTTGATAAAACTCAGTAGGAAGGCTAATATGGTCATACTCACAGGTGACTTGTGTGTGTCTGATTTCACCTACTCATTCCTTGTCCAGAGACACCTGTTAGGAACTAGCTACTGTTCTACTCCCCAAACACAACAAACGCTCTGATGTGAACTCCAAAAATTCCTTTATTCGGAGCGCTGGCAGCCCCGGCAAAAAGTTTCTCTCGCAGGCTAACAAATCAGTCCATTCAGGAGATGAATACTTGTTTGCCACATCTATTCATCTCCGCCTCCTGCCTTTTATCCTCAAAGCTAGAATGGGGCCTCACTAGCAAGTGATGGTTCTTCCTTCCCCAGGACCGGCCCATAGATTTCCACTGCTCTCCTCTCCTCTGCCTTCTGCGCACCCATGCGTCAGGCACTGGATCCAGCTCTTCCTCTTCTTCTTCTTCATCAGCCACCTCCAGACCTGGGGACTGTTGACCCTCCATCTGAGGGCTGAGGGATGTCCTACACTCCATCTCTGTCTCTCTCTGCCAGTTCCATTCCCTCTTCCCCCTCGGAGTTCCCAGGTTGCCCTGATGTTGATCCTGACTCCCACGCCCATCACCTCCTCCTCAGTTTCCCAGGAAATAAATGAATAGATGCCTATGCAAACTGATAAATAATTTGTTATAAAATCTACAACTGCACACTCCTCCGGGGCCCTATTTCTGAATTGCTGGTCTTAATTTGACCTCTAGGACTGATCTTATGTTCTCAAACTTTTCTTCCTGTCCAAAGTAGAGGTAATAAGATTTAATATATCAGTTGACGATAAGACTTTCATATTGCTGGCTATTATGCTGATTAATGCTAAGCTTCTGAAGTGGGAATATCATTTTTAACTAACTGATTGAGACTTCTGTTTTGCTTTGAGTTATAACAGAAGGATTTGTAAACTAGAATAAATTGTTGTCTTCCTTTGTGTTCCGCAGTGACTTCTATTTCTGTAAGCTGCAGTGATTCTTACTGTTCAACAATTTTTTTTTCTTTGAATCCTGGTTACCTCTTATTTCATATTTGATATTTGTTGCTGAAAAAAAGATTGCTGGAACAGGACTATTTCTCCTCCTGGGTTGGCAGAGTCAACAGCATGCACCAATCCCACCATCGGTGACCAACGATCTGCCAGATGAGGATGGCTTTTTCCTAATTAGGTTGTGCCAGAAAGGAAGTGCATCCCTTTTTGTCTCACTCCTGTAAATTAGATGAGAAAATCAATAATGTGAATCTTACATTATGAAATAACAAGCATGGATAAGAGAAGTGTCTCCTTTACAGAGAAAAGAAATAAACTGATATATTTCACAGTGAAATGGCATAAGCACCAAAATTTCTATATTAGAACTTTTTTAAAAAATTCATAAGCAGTCTAGTTTTCTAGTCTGAATATGGTAGTCGTGAGTAAAATAAAAGTATATTATCATATAAAATTAGTCTTGTGGGCTGCATTATCCATTACATAAAACATTATTCTTTATGTGTTGAGGATTCCTTAATTGTCTGCTTATTTACTTAATGCTGATTGTGATGTTTGTTAATGAATATCCTACATAATCAGTTAACTTTGCAGATGGCTAAGGGATGTGTCACTTTTATCATCATTCAGAGCGTGCTTCCTCATGATTAAAATATTGCTGTTAATGAACATATTCTGTTATCTCTCTTACAGTAAAGATCCTTTAAATGTAAGTAAGTTCATTGCTAAGCAATGTCTATTTTTTTCAAAGACAATGGCAATGGTTGAAAATAATTCCAATAATAATTATTGCTAAATATTTAGATAGCATTTGTTGAGTAACACTGAATTTGTATAAATTGATTGTATGGTGTTTTTCTTTTGAAGTTTGAATTAATTTCTCTTTTGCTACTAGAAATTTTGTAGGTAAATTGAAATACAAAATTGGTTTCAGTTCAGACATCCAATTATTATACATATTCCATAAGGCATAAATATCACTGTCCTGTTAAACCAGGAGTGAGCATCCTGCGGATCTGGAGCCGCATGTGGCTCTTTCATTCCTCTGCTGCGGCTCCTGGTTGCCAGTCAGCTCCACAATTGATAGGGCTTTTGGTTAGGACAGGTTGAGGAAAAAGGACGCTGTGCTAGGAGGAGATTCTGTGGTGGGGGAACCGGACTTCCGGTCGGCTCCAGAATTGAACAGGGGGTTTCCGGTTAAGACCTTTGTGGCTCTTTGAGTGTTTAAGGTTGCTGACCCGAGTTAAACAAATGTTTTCACACACACACAATATATATGTGTGTGTGTGTGTGTGTGTGTATGCCTCAATACTGAAAATATGATTTATTTTAATGTTAAAATTAAACAATATTTAAATTGGGAAAATGCAGAAATAATTGTTCAATCTATCTTTACTAATTTGGGGTTGGTAGATAAAAATGGATAACATAGAAGTGGATTTTATTAACAGTATTGTAAACACAAGATAGAAGGGGAAAATATGTTTTCCTAAAGAGAAAGTAAGCTAAACATGTATATAAAATTGCTGCACTATGCATTTGACCTATTAGACGCTACCACATTATGTGTAGAATAAAATTTGTACAACCCTTGTACAGGACGCCCTTCAAGTCAACAGTTGAATGTTATGACATCTTGCTATTTTTGCTAAAGACCTAAGATATTATGTAACTGGACAGCTATATTCACACATCCTCCTGTCCTATGTAGACTTAGCCTCTTCCCATACATGTTCAATAATTAAGATTTGATTTCTTTGGTTGAACAGACACAAGATCAGTCTTGACATAGTCAAAAACCTTTTTGAAAATGATAGCAGATCGTAGAGGTTCAGTAAAATGGTGGTGTATTGTAATAATATAATCATACAAATTTTGCAACTTAAGGACTTAACACCAGACCTAAGTATGTGATCACAGCATTTCAATGGTGATGTCCTTGAGGCTAACTGCTGATGGCATTGTTTATGGACTTTCTTCTCAAGTGCTGGGAACAGATTAGGGCTAAACACATTAAAAGTGTGTATGAACTGAAATAATTTTGCTATGACCTTCCTTTCCTCTTTACCATTATACTTCATTACAACTGTTTAGCTCTGCAGCAGTCATGTTGCAAGTATTAACCTAGTTGACACAACATATACAGTATGGGGAATTTTCCAAACTGGTAACATCAATCAGTTGCTCACTATTAGCTTTTAATGTTTCTGAATTTTTTTTATTTATTTCTTTGCCAAAGGGTGGTAGTATTTCAACAAAGAACATAAAATCTTTCATGAATTCCTATATTTCTTTTACTGTACATATGTACTGTACATACTGAAACGTGTCCATTTTTTTTTCTTTTCATTTAATCAACATTTTCAGACTTCTAAAATGTCCCAAGGGAGGCTGCCTAAACTAAAATTTGATGCTCATTTCCCCCCTCCTTTTTAAATATACGATCATTTCTTAGATACTATCTTTTTTTTCTGAACCATCATTTACATTTATTTTATAATCCCCAATGTCTGTCAACCGTTCATTAAGTCTTGATCTTATATCAAGAGAAATTAATCAGCTGGACTTCCAAGTGAATTTAAAAGCAGGGAGTGGCCACATTAAAATGTTTCAACAGCATTTTAATGTCAAAGCATACAGTTTGTGAATAACCAAGTTTGAGAAATATATCCAATACATATACATCAGGGGTGAAATCCAGCAAGTTCTGACAGGTTCTGGAGAACTGGTAGCGGAAATTTTGTAGTAGTTCAGAGAACCAGCAAATGCCACTTCTGGCTGGCCCGAGTGGGTGGGAATGGAGATTTTTGCAGTATCCTTCTCCTGGAGTGGGGTGGAAATGGAGATTTTGCAGTATCCTTCCCCTGTCATGCCCACCAAGCCATGCCCACCAAGCCATATTACACCCACCAAGCCATGCTCACAGAACCGGTAGTAAAAATATTTGAATTTCACCACTGATATACATCCAATATACGTTTTCTTTATTTTCTTTCCCCCCCCCCCCTAATTGGAACCATTTCTATTTTCTGTCTTCAACTTTTTTTCAAATCCCAGGGTGTTATATTATACACATAGACACACACACACAAACACACATATTACAAATGGTGCAAATTCACCAAAGCAAAGCAAATTTAATTAAGCATTGGAATTATTGATTTATATCAGTATTCTTTCTTTCTTTCTTTCTTTCTTTCTTTCTTTCTTTCCTCTCCGTGTGTGTGTGTGTGCATATGTTTGTGTGTTTGTGTCAAAAGAAAGAGAGAGATTGCATTAGATAGATAGGCAGACAGTTTCTGCCCCTCCTTTTTATTATCAGCTATTTTTTCCGGGCGAACTGCTATTCACTCATCCAACAAGGTTTGCTCCAAAGATATTGCTTGTTGTTTTATAGCTTTTTCAATAAATACTTTTATTAGATTTTTTTTGTTACGTTTCAGTTTTCATGTTCTCTGAAGGAAAATCAATTAAAACAACAAATGAGCAGGAAATATGTTTTATTTCCTCTTCACATTTTTCTAATCTAGTTGTAACAGGCCAAGCCCTAAATATAGCTCTTTCTACTTCCTTCTCGTCACATGGGGGTATCTTCTAATAAAGCAAATTGGATTATAAACAAAGCTCAGCAAAAAAAGAAAAGAAAAAAAGTTTTTGTTTTTTGTTTTTTGCTATATGCCCTGGCTAACGGTGGTCTCCTTGGCGAGTAAATCAAATGTACAGAGGGGATGCGGAAACTGGTTTCAGGATCTGGAACCAGTCCTGGCTTGTCTCCATAACTCAGAATGAACTGAGGCCAGAACCTTTGCATAATTAGAAGAAATGAAATCATATTTAATTTGAGTTATGCATGTAGATATTTTCGCCATGCTAACATTTTCCGTCGGAAGGAGTTGGTATGTGGCTGTATCTAATGAGTAAAAGTCCCTCTCCAATTTCCATATTTATTTCATCCCCCGTTTTCATAATGTAAACTGCTAATGCTGGAGAAGACTCCTGCGAGTCCCTTGGACTGCAAGGCGATCAAACCGGTCAGTCCTAGAGGAGATCAACCCTGACTGCTCTTTAGAAGGCCAGATCCTGAAGAGGAAACTCAATCACTTTGGCCACCTAATGAGAAAGAAGGACTCTCTGGAGAAGAGCCTCATGCTAGGAATGACTGAGGGCAAAAGAAGAAAGGGACTGCAGAGAATGAGGTGGCTGGATGGAGTCACCAAAGCAGCTGGTGTGAGCTTAAATGGACTCCAGAGGATGATAGAGGACAGGAAGGCCTGGAGGAACATTGTCCATGGGGTCACAATGGGTTGGACACGACTTCGCAACTAACAACAAGAAAACTGCTACCATTATATAAACTACTAATATACCAGGAATAGTATTCCTCGGATGGAAGTCCATCAATATAAGCTGCATGTTCAGGTGTGTGTGTGTGTGTGTGTGTGTGTGTGTGTAGGGGGTGTTTTGCCTTCTATTTTATCAACTATTCTGCTAAGGTTCAGAAAAAGGACTTTGCCCTCAGGGTACCATCAAGATCTGCTTTTACCCTGAGTAATTTACTCTTTTCACAATCCCCTTGGTCTAAACCTAATTGTTTTGTGTAAGGAAAAAAATCCCTCTTAACTGTACCTGGTGTCAGGTGTGAAGGATCAGGACCGTATCTGAAGTTGAAATTTAAAAAAAAAAAAAATTTTCCCCTCAAGCTTATATACACAAACATCTAGTCAAGTAAGGTCGAATACTAAATTGGCGCCAGGTAACGATCAACGGAATTCAAAAGGGGTTGGACTTCTGTTTGTGGCCACATAATGATTCTAGGTTCATGATACGCTTAACTCCACTCTTCAGCTCTGCCTGCTCTTCTCCTACTCTGGGTGTCTCCTTTAGAAATTGAGTTTTTCAGGCTAGCAATGAGTTTTGTTTTCTTAAATAAGTTGTTTTTTGCTCCTAGAGCAGGGGTCTCCAACCTTTGCAACTTTAAGTCTGAAGGACTTCAGCTCCCAGACTTCTGGGAGCTGAAGTCCTTCAGACTTAAAGTTGTAAAGGTTGGAGACCCCTGTTCTAAAGAACCATTCCTCCCAAACTGATATTTGCCTTTGCTTTTTGACCAATAAAGTTCAGGGATTCAAAGCATGGGAAAACAAGTGACTTCTCTTGTGAAAAATCAACCATGTGCAATCAAAATATGTCAGAGTGTGCACAGAGTGACTACTATTTCGAGACAACCCAGGAGCAAAATACCGTACAAAGAGGTTTTGTCTTTCAAACAGTGGTTTATATACAAAACTTATATATACAGACATACACATGTTAGGCAAATACCAGGCAAGCAAACAATCTTCAACTCTACACGGGGAACCGCAATGGAGATAGAACATGAGGAGAGAGATACACGAGGAGGGAGAGATGCCTTCACATGGCCTCCCTTATATATATATACAGTTTCTTAAAGTGGCAGTAACGCTGTTGACTCATCCTCATGTCATCATCTCGGTTTACAGCTATACAGCAGCTGCTCAGCTATTAAATCATCATTACTCTGACAAAATATTTTCTTTCATTTGTACTATGAGTCCAGTAACATCCGTTTTTGCAAAATGGATTTAGATGACTCTCAAAGGCAAATTGGTATAAATTAGTTTATAAGGAGTGAAATCTGGTGAAAGAAAAACCAGCAGTTCTCATGCTGAAAATAACTCTTATTTCAACCAAGACCAGGAAGTGAAAAACAACATTTCCATTAACACTGAAACACAGGAAAGAGAGAAAAATCTGCTATATCTTAAACCTTATCTCAAGAACTATAGTTTTGTCTTATGTGTCCTACAGCAAATAGAACCTTTATGTGTATATGGCTTCACTGTTGGTTGTGGTGAAGAAACTAAGCTTCATATGTATGAACCTTCAGCCAACCATGTAAGGATGGTATCTGGAGAGCTAAGGGTTTACAACATAGGGAACCTGACATAACCTTTACGCCAATTAATGCTTTCAATTCACTGCCTGCTTATTAGGCTGTCCACTAAATGGAGTGAGATTTCCCACCATGGACTCTAAGGGCTTCCCACCTCCCCCCAATCAAGTTATACTTCATTTGGTTCATACCACATTTGATTTATTGTGCTACCAGAAATTCAAATTAATTCGCAACGGGTATTTTGCACTACATGGGCTGAAATGCAAAGACCTTGCAATTATTCTGAGTGTCACTTTTGCTTGCTTAATGAAGGTTTGGGCTGGGTTGTGTAGTTAATTAATTCTAACAAACTGTAAGTGAGGTTTTTTTATCCTTCAACAGAAAGCTAATCCCAACTCTGTCTTCTGGCAGTGTTTCCTATTGTTCTTCCCTAGTCTGAAATTTAACGTGCTACTGAATTCTTCTCCAAACTTAGCATTGCAAATATTGTGGACAAATCATTGCTGATTACATTATGTGTGTTTTATTTAAAGGGAGTTTGTTAGAGTTAGAATGCTCATAAGTCTAGATTAAAATTGCATTAACACCACAATTCTAAGGAGTACCCAACTAATCAAGCAGACCATTTTGGTCTGATTAAGAATATGTTTGCATTAACATCTTACCAAAAGAATCTTTACAAAACAAACTTTCAAAGACAATGTGTTAAATCTTAAAGCATGTTTCTGTATGGACAAGCTCTGGAAAATTATCCTTTAAAGGTAAAGATTCCCCTCTCACACATGTGCTAGTCGTTCCTGACTCTAGGGGGCGGTGCTCATCTCCGTTTCAAAGCAGAAGAGCCAGCGCTGTCCAAAGACGTATCTGTGGCCGTATGGTCAGCATGACTAAATGCCGAAGGTGCACGGAACCTTGTTACTTTCTCACCAAAGGTGGTTCCTCTTTTTCTATTTGCATTTTTACATGCTTTAGAACTGCTAGGTTGGTAGAAGCTGGGACAAGTGACAAGAGCTCACGTGGCACTAGGGATTCGAACCGCCAAACTGCCAACCTTTCTGATCAACAAGCTCAGCGTCTTAGCCACTGAGCCACCTTGTCCCTCATTAGCCTTTACTTGGTGACAAAAGGCTATATATTGCATTCTGATAAGACTCAACAATATTCCTTAGAGCCTTCATCCACATCCTATCCTGGTAGGGATTCTAGAACATAGAACATAAAATAGCAGAGTTGGTAGGGGACTTGGGGGTCTTCTAGTCCAACCTTTTACTCAAGCAGGAGACTCTATACCATTTCAGAAAAATGATTACCAGTCTCTTTTTGAAAGCCTCCAGTCGTGGAGCAACCAAAATTTCTGAAAGCAAGCTATTCCCTTGGTTGATTGCTCTCACTATTATAAAATTTATCCTTAGGTCTAAGATGATTTAGAAGATCTTAAAACAGATCTTCAAAACATCAGATTGTTGTTAATTTTTCTTCTCCATTAAATGTTTGTACTTTAAATGTCTCTCTTAAAAAAGAGAGGAGCCTTCCCAAAAAGATCTGTTGGTTCTTCTCAGAGATAAATTTACCGTAATTTAAATCTAACTAGCTCATTGGTGATAATTTGAAAGATTATGATTTGCATTGAACTTAGGTTCCTAAAAGCAGTTGTGTTGAAGCTGACTGTTTCTATCAACACCTAACCAACAGACCAAAGAAGCTCTCAATTTAATTATCTCCTTCTTTTTAAAAAGTTGTCTAAGTTAAAAATCAATATCTCTGTCAGTTTCCTTTTTCACTTCTATACCTTCTTGTCTTCGGCATTGCTTCAATCCAGGATAGTCACTTTAAAGATTCCTAGAATACTAATCATTATTTTTTCTGCTTCATAGTTTTAGTGTGGCCTTCTACATCGAGCCATTTTGATCACTTCTGGGCAAAGAAAAGCTGTGCTTATTGCATGTATTCAATCCATGTGGCACTCTCTTTAACAAAAACAGTATTCTGTTCAACGGTTTCCAAGCTCAAATTAACATTCAGAGCAATCAATTCTCACTGAGAACCTGCTAGATGTAAAAAAAAAAAAAATCGGAATAGGTTTCTGGATCCATGTCTTTCATTTCAAAATAGATTTCACAGAAAGTGTGTTTCATGCCACCACTAGTAAAATGCATGCAGGGTACGTCTACATGGACAATCCCATTGATCTTCTGCAATTAGGCCCAATTGAAAACAGCTGTAAAGTAAGACAAATCAAAGACACCAAAAGGTTTAGCACAATTCAATTTGATTCAATTCTCTCTCTCTCTCAGCTTAAGGAAGGAGAAGGCAAGGCCAAAACCATTAATATACTTTTAAAATGTTTCAAAAACCTATTAGCCTTCTTTTTCAAAGTTGATCTTCTTATATACCTCTGAACATATAAATAGGCATAACGCAATTCTTACCATGGTGCTGCAGGGATTAGAATGCAGTACTGATCTATCTATCTATCTATCTATCTATCTATCTATCTATCTATCTATCTATCTATCTATCTATCTATCTATCTATCTATCTATCTATCTATCTATCTATTGAAAGCTGTGGTGGGGCAGTGGTTAGAATGCAGTATTGCAGGCTATTTCTGCTGGCAGCCAGCAGTTCGGCAGTTTAATTCTCACCAGCTCAAGGTTGACTCAGCCTTTCATCCTTCCAAGATGGGTAAAATGACCCAGATTGTTGGGGACAATATGCTGACTCTGTAAACCGCTTAAGAGAGGAGCTGAAAACACTGCGAAGGGGTATGCAAATCTAAGTGCTATTGCTATTGTTTACCGGCAAAGATATTAGTCTTATTATGTTGAAGAACTTAATTTGAATGCATTCCTAGCGTGCTGAAGTCTTCTTCATTGAGACTAAAAAGAATTTTCTGAGCTAATAAAAGTGAGTTTTTTATAGGAGTTTACACATTCTGCTTAACATTCTGACCTTCCATTGAAGTAAATGTCTGTTGAAAATTAACTGAAACCAAAGCTCTGGATTATGGAACGGAAACTTGCAAAATATTCCTTAAGATGTCAGAATGCAGGATTTGCTCTCCGGCCACCAACAGTTATGACACTAACTAGCACTGGCAGAAGCAAAGTTAACCTTGGCCCTGTCACATTCCAAGTTCATTCCATTAAAAGCAATGCACGTTGTAAGAATTTTTGGTGTTAAAAAAACACACAGGACGTTATGGCGTCAAGGGATTTGAAGCTGCCATTGGTGTTCTGTCTGTCTCTCTCTCTCTTTTTTTTTCTCAGCACTTGGAGGAGCACTTAACAGCTTTGTGATGCTGCTGGAATGCTCCTGGGTACATTGGTGCTGGCAGAGGACATTGTGACCTAGCGCCAATTATCCCCGTGGCCAGATACTGAAGATACTGAATATGTGAGCTTTCCTGGCTTTCAAATTGTTGTCGCTTGAACAGCAATGATCATAATGAAGGAAACTTCTTTAGATAGAATGTTAGGGTTTGAAGGGATCTTGGAGGTCTTCTAGTTCAACCCCCTGCTCAAGCAGGAGATCCCATATCATTCTGGACAAATTAGATGTTCTCGAATGAATATGTGTCCCAGGATAACGTTGCAGGATTCAATCTGGGTCAGTCACCGGGACCACAGCTTGTCTTCTGAGCTTTTGGGCACGTTCTGGAGCCCATCTTCAGGGAACAACTCTCTCTAGCAGGGGGTGATGCTTTCAGCTTTTTGGATAGTATGGACACCCCAATCAATATCTACAAATCCACATACAACAGGCACCATATAAATACCACACATAGAACAGTCCAAAGCACGCTTTGTGCTAGAAAGAGATTCCCTGAAGAATGGCCTTCAGTACGAGTCTGAAAGACTTGGAAGACAAAACCTCTGGTCCGGGGGACCGATCCAGATTAGATCTTGCAAACAGCTATCCATTATTTTCCTTTAAAACCTCCAGTGATGGAGCACCCACAACTTCTGGAGGCAAGCCGTTCCACTGTTTAATTGTACTCGCAGTAGGAAATTTCTCCTTAATTCTAGGTGTGATCTCTCTTTGATTAATCTTCCACCCATTACTTCTTGTCCTGCCCTCGGGTACTTTAGAGAATAGGTTGACCTCCCTCCTCAAAGAGACTGCTATCATGTCCCCTTCTCTTCATTAGACTAGACATACCTAGTTCCCTCAATTGTTCATCTTACGGTTTAGCCTTCAGGTCCCTTATCATCTTTGTTGCTCTTCTCTGCACTCTTTCTAGGATCTCCATCTCTTCGTTGAGATTCACTATTACCAATAAGCAACTGCTACTAATTCGGTAGGGGCAATATTGGAATATCCCCCCATTAAAGAAAAGCCAGTGTAAATAAACTAAGTACTAGCAATCATACTTATTATTGCGTTTTCAATCATGGATCCATAAGTCTTGCAAGACAGAAGGGCAGTTCCTTCTCTTCTACGTATACATGAGATACTTTGAGAAACCTACTGCTGACCTCACCAAAAATCCATTTCAGTATCTAATGGAAACAAGATCCATTCAAGGGCTTCTTATAAGGCGTTTTTGCGCTACTGTGAAAATAGGTATAGAGAAAACTACTGAGATGTGTATAATGCATCCAGAAGCTTACAGCAAGTCGCTTGGAACTAATCTATTTTTGCATGCATTGGCAAGAAAATGGGGGAGTATTTCTAAGTCTAGCAATCACTGATCTGGGTTATGTGTATGTGTGTAATGTTACACATATTTTCCTGTTGCTGCGCACTTATTATAATCAGGTGATCGACGAGTCAAAGCTAGGGAATCTCACCCGGAGCTAATCTTTCTGAGAACATACTAAAGCTTAAATTGGAACATTGAGGGCAGTTGTGTGTTCCTGGAGTAATAACCGTGTTCAGCTTTATAAAGATATTTCCAAATTTCATGCTGAATACAGAAAGATCTCTAGGAACAAATGGGCAATAACCTGAGCCTTTCTCAGTTCTGATGATAGATCTGATGACTATTGGCTATATAGACTGGCTGTCTAAATAAGCTCACCACTTCTCCATTAGTTTAGTTTAGTTTATTGTCATTGCACATCGTACAACGGAATTAAATGCCGTCTTCAGTGTACGTTAATAACTATAAAAATGATGTTGGATCAGAACTAGGAAAATGCAAGTGTACCCTTGACAAGAGAAACGTCTATGGACATTCTCAGTCATCCAGGTCATAGTTGCTCCAAAAGTGCTTTCTTCAAGAGGCAATTGGACTTTCTTGCTTTTCCTTGAAGACGTTTGGCTTCTCATCCAAGGAGCTTCTTCAGCTCTGAAGAAACAAGAGAATTTCACAGAATGGCTTTGGGCCAGTCCACTCTCTCCTTTACAAAGTGAAAATTGGAGAAGAGAGGAAAACTCTTATCCAAAAAAGGCAGGGTATAATTCTAATAAATCAGGCAAATGAGTAGCAACCGTTGAGTTTTTCCACAAATGCATAGCTAGCAACATAGAAGGACCTCTCTTCATTCCAAGCATGGATTGAAATGTGTGTTCTGTGCCCCACATTATTATCCATTCAGCTGTTTGTTTGCTTGTTTTAATCTGGAAGAGTCTTTGCTCACAACTAATTTATAGCTGAAGACACATGCTCTATTATTTGTTTTTCCAGTAGATGGGCATAGCGAAGGCATCGTAGGTAAGCGACAAGGCTCTGCAGCCAACCTGTAACACTGTCAGTGGGCAGATACTAATTATTGTTCCTTGCACCAGCCACCTTCCGATGTCTTCTTGCATATTCAGTACCGTTTAAATATTGCAAACCGCTGAATTGCAAATGTTAGCCCAGGCATGAATAAAAAATGTTGCTATTTTATTCTAAAAATAATAATTATAGATAGGCTGCTTTTGTTGTATTTTTTTTTTAAAAATCCATTTTACATGAGAGTTACGGGCTGTTGCAAAGTTGCCGCTGTTGGAAGGGAGGGCCACCACAAATGTTTTAATTGCAAATACAAGAGAAGAGGTGTTGCAAGTGACATGAAAGATAGTGACTTGTTTTCGACAAGGGCGACCAACAATGGCTGGCTACAGCCGGCTTCGGTGGTAGAGTGGTGGACGGGTTCAGATGAACAGATCCAAAGTTCGCTCTCTTCCTTAGCAAAGGTTGATCTTCTACATGAAAACATCATCCTCTCCATGAAACAGGATGTCCAGATCCATGGAACAACCAACATATGGAATTTAAGATGCCAGCTGTTGAAAGCAATTTGGCGCCCAGTTCAGACAAACACATATATTATATCCATTCATTCATTATTTTTTTCCATTTAGTCATGGCCGAATTTAGTGATGGGATTCAAATTTTTTTACTACCAGTTCTGTGGGCATGGCTTGGTGGGTGTGGTGTGGTTTGCTGGGCATGGAAGGCGAAGGATACTGCAAAATCCCCATTCCCTTCCCACCTCACCAACTAGCTCCGTTCTCCTGTGCAGGACAACAAAAGAAGTCCCAGCTGATCAGCTGGGACCCAGGAGGCAGCGAATAGATTGCAGGCGGGGCCAGCCAGTGGTGGTATTTGCCGGTTCTCCAAACTACTCAAAATTTCTGCTACCGGTTTCCGTGAACCAGTTAGAACCAGCTGAATGCTTGGTGACTTTATAGTGCTCTCCATGCTATCCTGTCAATCACAGCTTCTTTCAATGTTTGGATGTTCCATCTTTGTATCACCTTTGATAGTATCAAGCCAGTGAGTTCTTTGCTTGGCCTTCTTCTTGATCCATGAGCCATTCCTGACTTCTCCAATAAATTTGCAAGCATGGTGTCAGCATTCCGGAAAACACCAACTCCAATGAAAAATTCAGAGACAGACATTTTCTCAAATCTCCCATTTATTAGAGTAAGTATACATGCACATCTGTATACCGAATCCGAGATTTCCGGGCTTTCCTTCAATAAGTGAAAAGTCCAAACCCATCCTCTGCACCCATCAATCCATCACCTCGTCCAATCAGAATCCATCCCAACTCGTGACCTCACTTCAACTCCTCCTCCTCCAGGTGCAGGAATACCATGACCTTTACCGAAAAGAAGAATGCTATTAATTTACGTTCCCTCTAGTAAATCCTCCCTCCTAATTCCCCAAGCACAAGAATGTGGCAGCGTGGAAGCTTACAGTGTTAATATGGCTTCCGAAGCTGACACATGGCATGACCAAAGCAAATGAGACGTAGCCTTGTGATTTTGGCTTCTAGTGATATCTCTGGTACCTCCCTGTTGGTTGTTCTGAGCCATGGTATATTTAATAATTTTATTATTATATATATTTATTATATATGCCATTTATTTATATGCCCATCTTCAATAAAAAAAGTTGCAAGGCATATCTGAAGCTCGAATGCTTTCCCTTGGAAAATTCCCATCCTACCATTATTATTATTACTACCCTTGCAAGCCTTGTGATGGAATTACTATTGACTCCTGTCAGGGCACTGGTAGATAGGAGGTGAAGTGCCTTCTCGCATGCTTCCTTGTGTTTTGTCAAATCCATTGCTTTCAGCTGAAGTGTGAAGTGAAAGCTGATGTCAGAAAATGCCTTTAAGCACATGCTGGTGCCAGTCTCTTGTGACTTCCTTATATATTTTCTTTTTTAAAAAGGGAGGGGACCAGATTGGGTTGTAAAATGGCACAAACATATTTATTGCTGGCCAAGCAGAGCATACATACCGTAACAGGGAGAAACAGGAAGGAAGGGGAAGAATCCAGCTGTCAGAACTTATTCCTTTAAGGAGAAATGAATCCTTAAAAAGAAAAGAAAAGAAAAGAAAACACAGTTAGTAGCTTGCTTTCTTAAAACTCAAAGCCCTTGTTTTGTTTTCATGCTCCCTTGATGTAAAACAAAATCAAGGTTTTATTATTTTAGTGGGTAATATTACAGAGGCGGTATTCAGCAGGTTCTGACCAGTTCTGGGGAACCAGTAGCGGAAATTTTGAGTAGTTTGGAGAACTGGTAAATACAGCCTCTGGCTGGCCTCGCCCCCATCTATTCTCTGCCTCCTGAGTCCCTGCTGATTGGGAGGAAATGGGGATTTTACAGTATCCTTCCCCTGCCATGCCCACCAAGCCATGCCCACAGAACTGGTAGTAATTTTTTTTATCCCTCTCTATTTCTCCTCCTCCATTTCTCCTCCTCCTCCTCCTCCTCCTCCTCCTCCTCCTTCCCTTCAGTTAATAGAGATAATAGAGACTCAATGATCTTGAGTCAAATAGGCAAGAACGATGACATGAGCAGATAGCATCTCATTCCATTCCATGACCGCATTCCTAAATCGAACCCTTCCGTTCAGATGACCCATTAAAAACACAGTTTCCCGATGAAGCCACAACAGTTCCCAGGAAAATGTCTTATTATGGGGGACGGTTCTTTTCTCCCTCAAATTCACATATTCTGCTTTAGTTAATTCATCACACCAGCTACCCCCTCGCTCTGTGTAAATCTTACCAGACTGCCACTTTCTGACAGTCTAATTAAGACTTAATAGAGAGCATATTTCAGTTTAAACAGAAAAGGAATTTCAATGCTGCATGATATAGAAACTACAATAATACAAAGGGCTCTCAAACCTTGTCCTCTCTCCAAGCTCCAATACATTATAGAAATGATTCTTCGTTCCCCCTCTTGTGTGTTGTTGGTTGGTTTTTATTTTTTTTTCCCCTTTACCATGGAGTATTTTCAGTGGTCCCGTTGGTTTTAAACAAATCAGCAATTCGTGTTTTCAATGTTTCGCTAGTCAAAATAATTAAGCAGATCAGGTTTGGGAGTACAGGGAGAAAAATAATGGGGTCACTGAAGCACCTCAGCTCTAAAGGGAACCTAAATTCATTCAGATATCACATCTAATAATTGCTGTGAACCTGTACATACAACCCCACGGAGAAAATTCACACTCAAGTTTCAGTAGAACAATTTTAAGACAGGGCTCCAAATGAATTCGGTCTGCCCTCGTATCAAAGAAGAGGCAGGTATGTTTTCCCCATCTGTTTTTCCTAGTGTGGTGTGTATTTGATGCTTGTTCGTAGGTAGTCCAACATTAGTAAAACATCGTACCTCTTACCGTAATAATGTGGTTTGCTTTTTAACCAGCATCTACAATGGAAAGCATGGTGGCTCAGTGGTTAAGACGGCGAGCTTGTTGATCAGAAAGATCAGCAGTTAGGTGATTCGAATCCCTAGCGCCACATAACGGAGTGAGCTCCTGTGACTTGTCCCAGCTTCTGCCAACCTAGCAGTTCGAAAGCATGTAAAACTGCAAGTAGAAAAATAGGGACCACCTTTGGTGGGAAGGTAACAGCGTTCCGTGCACCTTCGGCATTTAGTTATGCTGGCCATATGACCACGAAGACGTCTTCAGACAACACTGGCTCTTCGGCTTTAAAACGGAGATGAGCACCGCCCCCTAGGATCGGGAACGACTAGCACATATGTGCAAGGGGAACCTTTACCTTACAATGGAAAGCAAGATATGTTAGTAACACCATGGTCTATGCAGATGTTTGATTTTATAGAGTGGTATTTCTGTATTTTGTCCCTGTGCCACAGATGGATTGCCCCAAACAATAGATATGGAATATGTCAAAAGGTAAAATGCAAATGCCTAGTTTGGTATTTCTTACAGATTTTTACCTGAATGCTGTCTGGGAAAACAAATGTCATAAGGGTGTAAAGGATTTGCTTATAAATGCCACTTATCAGTGGGGAAAACATAGGCTTATAAGTGTCTACGGAGCTTGTCAGTCATCTAGGTCATGCTTGTCCCAAAGGTGTTTTTTCAAGAGCCAGCTGGACTTTCTGATTTCTCTTTGAAGATGTTTTGCTTCTCATCCAATATGACATCATCTATCTGCAGTCTACAACACGGCCCTTTCCACAGGTCCAAGAAGGCTCCATACCCATTTGCACCACTCAGATGACCCTGAGGACGGAGATAAATCTCCAGGTGGCCTTAACAACTTGCCAAAAGGATGCAAATGACCAGCTGTCTGCAAGGAGTATCAATCCTTCCATTCCCCACCATCCAGTCAGAGCTGAAGAAGCTTCTTGGATGAGAAGTGAAACCTCTGCAAAGAAAAACCAGGCAGTCCAGTTGACTCTTGAAAAAGCACCTTTGGGATAGACTTATAAGACACTTTGGGATGTGTTGAGTAGATCATCGAGAGAATATGTTGAGGAGAGAGAGAACTTAGCCATATTGGGGTGGGGGAAATCATCTCTAGGTTTTAGCTTGTTTCATGGCATAAGAGAAAATTGTAAACTATATGTGATGATACTACCACATGTTACAGAGTGCTAACAGTCCATCTTCACTGCAAAACCTTAAGAATAGAATGGTTGGTTGGACTTAGATCTCTCTTTTTAAAAAGTTTTTTTTTAATTTCTCATACATACATGCACAAATATACAACCTCATAACTATTATAAATAATATGAGTTATTTTTTGACATTTATAACAATTCATTCCTCCTTCTAAAATAAAAAATATATTATCAAGATTGCTTTCCTGCCATCTCATGCACCCATCTTGTTTTACAACCCTACTTCTTCTTTCCTCCCCTTTTCTCCTTCCCCCTCTTCTTCTCTACTTTCTGCTTTCCTCCGTTCCTTTCCTTTCTCTTCTTCCCCTTCCTCTCCACACTCTTCCCCTCTTCTTCCCTTTTCTACCCTCTCTCCTGCTCTTACTTCCCCTCCGTTTCTTCCTCTCCTTTTCCCTTCTTTCCCTCTCCTTCTCTCTCTTCTCTCTTCTTCCTACCTTTCCCTCTCCTTCTCTCTCTTCTCTCTTCTTCCTACCTTTCCCTCTCCTTCTCTCTCTTCTCTCTTCTTCCTACCTTTCCCTCTCCTTCTCTCTCTTCTCTCTTCTTCCTACCTTTCCCTCTCCTTCTCTCTCTTCTCTCTTCTTCCTACCTTTCCCTCTCCTTCTCTCTCTTCTCTCTTCTTCCTACCTTTCCCTCTACTCCTCTCTCTGTTCCCTCTTTCCGTTGTTGTGTTTACATATTTCTTCTTCAATCTGGTGTATTGGACTTAGATCTCTTGTGGGTGTGAAGAGACTCATGACCAATGACATGTTTGATCCCTTCCTCAGGCTCAGCCTGATCATCCCTTACCAAATATTTGAAAACACATAGAATAATATCATATTTCCTGAGCTCCGGGATGACCTCTTCAGATAATTGCCCACCACCAGTATGACCTCTTTTCTCTTTATAGTTGCCCACCCCCAAACCTCATTTGGTAGTTGGGAGGGGAGGCAGATCCTAGAATGACCTCTGAAAATGATGATAGAGTTTTTAGATCAGTAAATATGGAAAGAGGAGCCGGTTGGCTTAACTTTGTCCCAAGCCATTTCCACCTCTTAAAAACTGACTTTAAAGTGGATGCCAATGAAGATGCTCTTAAAATGCCAGTCCGTGTTTGAATCTCTCATCCTGCTCAATGTGGAAATAGCAGAATGCTTTTGCCCTGACTTCAGCTTCAGGTGCAAGAACATAACTCAGCCATCAACCCTGTTCCTACAGAGAAAATGTTATGTCATAAGGAGACTATAAAAAGAAATGCTTTTTGGTGCTGTTGAAATAGAAATAATACCGATGACATGATTGAATTCTAACTCCACGTTATTCTCACTGCATCCCAACAGAGGGGAAAAAACCCCATGTATGGCTCAGCTTGTGTTGTCGAAGAGGCCAATTTTCCTGGGTGATTTAAAAGTCCAATTACTTTGGAGGGAAAGAAGGAAGGAAAAAATTGATTTCTCTTGTAACCCTTGAGGCAAGCATATGGTAGTGTTTTTGGAATAATTCTTAATTTGGGCTCCAGTTATGGAAATGGAAGAATTCTCAGCCATTTGAAAGATGTTCCAAGTAATGGCGTTTCTGAATTGATTTTTCAAATATTAAGGAGCTTTTTTTTTTAAAGGAAAACCCAAAGTTTTTTCCCTTTTTGTTCTTTAAACAAAAAAAAATGTTGGATAAGATCTTAGTTACCAAAAGACAAGTTGTCTATTAAAAAAAAAAGGATTATTCAGTATAAATAATGCAGTGCTATTTATGGTTTCATTGTCACTTAATTTGTATATTTTCTGTGTAAACCACACTCAAAGCAATTCATAATAAAGTATAAAATCTAGTGTTTATTAATAACACATACTGCTAACATATTCTTATCCATGAAGATCAATTACTATGAAAGATAAATAGGTCCTAAGTCAGTGGATAAGATGGAATTTCCTCCTCCTCCTCCTCCTCCTCCTCCTCCTCCTCCTCCTCCTCCTCCTCCTCCTCCTCCTCCTCTATTTTGCTGCCCAGATCTTGCAACACTTTGGATATCCATTCACAATGTTGGTTGGTTGGTTGGTTGGTTGGTTGATTTTTCTGTGAAGCCTTGATGTAGACTTTTTATTTCTATTGGCTTTGTGGTTGATTTGTAAGAAATATATTCTCGTTCAATCATTCTATTGCAAACTGCCTTAACCACACTTTGGTTAGAAAGCCTGAAGGGGAAAAAAATAGCCAAATAAATAAATATTTACGGTGATTGATAATAATGAACTCAACATCTGAGCCAAGGCATGCTACATTGACGTATTTGCATTTGCAGGCCCTTGAATTCTACAAGCACGAAATGAAAAGTTCATTAACCATACATAACTTTTCCAACAAATCTATAGATCCAGGCATATCATATCTGAATCGCTCCAACCTTACCAAACCAGCAACTTCCCTAAATTTGACCTTATAGAATACTGCACCCCATAGATTATCACCTAGAGTCCGTGCTGTGAGGTAGTGTCACTTGATCTTTCTCTGAGTTCTCATTACAAAGGAAAGTAATCCCAATAAATGTCACCTTAAGTCAATTCTAAAAGGTCACACTCAGATTTATTTTACTGTGCATTTTTAGGAGGCCTTATTCAAACTATATCACTTTTAAAAACAGTTGGGTTTTAAAAGTTTAATTAGCCAAAAGAAAGGATTCCACTGTTCTGGGTATCAGAAGGCAGATGCATTAAAAATCTCTTTCTAGTCTCAGAGTCTGTTAGGAATTTAATAAATCAGCAAGATACCATTGGGGCTACTATTGCACTGATCTGCAAGTTGGGAGGAGATAATAAGAACACTGGTTCCTAGACTTAAGGAATGGAATTTCTTGCATTGGAATTGTGGCCTGGCAGCGGCCAGCAGAAGTAGCGGCAGATTCGGACAGTGAGAGGGTTGGGGAGAAACATGGGCCAGTCCTGGAGTCTGGGGAAAGCTCTGATGAGGGCTCTGTGTCGGAGGCATAGAGGGGGGCAGAGCCATATGCCAGTTATCACCTGCCTTCGGAGTCAGACATCAGTGAGGCAGACGAACAGCTGGAGCCTGTTCCCAGTGTGCGCATGCTGAGAGTTGCCAGACGAAGGGAACAGCTAAGGAACAAGGGACAACTTGGGATTAAGGCCACAGGTGGACGGTGAATGCCCCCTCCCATAGGGAATAAAAGAGGAACAAAAGGGGAGTGGAGTTTGCAGGAGACAGTTAGTTCATTCCTGTATTCTTGCCAAGCATTGTGGCATCTGAAAGATATCGGCCTGGCCACTCTCCAAGCCTGATAAAGGTCAGTAATTGTGAACAATCTTGAAAGACTGTGGGAGAGGAAAGACTTTGCTGGGGAGGAATTCACTGTAAATTAAATAAAAGGGGTTTATCGGAACAAGGACTTGGCTACTTGCTGCTGGGGAAGTCTAGATTAGAACAGGAATATTTTTTTTTAAATCCAAATTCACCCACAGATCATATTAAGACTTGCCAAAGAATATATATCTCGAGATGGACCCAGTTGACCAACCTGAATCAATAATGTACATAAACTGGAATTAAAGGTAGATCTTGAATTAAGAAAAGGAACCTTGGTGATAGCAGCAAGACAGTACAAGCTATGATAGGTCTGTTTGTTTTGCTGAAGCCACAAATTCTTCTCAGGTTGAAGAGAGCTGCTCTTGAACTGTACAATTATGGTTCTTTTGAAAGGTGAGTTTTTAGCACATTGGTCAAAACTTAAACTGGGTGCTTTTCTACAATCTGAGAATGTTTAAATTCTCAGCTTAGCCCTGTGTCCAATTTATTACGAAGCAGGTAGAAAGCTGCGAAAAGAAAGTTAGCAAATTAGGGAGAATCGCTCTGAAAAACTCTATTTTCATGACAGTGTCTTTGTCTTCGGGAGAAGGACATCAAATTCCTATCATTTCCTGCAGAACAAGCTAAGTCAGTTCGAAAGGAGGATACGTTACATAATTAAAGATGGAAGAAGGCAAAAAGACAAGTGTGAAAAAAAGACATCTGGTGAAGGAAGGGGAAAAAAATAAACCTCTTCATCTCATTATCTGCACCAAAGAAAGAGCCTTAATCTGGATAAACTGATATTCAGAGATTGACCCTAAAGATTGTTAAATGACCTACTGTTTCCATTAGCAATTTGGGGTAATCTTAGCTTTTGCTCAGATTGGTCCATGAGAGCCAACGGTGGCATTGCCTTATCTCCCCTACCGGTTTGCAAATTTGAGCACGCATCTGTGCATGCGCAATGCTCGTGCATTGTGCCAGGATGGGTGGGTGGAGCCTCCCGCAGCTACCGCTACCGGTTCTCCCAAACCAGAGAGAACCAGTTCGATACCACCTCTGATGACAGCTTTCTGTGAGGTGTACAGACCAAATCCCACTTCATTACGCTTGGATTCGGCGCTGCATCTAAAACTAAAAGTGATCGAAATAATCAAGCTGTTATTCAGTCTCTCCTGACAGGCACATCCTGAAAGAGCTTTTGCTATAGTCCTTCCTGCCTTGCATGTACTTGTAACTTAGATCCCTTACCATTTAGTCCTTTCTGAAATTCAGTGTTTGCTTTGTTTCAGATCCATCGAAGCTCCTGCTTCGTTGACTTTTCTCCTAGAAAGAAAAGGGCAGCTAAGATGACTAGGGAAACCGGAGGCTAAAACATGTGAAGAATGGTTGCAGGAATTCAGTTTGTCTAGAAGAGTCATGAGGAGTAACAGCGTTCCTGCCCCATACATCCCTTCGTCCGATCCGCTCCCACAGAGAAGGTCTTCTCCGGGTGCCGTCTGCTGGGCAATGCCAGTTGGCGACACCCAGGGGAAGGGCCTTCTCTGTGGCGGGCCCGGCCCTCTGGAACGACCTACCCCCCCGACCTTCGCACTATCTCGGACCTCCGCCTCTTCCGCCAACGTCTTAAGACACATATATTCCAACAAGCCAGCCTAGCATAGCCCCCCATTTCTGACTTTTTACACACAAATTGCAATTTGGCAGGGTTTTAAATGGGTTTTAGCATGGGTTTAACAATTTAATAATGTTTTTAATGATGTATATTGTTTTTTACTGTGGTTTTAATAATGCCTGTGCGCCGCTCTGGATCCTAACAAGGAGAAGGGCGGGGTATAAATTCGAATAAATAAAAATAAAATAAATAAGTAAATTTGAGGGGCTGCCACAAAGAAGGTGGGCTCAACCCAGGGGTGAAATTCAGCAGTTTCTGACAGGTTCTGGAGAACCGGTAGCGGAAACTATGAGTAGTTTGGAGAACCGGCAAATACCACCTCTGGCCGGCCCCAGAGTGGGTGGGAATGGAGATTTTGCAAATATCCTTCCCCCAGGAGTGGGGAAGAAATGGGGATTTTGCAGTATCCTTCCCCTGCCACGCCCACCCACAGAACCATTGGTAAAACATTTTGAATTTCACCACCGGCTCAGCCGATTTTCCAAAGCACCAGAAGGCAAGACCAGAAACAATCGATAGAAATTAACCAAGGAGAGAAATAACCTGGAATTAAGAAGAAACTTCCTAACAGTGAGAGCAGTCAACCCATGGAACAGAAGTTCCTTCAGAAGTTGTGGGTGCTCCATCATTGGAAGCTTCCAAGCAGAGATTGGACAGCCACTTGTCTGGAATGGTCTAAGGTCTCTTGCTTGTGTAAGAGGTTGGACCAGAAGACCTAGAAGGTCCCTTCCAACTTGGTTATTCTGTTAAAAGCTGGCTAGTTTTTCCCCCCTCTGGGTCCTGTCAGGATTCAGCATTCTCTTTGGATACTAACCCCAAACCCCTTGTCCAATTTTTGCTCACCCTCACTCATTTCTCCCAACTTTTCTCTTTTCATTGCTAACCTCAGCCTGTCTCTTGAAGGCAACTTTACCATGAGCCTCAGCAGCTGACAATTTACATAGGAAATCTCTCTGTTGCAAAGAGAGCAAACCAATCGCTTTTTTGACAGAGTAGCTATTCTTTTTTAATAATGCACTGCTTTATTTAAAATGACCTCAGATGTAGCATTTGCTTGGCAGGGACTTCCCGAGACAGTGAAGGTTTTGACTTCACTCTTAAGGAGAAGCACGCTGGAGAATAAACGAAGGTGGCTTTAACTGTCCACAGGGTGTGTGTGTGTGTGTGTGTGTGTGTGTGTGTGTGTTACCTTGGACAGATGGAGACCTTTGAAAATGATGCTCTGCCATCCAAGGCTTGATTATAGGATGACAGGAGGCATTTTTGCCCCGAGCGATATTTAATTTTATAATCTGTATTGTAAAACTACATTGCATAAACTATGCAGCAACCGAAAGATTAATCGGGAAAGTACAAAACTGCCCTTCCTTAGAGCAATTTGGAATGTCATTGAACCAAACTTTTGAGAAGTTTAATAAATAAAGGCCGTTTGGCTCCATTTCCTTGTTTTTACCTCCATCATCTTTGTTCTTTTGCCTCCAAGCCAAAATAGATGAACAACAGACAGAAAGAATGCCTGTGGGCAGTTGCCTACAGATGACATCAAAAAAGCAGACCGAATCTCTGGGCGCTAAGCTAGTTTAATGTGGAACAAGCATTTCTATTTAAACTGAGAGAATGGCCAATGTGGATAAATTAATTCTGAGGGTTCGTTCCCATCCTTTCTGTATTACTCCTGGAAAGGGAATTTGAAGAAAAGGATGGTACCTTCCATAGCATCAGGTTACCTTATTGCAAAGTTCATCAGATGTTTCTTGAAGGAAAACAGACGAAGACAGAATGGAATCTCTTCAAGTTGTTTTGTGGATACATTGCTGGGACTCACACCCAAAGCATTGGTATCCTACTCTTTTTGGGATCAAGGGTTGTACAAAGCTTTGTGGAATATGTTGGGAAGGGAGGCAATATTTGCCCAAGAATTTTGGGGATGGGTTGGCCTTGTTTACAAAGCCCTATTCTAAAAGTTAGGAAGTATTGATTGCTTTTGAAGATTTATATACTCTACTGGGCAATGATGATAACATACTTCACTTGTACCATAGGAGCAAAACCTATTCATTATTTCTCAGAGAATATTGTTGGTTTAGATTGCAGATTATGGTCAACTGGTCTATGTTGGTGCTTCTTAGTTTGTTTAGAATCACTACATTTCCACCACATTGATGATTTGTTAGTTTGTGTTCCTCCAGATTTTATTTTAAAGATCGTAACAGAGTTTTTAGGCATCAAATGAAATGAACTTGAGTGTCACGTTGAGTTTAGGATTGGTTCTTTTCCATTGACTTTTCAAGTCAATATTGGCCTCCAGTGATTTTCGACACAAGTCCCTGGCAGCTTTCTTGCCCAGGTTTTTCGGAAACAGCTTGCCGTTGCCTGCTTCTTAAGGCTGAGAGAAAAGGACTGGTTCAAGGTCACCCAGCTGGCTCCATGACTAAGGTGGAACTAGAATTCACAGTCTCCCAGTTTCAGCCTGTTGCCTTCACCAAAGTGGATCTCAATGGGATTGTATGTGTTCTGGAACACATACTGGAATTGTATGTGTTCTGACCTAGGCTTCCCAAGAGCGTGAAGCAAACTTCTGGTCCCGACAAAAACTCCTTTTATTAATTGATTATGAATTCTGCTCATTCACATCCAGCAAAGTCTTTCAAGGGAGGATTTCCAGTCACAGACCTTATCTGGCTTGGAGAGCTGCCAGGCCGACATCTGCAAAACAAGAGTCACGAACCAATTAAACAAACGAATGGTCTCCTACAAACGCCACTATCCTTTCGCTCCTTTTTTGTTTCCTCTGGGAGGGGCCATTCATCGTCCACGTGTGGCCTTACTCCAGTGGTGAAATTCAATTTTTTTTCCTACCAGTTCTGTGGGCGTGTCTTGGTGGATGTGGCAGGGGAAGGATACTGCAATATCTCTATTCCCACTCCACTCTGGGGCGAGCCAGAGGTGGTATTTGCCGGTTCTCTGAACTACTCAAAATTTCTGCTACCCGTTCTCCAGAACCTGTCAGTACCTGCTGAATTTCACCCCTGCCTTACTCCCAAGTCGACCTATGTTCTTTGGCTGTTCCCTTTGTCTTACAACTCTGTGCATGCGCACACAGTGAACAGGCTCCAGCTGTTCATCTGCCTCATTGATGTCTGACTCTGAAGGCAGCTGATAACTGTCAGACGGCTCTGGCCCCCTCTCTGCCTCCGACACAGAGCCCTCATCAGAGCCTTCCCCAGGCTCCAGGACTGGCCCACGTTCCTCCCCAACCTCCTCACTGTCCGGATCTGTGCCAACTTTGCTGGCCGCTGGCGGGCCACAACAATATGAAATCATTAAAAGCCAGAGATCGCTCGTTAGGGCATTTCAAGGAACCCAGATTTACATGAACAAATAAATATTTGATAGGTACACTTTTACGGCCTCACAATGTGAATGCCTTTAGAAACATGTTTCCTTTCCCTCTTTCTGTGCTTGTTTCAACTACGGATAATCCCCCAGGAGCAGGTTTTGCAAAGCTTTTAAAGTTATTGCTTGAAAAGGCCTTTCGTTTCTGTTCTCTCTCTTTTTTTTTTATGGTTTACTTAACTTGATTGGCTTTTATTTAACAATTTGATATTGTTCTATTATGGCAGTCTTTGAACTTACTCCTCCTTCCCAGTTCAGACAAAATAAAAGTAATACTCCCCAGAGACTGAATTCTGTATTCTTCCGGAAAGACAAGACAGCAAACCACTTTTATTCGAGTCGGCTCGCCTTGCAATTTTCCCATTTTGTCTCACCTGTATCCCATTTTTCTCCTTCCTAAAATAGAAATGAGTGAATGGACGTTCTTGATCCGTTCTCCTTCCCTCTGTCTCACTTTTGATCAAGGGTGGCTAAGTTTATTTGCGGCTCTTATTAATTTCGGGGGAGTTGGGGCAACTAATTCAATTAGATGGCTTGCTTGCCGTCCTTAATCTTTTGGCGTTTCGATCAATTTCACACTTTCTGTACCTTCCTTTTCTTTTCTGGCTTGCAAAGTACAGATAACTTTTTTTTTTCCACTGGGTATTGTATTATTAAATTATTCCAAGGTTCCGTTTGTATTTGCCTTGTTGCAAATAATTCTCACTTCTGGGAGAAAGGATTAGATTGTTTTTTTCTCTTAGGTATCTTTATATTTTCTCCCAAGCTGCCTAACACAGCTTTTAAAATTTGAGATTTTTTTCCCTTTCCTTTCCTTTTCTCTTTTCTTTCTTTTCTTTCTTATCTTCCTTCTTTCCCTCCCTCCCACCCTCCTTCCTTTCTCTTCCTTCCTTCCTTCCTTCCTTCCTTCCTTCCTTCCTTTCTTTCTTTCTCCTTCCTTTCCCTTCCCTTCCCCTCTTCTCCTCTCCTCCTCTCCTCCACTCTCCTCTTTCTCTTTAAGGTGATGCTAAGAACCCATTTTTGTCCCCACTGTGTAACTTTCAAGTATAAAAATCCCCCCCAATCCAGTTTTTGAAAACCTGCAAAAATTTCTAGGTTTAAAATGTAGGTAGTCCTTGACTTATGACCACAATTGAGCCCCAAATTTCTGTTGCTAAGTGAAACATTTGCTAAATGAGTTTGTCCCATTTTACAACCTTTCGTGCCATAGTTAATTGTTGTTAAATTAATCAAACTGTTGTTAAGTTAAATCTGACTTCCCCATTGACTTTGCTTGTCAGAAGGTCGCAAGAGGGGATCGTCTGACCCCCAGGACACTGCAACCATCATAAATATGAGTCAATTGCCAAGTGATTTTGATCTCATGACCATGGGGGGGCGCTACAGTGGTCGTAAGTGTGAAAAACAGGTTTTGTCACTTTTTTCCGTGTGCTACTGTAACTTTGAACGGTCACTCAATGAACTGTTGTAAATGGAGGACTACTTTTTTTTTTATCTAAGTGACTCTTCAGTTCACTTGATAGATCTGGGAAATTAAAATGCTGTTAGATCTTTTTGAGAAATGCCATCCGCATTTAAGATTTATGGAGTGCACTAAAGCGTCTCTCTCTTTCAAGGCAAAAAAAAAAAATGATTCGTTGGGATTCCTGTATTTTACAGGCTGAAAAATTCCAGCCATGAGTATCTGCAAAAAAAAAAACAACGGTACTTTTTCCTGCTAGGATTTACAAGCTAAGTACAGCTTTCCTTTCAGGTTTCCGTTGAGTTACTGTAACACGGTTGTATTTTGCTGTGGCAAGAACAACAGTCATGCCTGACAACACTTAGAAACGAATGGAGGCATTTACATTGCACATTGGATGTGGTGCAGATTAGGTACAAGTACAGATTAAGTGAAGCCTGGCTCAAAAATAGTAACTGTGACAGGGACAATACAATACAATAGCAGACAATAGGGACCTTGTAGGTCTTCTAGTCCAACTCCCTGCCTAGGCAGGAAACCATATACTGTTTCAGACAAATGGTTATCCAACATCTTCTTGAAGACTTGAGGTGTTGGGGCATTCACAACTTCTGGAGGCAACTTTTGTTCCACTGGTTAATTGTTCTCACTGTCAGGAAATTTTTTCTCAGTTCTAAGTTGCTTCTCTCCTTGATTAGTTTGCACCCATTGCTTCTTGTCCTGCCTTCAGGTGCTTTGGAGAATAGAAGCTGTGGGAGCTCCATCACTGGAGACTTTTAAGAAGAGACTGGACAATCCCTTGTCTGACATGATACAATGTCTTGCTTGAGCAAGTGGGTTGGACTAGAAGACCTCCAAGATCCCTTCCAGCTCCATTCTACTCCCTCATTGCATTTCTACATTGGCACCTTTTATTACAGACTCAAAATGACCTCTAAGTGAGCTTTACAACTAGAAAGAAGATCTTCATTTCATTTTCTGCATAGAATCCTTTTTTTTTTAAACTGGGTTTTTTTAAAGCTTCTATTATATTGCAAGGAGGGACCAGCAGACAGAGATATTTTAAATTTATTCCTAATTACAAAAGTGGCAGATTTACTGGCCCCATCTGTCTGTGCCCCTGGAAGTTTCAGCTAAAATTATTAAAGGCAGAAAAATGACTAAATGACTACTTCTTAACACTTCTCAACATGCCCACCCTTAATATATTTTTAAAGATAGCTGGTGAATTATCTTGTTAAAAAACTGCAGGATATCTAGCTGAACCATCTCAAACATGAGTTAGAGACTTTCAGGCGGAAGCATGGGAAAAGATAATGAGGTCAATCATAAATCATGTTAAGGTCACACATAAGACATGATACAGGGGGAACATAGGTTGAAAACATAAGAACTAAAGCAGTGCCCTGCTGGATCGCACTCCTTACCCATCTGGTCCAGCAATGTGTTCTCGGAGGGATCAGTCAAATGCCCAAGAATGGTGGCAGCTTCCAGTTTTGCAACAGCAATAGCACTTAGACTTATATGCCGCTTTACAGTGCTTTACAACCCTAAGTGGTTTACAGAGTCAGCCTCTTGCCCCCAACAATCTGGGTCCTTGCTTGACCCACCTCGGAAGGATGGAAGGCTGAGTCAACCTTGAGCCTGGTGAGATTCGAATTGCCAAATTGCAGGCAGCCTGTAGTAATAGTAGAAGTAGCCTGTAGTAGTAGTAGTAGTAGTAGTAGTAGTAGTAGTAGTAGTAGTAGTAGCAGCAGCAGCAGCAGAAGTAGCTTGCAGCACTGCACACTAACCACTGTGCTACCATGGCTCAATGCTATGAAAGATCATAGCCATTGATCCTCCTCATGACTTTCAAAGAGAATAGGAAGCAACCTGGAACTCAGAAGAAACTTTAGTTGTGCAGTTCTGCTAATAAATCCATGGACTAATAACCCAAGTTAGAACACAGAATATAGAATATCCTAGTTGGAAGGGACCTTGGAGGTCTTCTAGTCCAACAGGAGATCCTATACCACTTCAGACAGGTGGTTGTCCAGTCTCTTCTTAAAAGCCTCCAGTGATGGAGCTCCCACAGCTTCTGGAGGTAAGCCATTCCATTGGTTAATTGTTCCCACTATCAGGACATGTGTCCATAGTTTTAGGTTGGCTCTCTCTTTGATTAGTTTCGAACTGTTGAATTGTCACTTTCCCTAAGCCGCCATTGAGTGCCTGCTCACACACAGTCCTTCCCACCCACCATCGTCCTCTTCCTCCATTTTTCTCTCTCACAATCATGCATTTTCCTTTCGGTATTCTCACGGCCCAGAACAAGAACACAAGCTCAAGAAAGTTCAGGAGAACCTTCTCGTTTATCCACACAATCTTTTCTCTGGAAGTGAGGCCGAGCAATTTCTGGTCCAAGAGTTTATCAAAAGCTGGGTCCTGTGTTGCTGCCTACACACTTTCTCTCTCTCTCTCTCTCTCTCTCTCTCTCTCTCTCTCTCTCTCTCTCTCTCTCTCTCTCTCTCTCTCTCTCTCTCTCTCTCTCTCTCTCTCTCTCTCTCTCTCCCTCCCTCCCTCCCTCCCTCCCTCTCTCTCTCTCTCTCACACACACACAAAGGAACAAAGTATATAAGTTGTGCCTTGATGTGGAGAGTTTTATCGTGACACATGTCACTCTACACCGTTGAACTTCCCATCTTGTTTTTTTCTTGTATCCGATTCCTTTTTTAGCCACTTTGATTAGATTTTGGGTTCCAGCAGATAAAATTGGATGTGCCAAGTAAGTCTGTTTGAAGCAATGTGTTCTCTATTGTGCTCTGACAGTGAGAGTTTGCTGTTCTCCCAGGATACCTAGCCTCAAGGCAGCATAATCAGCAGAAATGTCAAGAGAATTTTGGTGCCCTGGAGACATTTGTTTTCCTTACGCCCTCCATTTCCCCCCAAAATGTTCTTTTATGATTGAGAGGAGCAAGGCATAAGACTGCAGATTTGTGAAACATAGACCAACCACTTGTTTCGTAGACACACACGCCCCTTGACACTTATGGTGCATTTCTTTCTGCCTAAAATATTTATTTGACCATATGTGTAAGAGAAGCTGCTTCAGTACACCTCACCCAGTCAGCACCCAAGAGCTACGCTTATAGTTCATCTTATCTTGGTCTTAGTATAGGTAAAGTTAAAGGTTCCCCTCGTACATATGTGCCAGTCGTTCCCAACTCTAGGGGACTCATCTCCGTTTCAAAGCCGAAGAGCCAGCACTGTCCAAAGATGTCTCCATGGTCATGTGGCCGGCATGACTAAACACCGAAGGAACTCTGTTACCTTCCCACCAAAGGTGGTTCCTATTTTTCTACTTGCATGTTTACATGCTTTCAAACTGCTAGTTTGACAGAAGCTGGGACAAGTAACGGGAGCTCACTCCGTTACCCGGCGCTAGGGATTCGAACCGCCGGATTGCCGACCTTTCTGATCGACAAGCTCAGCATCTTAGCCACTGAGCCACTGCGTCCATATTATATTCTGCTTTGGAGGAGAATAGAATATTATCTTCCAAAGCAGCCTAGGAAATGTTGATCCCACCTTGAAGTCCAAATGCCTGTTTTTCTTTCTTGAAAGCAGTCAACATTTGACAATGTAAATGACAGGCATTGAGAGGATTCATTTCTTCCTGAATCTAATTCAGGAAGAAAACATAATCAACTCTGTTACCCAAGTTCAGTAGGATAAACCCCAGTTTCAGTTTGGGCACCTACATTTTCTTGGAGATTTCCTTGACTGCATTTTCTTTAGAAGAGACATGTTTATAAGCCCCTGGAAAACCTTGACTTAGAAACTTCTGCCATAGAATTCACACAAAGAAAGGTTTCCTATATCTTAATGTTTACAATGATTAAATGTGTTGTTGTACAAGTTTGAGGGGTAAGAAGACCTAGGCTTCCCCAGCAGCATGAAGCCGAGTCCTCATACTGATTAATCCCTTTTATTTAATTTACAGTCAATTCCTCTCCAGCAAAGTCTTTCCTCTCCCACAGTCTTTCAAGACAGTTCACAATTACTGACCTTTATCAGGCTTGGAGCGTGGCCAGACCAATATCTTTCAGACGCCACAATACTTGGCAAGAATGAAATAATTGTCTCCTGCAAACTCCACTCCCCCTTCGCTCCTCTTTTATTCCCTGTGGGAGGAGCCATTCATTGTCCACCTGTGGCCTTACTCCCAAATCAACCCTTGTTCCTTAACTGTTCCCTTCCTCTGGCAGCTCTGTGCATGCGCACACTGGGAACAGGCTCCAGCTGTTTGCCTGCCTCACTGATGTTTGACTCCAAAGGCAGCTGATAACTGTCAGATGGCCCTGGCCCCCTCTCTGCTCCCAACACAGAGCCTTCATCAGAGCCTTCCCTGGACTCCAGGATTGACCTATGTTCCTCCCCAACCTCCTCACTGTCCGAATCTGCTGCCAGCTCCACTGGCTGCTGGCGGGACGCAACACTAATTGAACTCAAATTGGAGTTGAATTGGCAAATTCCTTACCCATCAGTCATTATCCAGTGACTTCACGAAAGTCTATTAAGCCTATCGTCCATTTTACAATATGTTCAAGGAGCTTCAGTTGTGTGTTTTGTCACCGCTAATCATGAATGTGAGATGTTCTGAGACCACAAAACATAAAAGGAAAATGGTAGAGGGAAAAGAATGATGAATTCTCAGAGACTTGGTTCTGGTAGCTTAATTAAGAGTGGAGGAAGGAACTAATACTTCTGAAGCCATTTGTTGCCCAACAGATGTTCAACTCCCTTTTCAATGCCTACCAGTAATTTATTTCCTCAGGAGAGAAGGTGCCAAATTTATTGCCAGATTGATAAATTGTTCATTCCCCGTGTGATCTGAAGCCAAGGGACGATGGAAAAGTGTTACTTTTTGAATGTTCTGGACAAACAACAACCGCTAAGCAAATTTAATGAGAGAGCACATGTATATCAAATATGAATATGTTCACCCTGCATGTATTGCACTTATCAGTGGTGAGATTTAAATAATTTAACAACCGGTTCTCTGCCCTAATGACCAGCTGGGTAGGCGTGGCTTGGTGGTCATGTGACTGGGTGGGCGTGGCCAGCTCAACATCACTCGCGTTGATGGGCTTGTCACCTTAGCTGTTACAATGTCATAAGGGTTAACCGAAGAGGCAGTTTCTGTAAGGAGGGCAATAAAGATGAGGCTAGAAACAAGCCCAGAAGGTTTCCTTCCTGCCTTCCTTACAGGATTAGCCCTGGAAAGTGGGGGGAAACAAAATAAGATACCTTCCAACAACCGGTTCTCCAAACTGCTTAGAAAGTTAACAACCGGTTCTCCCGAATAGGTGCGAACCGGCTGAATCCCACCACTGGCACTTATGCTTAATTCATACCGGGATATTTTTGTTAAGCTAAGGTGGGCCTTCCCTCCATAATGATCGTGCATTGTTATAATTGCCAGGTACAGAAACCTCATCTTGAATTTTGCTGCGTATCTTGTTTTAATATCACTGGTCAGAGGGGATGTGCAGGAATAGGACTGTTTACTGCTTCTAAATTGAAGATCCTATCTTTTTTTTTTTCCTGTTGGCCATGTGTGTAGGGAATACTCTAAATGTCGGAATCCTTCTTGTGAAGGTTGGTGAATTTCCTCCACTCGGAAAAAAAACAATAATGCCATTCTTCTTTTTCGCAGAGCATCTGGATAGAAGAAGCTATTTTAAATAGTAACACTTAACTGTCGTCCGCCGTATCCAAGGGGGGAATTAGGTGGGCTTTTTTCCCAATGCTTTTATCACCCTATCTACCCTGGATCGGGAAAGCAATTTTGTGTTGATTGCAATACCCCTTCGCACAGTCACTCACACGCTTGTGACATCCCGGCTAGACTACTGCAATGCTCTCTACATGGGGCTCTCCTTGGGGTGCACCCGAAGACTACAGCTGGTTCAGAATGCGGCCGCGCGGGCGATCTTGGGAACGTCTAGGTATTCCCATGTAACACCGCTCCTGCGCGAGCTGCACTGGTTACCTGTGGTCTTTTGGGTGCGCTTCAAGGTGTTGATCACCATCTTTAAAGCGCTCCATGGCACGGGACCTAGCTACCTGCGAGACCGCATCCTACCTCATACATCCCTGCGGCCGATCCGCTCCCACAGAGAGGGAATTCTCTGGGTGCCGTCCACCAGGCAATGCCAGCGGGCAGCGCCCAGGGGAAGGGCCTTCTCTGTGGTGGGCCCAACCCCCTGGAACGACCTACCCCCCGACCTCAGAACAACCACGGACCTCCGCACCTTCGGCCAGAAATTAAAGACACTCCTGTTTCATCAGGCCGGCTTGGCCTAAGTTATTTACCTAGCCTACAGTCTGTACAATAAATTGTTTTAGTTGGGTTTTGAATGGGATTATGTTTTAACCTTTTAAATTTTAGCACAGGAATAATTTATTTAATCTGGTATTAATTATTTATATTGTGATACTGTGTGTTTTAACTTCCTGCCCCGGGTCCCTTCGGGGAGAGGGTGCGGTTATATAAATTTGACAAATAAATAAAATAAATAAACAAATAAACTCCGCCAACATTTCTGCGATATCTAATATCCTAACAACTTGTTTAGATATGCCTTTGATCCCAATCTCGATCTGCCTGGAAAAACCTCTTGACACTTGAAGCATCCCATGTTTTAAAAATCTTAATGCGGTTCTTTTTTCATTTCCTTTTTTTTTTTTAATATTCCAGATAACCGGAAAGTACATTTAGAAAGATCCCGATCCCGTCAGAATGGAACAATCGCAGCCGTATGATCGCTCCATCACCCCCCCATGCCAAAGAACTTCTATTTTGTTCCCTTCCCATGGAGAACAATGATGTCAACGGCGCGGGAAGATCAGCCGCGAGCAGAAATTAAACCTTAAAACCAGAAGGATGAAATATTTTTTATGAACCTTCCTGTATAGAAGAGACAGAAAGGAAAAGAAAAAGAAAAAACAACAACCTCGTGTATATTACGAAGAAAAACTTCAAGAGCTAAAAACAGTGTTATAAAACAGCACTATTTCTTCTTCTTCTTCCTCCTTCTCCTTCCCCCCCCCCTCTTTTTAGTATTGCCATTGTGTGAATGGGCAACCAAGGATGCAGATACGAATATTTGCAGCTGTCCCAAATGATGGGAATGATATATATATATTTTTCCCCAGTTTTTCAATTAACAGCATCGAAAGTTCAGGTCAGCGATTCCGTTTTAATTCTTATTTTGACATAAAAGGGGAAAAAAATCAGCATATTAATGAATATAGACGAACTGATGCAGTAGATAAGACCCTGTCTCTTGGCAAACACAAGGGAACAGTATCCCGTTGATTTTTCACGATTCCTATTTCAGGGTTTCAAGCAGGATGGATTCAGCTCTTTGAGTTTCAATCAAAACTTTATTACAACTCTTCAGCCTCACCGGTAGAAAGATATTTATAGCTGCTTTAAAGCAAGATCGTAGGATTGAACCAAAGTTAGACTGCACCCTTTGCAAATTCAACTAAAGAAGGATTTTTTAAATTGGGCACATATATATAAACTTTACATCTATAGTTTGAGAGAGAGGAAATCTTTGCAGACTACTTTTTTTTTTTCATTTTTGTTTAATGTTTTGGAGTTTAAAATCTATCCAGGAGTAAGAAATCAGAATTAGTTTCCTTTAGTTTAGTCCCACAAACTTTACACAATCTTTGGGCTAGCAAAATCCTAATGAGGAAAGAGACGGGGGGAAAAAAAACCCTGAACACCACTCACAAGTATATCACTCCCCTATGTATTTGGACTATTTTATGATTTACAACAATTCTCACCAATAAGTTTACAGAAGTAATTTTGATGCACTTTGGAGGTGGCAACAGGAAGGCTGATATTACCATTTTAAGTGTTATTTGAAACTCAGGCCAACCAGCAACAAAAATATCACACCACAGCTAAGATTCTTAAATAGTTTTTATTTTTTATTTTTCCAAACTTCTACCGTGTACATCAATTGTCTACATTAAATGCATGATGTTTCCATTTTAATTTTCTGAAGCATGTCTATGCGTCATAGAACATCAATCACAAGACAAGTATGATAGATACCTATCTCTATATATTCTCTGCTTATTGGAACCGATTGCTCCTGCATGGTCTACAGAGGAAATTGGCAAGTATATAGGTCTGCCTTGTAGAGAGATTCTAGATAAATGCTATTCTTAATTTTCCTATGAGAAAAAAAAGGGGGGGGGGAATGACTTACAGCAGGGGTCTCCAACCTTTGCAACTTTAAGTCTGAAGGACTTCAGCTCCCAGAATTCTCCAGCCAGCTTTGCTGGCTGGAGAATTCTGGGAGATGTAGTCCTTCAGACTTAAAGTTGCAAAGGTTGGAGACCCCTGACTTACAGTAGCGCCCACTCTTGTTCCAAAGAACACAGGGCAAGTTGAAAAACATCTATACCTCCTTATAGATATTGACCACTTACAGTAGACAACTAGATGTCCTTGTAAGCATTCCAGCCAGTTTGGACCAGTTCGCCCAAACTGGTAGCGGAAATCGCGGGTGGGCGTCGCCTCCCACCCCGGCACTATGCCATCATATTTAGGCACATTTTTGTGGCACAAGCAAAGCGCATGTGTGGAAAGCCAGGGGCATGCGCCAAAGACACACGCGTGCCCTCTTTGCACACACGTTCACATGACGCAGGGCGGGTGCACGTGGGGCGAACCGGTAGTAACAAAATGTGCAACCCACCGCTGGTTCCAGCTAAAGAAGGAGAGCAACCTTGTGTGAGGAGATTTCAACCTCTAAGCTCAAGACCTACACCTCAGTAGGTACTTTACTATCGAGCAGAGTTGCGGAGTGGTTTATGTGGAGCAAGTCCCTTGAAGGCTTTACTTATATCTGGCGTAAAGTTCAAAACCTCTTCCTAATTTCACAGGGAACTGATAATGATCTGTTGTTTTGGAGAAATAGGATGTCAGCTAGGCAAAGAGTATCCTTGGCATATTGCTGCAGATGTTTACGACAATCACTAATCGTTTGACTAAAAGAGAAAACGCTCTGAAATTATCTCTGTAAGAATTTATAAATAGGCGAGCAGTCAGATTTACCTTTCTCTAGCGTACACGTTGAGACACAAAATGTTGTTTAATACAGAGTGTTAGGAGTAAAAACACCCCTATTGGAAAATAAACAGGCGGAATAGTGCAATACACCAGACAGCAAGAGATATGTTGCTTAAACCACACAATAACTATCAAACACTGATAGTAGAAAAAATAAATAGTCTTTACTCTTGTAGTAACTAAAATACTTCTTCCAAACAGTGATACTAACTCCTCTAACAATAAACAGTCCTTCATCAAAACCACAGTTATCTTATAGTAAGTCAAAACAATGATACTTCTTCCGTCTTCAGGTTCAGCTCCTCCTCAGTGGCAATCAGGAAGCAAAGGAAAGCAAAAGGAATGAACTGTGTTTCCAGCCACCTTTTTATGATTGAGCTGGGAAGCCAATCAGATTCCACATAGTCCTTACATATACTCTTTAAGAATCCTGGCTTATATACATATTGTCAACCCAACATCAGGATAATTATCCTAACACATAGTCAGAATGTGAAGGTTGACTCAGCCTTCCATCCTTCCGAGGTCGAGTAAAATGAAGACCCAAAATTGCTGGGTGCAATATGCTGGCTCTATAAACTGCTTAGAGGCGTCTGTAAAGCACTATAAAGCGGTATATAAGTCTAAGCACTATTGCTATCATGTGAATGGCCAGTGTTTTCTGAGGTATGGCGTTTAGAAATGATACACTGAAGCTCAAAGATGACGCAAGTCATTTCCTACTAATTGAAAGACAAATCATTCCCGCATTTATCAGAGTGTCTTAAACATAACCTCCTTTTACTTGAGAATATATTTTTCTGACCATTACTGATTTGGGCTATATTATTTTTAATTTTGTGACATTGTGCTGGTAAGCCAACTTTTTACAACTTTTAGAGAACCAAAAAAAAAAAGGAAAACCTAAAATGGAACAAATGCAGAATATTATCTAAACATGTTCTGGTACTTTATACAATATACAATAGCAGAGTTGGAAGGGACCTTGGAGGTCTTCTAGTCCAACCCCCTGCCTAGGTAGGAACCTTATACAGTTTCAGACAAATGGCTATCCAACTTTCTCAGCCCACTCACTCTGCTGGAAGGTTTTATGTAAATTTAAAAAGGCATGTACCTTAATAAAGCAAAGAAAGAAATATATATTGTAAATAGAGGATATTTGTATTTATAAAAAAATAATAATCCAAGAAGTATTTTCTGAACTTCATGTTGGATTGTTGACTCTTTTGATACTTTTTATTCACTTTAAACATTCAAAGTTTTTTTTAAAGAAAAACAAGAAAACAACCTTCATTTTGTTACTGATGTGATGCCTGTTTTGTCATATGTTTACTTGGTGACCTAGGAAAATGTAGTCTAGCACTCAAAACATCTTCCAAATCTGCCTTGCCTTATTTGCTAATTTTGAAAAGGAAAAAGGAAAAACAACACCACCGAATGCATTCATTGCTTGCAAATACACACGGACATATAAATGCATGGACATTTGTATGTACACACGCATGACTCATATATGTATATATTTGTGTGCAGGGGAAGTTGTTTAAAAGAATAAACTGAGGGGGAAAGTCACAAATTAATGGAGAAGCTTTAAAATATTCATAGCCTATATTGCTGTTTGTATTATTCTAAAGCTCTTATTAGGTGTATGAAAGAAAGCTAAATTCTGTGGTTTTATACTGTTGTGCACACCCTATACTATACCGTACCACACACACTTTCATTTTCTTAAAAATAAGTAAATCAACAGTAAGGTTTTGCTCTGTACTACTCGCTTTTCAAATGAAGCTGCCCACAGGTGTTTAGGAGACTATACACAGGAGACTATAAGCTTTGATCTTGCAACCATCATGCCCAGAATCTAAGTGATAGTGTGAAGATGGAAATAATAATTTGCTAATTTTTGTAGACAATACTGACTGATGCTTTGTAATCAAACCACTATTAGAAATGTATAAATAAGTCACCTTAAATGGCTTCTAGATCTGTGTATGTAGATGTGACTGTGACTGAAGTTTACCTATCAGTTCTGACCACTATGTACTAATTCCTTCCTCCCTCTCTCCCTTCTATTCCTCTTCCTTCCTTCCTTCCTCCCTCCCTCCCTTCTCTTCCCCTTCCTTCCTTCCTCCCTTTCTTCCCTTCCCCTCCCTCCCTCCCTTCTCTTCTCCTTCCTCCCTCCCTCCCTCCTTTCTTTCCTTCCCCTCCCTCCCTCCTTTCTTCCCTTCCCCTCCCTCCCTCCCTTCTCTTCCCCTCCCTCCCTCCCTCCTTTCTTTCCTTCCCCTCCCTCCCTCCCTTCTCTTCCCCTTCCTCCCTCCCTCCTTTCTTCCCTTCCCCTCCCTCCCTCCTTTCTTCCCTTCCCCTCCCTCCCTTCTCTTCCCCTTCCTCCCTCCCTCCCTCCTTTCTTTCCTTCCCCTCCCTCCCTCCCTTCTCTTCCCCTTCCTTCCTTCCCTCCCCCCTCTCTCTGTCACACACACACACACACACACACCTATAATGTTATATACCTATATACCCACATGCAAACATTCATGCATGCATGTTGTATATAGATAATATCTCAATAATGCTGTTTTACTACACACACTCCTTCTCCTTCTCAATTCAAAACAAACGAACACGGGGTCAACACGTATAACTCTAACACCTCCTAAACATGAAAATCTGAATTTGAATGAGGAACATTGCAACTCCAACGTCACCCTGAATTGAGGAACATTGCAACTCCAACGTCACCTCTCAAGATGGATAGCAAACAAATTTATTAAATATATTTCAGGAATTGTCCCTCCTCAATTTGTTTGACCCTGCCACTCTTGTCTCATAGCATAGCAGTCAGTGCTGGAAGTGTGTGTGTGTGTAAGTGTGTATCAATATATTAAGGTCATTTTCCCATTCCACAGCTCTCCTCCAGCATTATTCTAAAGTTGTGTTAATAATCACAAATGTTATTATAAACAGTAAAAGCCTCACTATAACACATTATATGAACATATAAGTAAGACACGAGGTACTTGCTATGTATATTCTAACATATATAAAACTGCATATACAAGCAGAACTCTGGAATAGTATTGCTACTGTGCTCTAATACTTAAAAGAATGTTTTATGTAACAACTTAGTAGTGTGAGATACTTGATGGCTCCCCCATCTGAATAAATACCACTGAAAGAATAACCACAACAAAAGCATCTATTTGACACCAACTGTTTTATGGAACCTGATTCTAATCTGAGCTTTGATTTCTCATTAAATAATATTCTTTCTTCCCAAGCTTTTCAGAACGTGTGACATTCTTCAAACCTTTATACTTGCTAGTAATAGCCACATAATTTTGCACTTTAAAAAGTTTGAAGAAAGAATTTTGGGACTGGGGATATATATATATGCTGATCATTTTTCCACCTGCTTTAGGCAGACAGCTTTAAAAAAAAAGCTGTATTTAAATTTCAATCTAGTAAAAATCAACTTCTAGGTCAGATCTATTTCAATATACATTAACCATAAAATTCTCTTTTGGCTGGTATTAAATATTTTTGATAAGAAGAGTACATTATTAATGTGCACTAAAAAGCCTAGAGTATTTCTATGTAATGCCAACATTCCTTATTTGCAAATGAAAACTTGTTTCAATTATTTTAGAGTTGGGTCAACCACTGATCTCCTAGACTTGTTTTAAAGAAATTGCTTTTGCTTTCAAATATATTGTATATATTTAATATTTTTAACACCACTAAAGGTTTTTGTTGGGGGGAGGGGGTTTGGAGAGAGGTTTCTTTTTTGCTTGATTAGATATATATTTGTCTAGAATGGAGAATGCCTTCTGTAATTAATTTTTTTAAAAAGAAAAAAAGTCTGAATGACTCTATTCTTTTTCAACTGTCAACTGCTGGTGATCCACGCTAAGAATATAACAATGCTCTTATTGAACACATTAAAATCTGTCTGCTTTATTTCAGATTGCCTTGAGTTCCTGAGATATTTTGTGTGTGTGATATGATAACTAAGTTTGCCATTCAATTTCAAACGATTGGTGGCACCAAAATGAATGCTTTAGAACAGGGGTCTCCAACCTTTGCAACTTTAAGTCTGAAGGACTTCAGCAAAGCTGGCTGGAGAATTCTGGGAGCTGAAGTCCTTCAGACTTAAAGTTGCAAAGGTTGGAGACCCCTGCTTTAGAAGGAAGGTAGCTGTTTGAGAACAAAACAGAAAACTTGGGTAGTTTTCACCAACAGAACCGTTTTGAGAAGAAAAAAATGAGGATTGAGAAATAAAAGAGTGCTTTGCCAATCAGATGATCAAAAAGTCAAAACTCAAAAGCCTGCGTTTGAGACCCACTGCTGCCATAGGATGGGCTGAGCTCTGGTCACACACTCCAGCCAGTGGTGAAATTCAATTTTTTTTACTACCAGTTCTATGGGCGTGGCTTAGTGGGCATGGTGTGGCTTGGTGGGCATGGCAGGGGAAGGATACTGCAAAATCTCCATTCCCACCCCACTGTGGGGCCAGCCAGAGGTGGCATTTGCCAGTTCTCTGAACTACATGAAATTTCCGCTACCGGTTCTCCAGAACATGTGTGAACCTGCTGGATTTTACCCCTAACTCCAGCTCTTGCTGACCCAGCAAGTCCCATTGGCTGACTTAGTTGCTATGCCTATTCATTGGCTGACTTTCTTACCATGTCTCTCCCAGTCATGAATACTCTTACAATTATTCTGCTAATTCTGTTAATATTCCTAGGATAAACAATTCTTGTTAGCCTAAGCTTCTGCATTTTAGTAATATGGTGGAGGTGAAGGAAGATTTAGCTATAGTTGTCATGCTATTGTTAAAACAATTCGATACAGCCCACCTAACAATAACCTTGTTAGGTGAGCTGTAGCTATTCTCCATTCTTCCTATTATGCACACTAAGCTTTATATAAGGTAATAATAGTAGGGGCATGTTGTTCTGAAACTATCCACCAACATGGTCAACTGGCAATCTAAGATGACTAAACCTAAAAAGGACAAACCCTGGATTAGAGCATTAGTGTAACATTGATGCAGGTCATAGCAAGAAACAAACTCACCAAGATCAAGGCCTTTACGATGTGTTGTTTTCATTCACTGAACAGCTGTGAAAACTGACAGCGTTTTTGCCAGGAGACCTGCAAGATAGCTTATGTGAAATCTTTCAATTTGGCTGATGTGCCTGCAGTCAACTGCCCGTATTGCACATCCGTGTAAAAGCGGAGATCAATTCTGCTGACAGTTGGTTAGGATGCTGGTGGAGGGCCTGATGGCAAGCGATTTCAAAAGCTCGACTTTCCTGTTGCATTCTTTTGATCTCTCTCCTGAACCAAAGAGCTGTCACCGAAGATGGTGCTGCCAAGGTGGATGAAATCCCAAGCAATGTTTTTTTTCAGCGCTCAAGCAGCCCACACGAGGACAATCCAATTCATCGGCGGTTGATAAAACCCAACTAAAAGATAACAACAACGGTCTCTCAGGCTGCTGCGCTTTTTGAACATCAGTCCTGAAATTGGGGCATGTTACATGTTTTTAGGCTTAGCAGAAGAGTTGGTTGACAAACCAGCTGCCTCTTTGTTCCTGGAAGATTTGAGGATTGAGTTGTGGATTGGATGAGACAGTTGATGAAGAAAGTAATATTTCAGAACAAGGGTAAAAACGAATGATGACTAGAGATATCAGTAAACTCAGCTACATCAGATGATCAATTGCTTGCTTTCCTATTCAAAGCATGATTGTTACTTATTGCTGTATAGTTTTGGTTTAAAGTGCTAAAATCTGGATAGATAGATAAGATTTAGATTTAGATTATATTATTAGATTAGATATATGAGAATTGAGAACTCACTGCTCCATGTCAGAGCTAACATTGGAAGAGAAGGAGCACAAATTCAAGATGGCGGTGCTTAGGCGCTGCGGCTTTGAGCTCCTGGTGTCACAGTAGAGTTAGGCAAAAACCAGTCTATACCCGCAGGGAGTTATTAAGTTATTATTAAAGATTGGATCTTCTAGTCAACTCGATATTACCAGCGACTTCCAGCAGTCTCATAATATACCGAGTGACATAGTAAGACTGCCAGGCTCTCCATGGATCGTTGTTTGGCCTAGGAGGCAGTGAAGAGAGCCGAAGCAGAAGCGGGGATGCAGAGCAGGTTTGCTAGTTCGATTACGGAAGCAGCCTCACAGACTAGCATTACCAAGAATTTCCTAACCAACTCTAGATACTTTGTCCACAAAACTGATGAACTAGAGCTGTGGATGGCAGCGAATAAGCTCATTCGTGACTGCTGTGTGATGATCATCACAGAGACCTGGCTTCATCCACTTGTACCGGATGCGTCTGTGGAGCTAACTAACCACACCACACACCGCTTTGACAGAAACAACAACTCTGGTAAAAGCAAAGGTGGAGGACTGTGTATTTACACACATAATAACAGGTGTACTAACAGTAGAGTTGCTTATACACACTGTTCTGCAGACATGGAATTCTCAACTGTCATTTGTCGCCCATTTTATTTACCTAGAGAGATTTCTGTTATAGTTATCACTGCTGTCTATATTCCACCTGATGCAAATGTTAGCACAATGCTCAAACCAATTTCATTGTAATTTTATTATAAAGACAATAAAGATGATGATGATGATGATGAGTAGTAGTAGTAGTAGTAGGAGTAGTAGTAGTAGCAGTAATAGTAGTAGTAGTAGTAGTATTAAATGTAAGTTAGCTCCACAGACGCATCCGGTCCCTTCACCTCTGGTACATAAAAGACCTCTGCTAGTAATCATGGTGGCACAGTGGTTAGATTGCAGTATGGTAGGCTAATTTTGCTGACTGCCCACATATTGGCTGTTTGAGTCTCGTAACTAATCCTAAACGCCCTAGTGGGACAGTGGTTGGAATGCGGTATTGCAGGCTAATTCTGCCCACAGTCTGAAGTTCATTCAAAACAGGGCTCAAGGTTGACTTCCGGTATCCGGCTCCAGCGGAGACGGGCGAGCCTAGGGCTCGCTCGCCGCTTTGTTGCCTTTTCTGCCCCCCCACGGGGGCGAAACTCTCCGGTTACCGGAGGTTTCCCGTAGGGTCGGCTCAGAGGGAGCGTCCCTCGTCACGGCGGTGGGGAGGGCGCTCCTCTCTGCGACCTAGGTGGAGAGGAACATGCTGCGGGGGTTTTTTCCTTCTCCAACGGCTGTCGGTGCCATTCGCTTTAATGGAGAGGGCTGAACGGAGAGATCGGGCGGATCGCCGAGGCTTCAGCTGCGAGGGAGAGTGAGTTTAAAAGAACACCTTTTTTTTTCCTTGCTGCCAGCCAGGCTGAACGGACTGGGAGGGGGGTGTTTATTTCTAAAAAAAAAACCCTCGGATTTAAGCGGCACGTTAAAATGGCTTCTCTGCAAAGAGAAAGTGGAAACTTTCACTCCGGACTGTCTTTAACAAGGGAAAGTGGAATGCGATTCTTTGCAACATTGTTTCTAGGTCTGGCTGGTTTTAAAAAAAATTCTTATTTTGCTACTCTCTCCCTCTGGCTCTGAGATGGGCGGTGGAAGTGGCTTCTCTTTGTCCCTGCCTGACTATTTCAACTAAGGAAAATTTCCAGCGTCTCTTTGAAAGCAGGACTCTCTCTGGTTTTTTGAAAAAAAAATTTTTTTGATGGATTTGTGACTTCTTCTCTGGAATACCTTCGTTATTACTATTTGCTGACCTGGGAAACTGTGTCTCTTTTGGTTTCTGAATTGTTTGCAACTTCACAGCCCTGAACTGAACTGAGCTCCTGGTTTGCCCTACCAGCCCCACCCGGAAAACGCCATCTTGGTGGCAGTGACTCTAACTTTTAACCATGGCACAAGAAGCAGCACTTGTAAATTTGGAACAAAGGATGGCTTCTCTTGAAACCTCTATGCTAACTTTGATATCAGAAATAAAGGCCCAGAGGGCTGAAAATATTATCTTCAAGAAGGAGTTGTTGGATACAAGAAGACAAGTGCTGGATAACACACAGAAGAATAAAGAACTGGAAGGGGGGTTGGAGGGGGCCAAGGGGGAAATTAAAAATGTTACTAATGAGGTTGTGGAAATAAATGGGCATGTGTCTAGGATGGATATGGAAAGAATGACATACTTTTTGAGATTTCAAAATGTTTCTGAGGAATCTGGTGAATGCCTCCCTGATCTTATGAGCACAATTTTAGCAGACTATTTACAAAAACCTAAGGATGAGATCAGGGGGGACATTGACCTAGCCTACAGAATTAACTCAGCATATGCCAGGATAAATGAAGTGCCTAGAGAGATACATGTGAAATTTGTTAGAAGGTCAACCAGAGAGGAAATCCTGAAAGCGCAGAGAGAGAAACCTTTAACTTATCAACGAAAAACGGTCACTATCTTGAAGCAGATCCCTAGAAAAATTAGAGATTTAAGAAGGAAATTTTCCTTCTTGTCTAAAACCTTGTTTGATCACGGGATTTGGTTCAAGTGGATGACGCCTGAAGGGATGCTGGTGTTCTGGGAAGGAGGAAGAGTGAGGATTACAACACTTGCTGAGGCGGAAGCCTTTTTTAAAAAACATTCCTCTGTCCTGGGGGAAGATCCAGGGGGACGGAGGGGGCCACGGCCCCGCCCACGGGGGGCCAGGGAGGAGAGAAAGAAGATACAATAGCCAAAAGACTTAGATCAAAAAAATAACTTTGCCTTGATTTTTCTTGAACAATTTTGCATAATATTTCTATCTGGACTTTTTGTAAATGTCTGACAGCATGGAACGGAGAATTTAGGCAAATATACTTGCTTTCATCTTGTAGTGGTATGGAAAATGCTTTCTATGATAACTTCTTATTGTGTATTTTGAGGTCTCGGAAGGTCCGACGACTCTAACGTGAATGCTCTCAAATTTTCTTTGTAACCATTACCCTATCCTGTTAAAAAATGTAAAACCAATAAAACTTTTTCAATATAAAAAAAAAAAACAAAAAAAAACCAGGGCTCAAGGTTGACTCAGAATTTTTTTTAGGACTATGATTTGAGCTGTGGTGGCGCAGTGCCAACTGCCTGCTGCCAGTAGTTTGACAGTTCTAGGTTGACTTAGCTTTCTATCTTTACAAGGTGGGTAAAATGAGGACCCAGATTGTTGGGGGCAATTTGCTGACTTTGTAAACCACTTAGGGAGGGCTGTAAATCCCTGTGAAGGGGTATATAAGTCTAAGTGCTATTGCAGCCTCATTCAGTGATTTTGAGGTTCTGAATGTATCCCCTATTGAACACCTAAAGGTTTTTAAGATAAAAGTAAAATAAAGGTTCCCCTCACAAATATGTGCCTGTTGTTCCCAACTCTAGGGGGAGGGGCTCATCTCCATTTCTAAGCCAAAGAACCAGCACTGTCTGAAGATGTCTCCATGGCCATGTGGCCAGCATGACTAAATGTGAAGGTACGCAGAACGCTGTTACCTTCCCACCAAAGGTGGTCCCTATTTTTCCACTTGCATTTTTACATGCTTTCAAACTGCTACGTTGGCAGAAGCTGGGACAAGTAACAGGAGCTCACTCCGTTACGTGGTGCTAGGGATTTGAACTGCCAAACTGCTGACCTTTCTGATCCACAAGCTCAGCGTCGTAGCCACTGACCTACTGCGTCCTTCAAAGGTTTTTAGGGGTGCCTAAATAACACAGCCAAATATTTTGGAGATGAGATTCTAGTATCTGCTTTGCCTCTTCAGTTTTAACCTTCAGATATTCATGTGAATGCAAACTGAGATGAATACCTAATGCTTCCCAGTATTTATGCCATTTTTAGTGCAAATTGCTTACACCCTAACAGAGAATCATTTTGGAACGTGATGGCCCATGTTTTACCGAATGAAATAAAACATCAAATGGAAGCCCTGGTCAAGCAAGCTTTATTGCTACCACTAATAATGCATTTAATTGCTAACTGACAGAAGTATCCTGTGGTGAACATAATGTACCACAATGAATTGTTAACGTAACATGTTGCAGCTGCCAGCAGGTAGGAAACTGCAGCCCATGTAATCATTAGTTTGCCTCCTTTGATTCAGAAACGCTGGCAGAGATGATGGCTGTTTGGATCAACCACTTCTAGTAGAAGATAGAATAACAGAGTTGGAAGGGACCTTGGAGATCTAGTCCATTAATGGTGGAAACCATGGAAACGGCGTGTGTGCACAGGTTCATCAGGACCACGCTCCAGAAAAGCCGAACATCTGGGCTCTGGTACGCATGCATAATGACTGGCCAGGATCCATATGTATACTGGTCTTCGCCACTGCCATGTGGGCAAAGGACAACTTATCGTCATGTGGCAAAAACCTGGAAGACAAATAGGGTGACATGTTCCGGGTGACGGCTTTGTGTGCCACTTTGGCCACGTGTGCCATAGGTTTGCCATCACGGTTCTAGTCCAATCCCCTGCTCAAGCAGGAGACCCTATGGTCTCTCAGACAAGTGGCTATCCAGTCTCTTCTTAAAAGATTCCAGCGATGGAGCCAACCACAACTTCTGAAGACAAGGCATTCCACTGGTTTATTGTTCTCACTATTAGGACATGTCTCCCTAGTCCTAGGTTGTGTCTCTCCTTGATTAGTTTCCATCCATTTTAACTTGCCTTCTGGTGCTTTGGGAAATAGGTTGACACCCGCCCCCCCCCCTCTTCTTTGTGGTACTGCTCAGATATTGTCTTGTGGCTTGCCAGACATGGGATCCTACGGCAGCCAAATCAGATGAGAAGGAAGTGTGGGAGTCAGGGTCAACATCAAGGCAACCGGGGAGCTCTGAGCGGGAAGAGGGAATGGAGGAGAGAGAGAGAGAGAGAGAGAGAGAGAGAGAGAGAGAGAGAGAGAGAGAGAGAGAGAGAGGGTTCCTGGGCCATCGGTCAGCCCTTGGATGGAGAGTCTACAGCCCCCCAGGTCTGGAGGTGGCTGATGCAGAAGAGGAGGAACAGCTGGGCCCTATGGCTGACATGCCAATGCGTGTCAGAGGAGAGGAGAGCAGTGGAAATCTGTGGGCTGATCCTTGGGAAGGAAGAGCCACCGCTGCAAGCAAAGCCCTACCTTAGCTATGGGGATAAAAGGCAGGGGGTGGATATAAATAGGTGGACAGTCAACTATTCAGCTCCCAGCTGGCCGGACTTGTTAGCCTGATTGAGAGAGAAACTTTTTGCTGGGGCTGCTGGCACAATAAAGGAATCATTGATTTAAATACAGAGAGTTTGTCATGTTTGGGGGGCTGGGTGAGAACCAAAGGTGGGTTGCTCCTGGTTCGGTCCGGATTGGACGAACCGGTAGTAGCAGCAGCGGGAGGCTCCGCTGACCCGCCTGGATGTTTCTGCGCATGCGCAGAAGTGTCACGTGCACAGGAGTATGCCCAAACTGGTAGTAAAAAAATTGGCAACCCACCACTGGTCAGAACATATTGGAAGACTGCTATCACCTCATCCCTAGTCCTTCTTTTCACTAGACTAGACATACCCAGTTCCTGCAATCATTCATCGGTTTTAGCCTACAGCCAAGACAAGTCCTGATTATATTTGATAACCTGGGTGCTATTTTGGCCAATTTCTTTTTATTCTTCATCGCTTATTTTTATCCTCACGCCTCTACTCATTCAGGCATGGTTCCAAGCTCTGGAAGAAAATGGAGGAGGAGAACTCCATGAGAAATGGGCTTGAGAAGGAGACCTAAAGGAGAAAAATCCGGCCTATCTACCTGGCAACTTTACATTGGCAATTTGCAAGGGAAATACCTCCGAGGAAATTACTACTGAAATAATTCACATCAAATGTGTAAACTCCCCAGAGATAACGATCGAAAATCTGAACTATATGGAAGAGTTGGTTGCACATGAGACCCGATGCACTTCTAATGCCTTTTATATTGATTAACTCATATTCTTTGCTCCTTGGAAGCAGCAGCTAATCTGAAAAGAGCTGTAGCAGCCGCTGGGATGTAGATTCTAGAGGTAGAGGGAAGCTTATTCAGCAATCTTGCAATGATGAAGGTAATAAGGGCAATTTATTGCTGCCTCTTCTTAGTGATACCTGGGGCCAAAACACAAAACCACCGCTAAAAGAAAGGAGGCCCTTTACCCAGAAATAATAGCAACAATAAGATTGGCTTTATTGAGAATTTGATAGATTAAATAGGGGGAAAAGTAGAATTAAGGGGAATATTGCCATACATGATTTTGTATGTCATACTTAAAGTAAATGTCAGAGGTTAAGATTAGATTTGGGAAAAAGATGATATTAGATATCCCCTAGCAAAGTGTTATCACTATTAGAAGGATGCAGTAAATGTTGATTAATCAAAAAAGAAGGAATTTGTGCTGATATCAATACATATAATAATAGTGGAATAAGATTATTAGAAGGATTTAATAAACACCGATTAATTGAAAAATAAAGAAATATGTGTTGATATCTACTAGGCTGTGTTTGTTTAAGAATGTTTATCTGTATTTATATTGGTTTTGTACCAAAATGAACGATACTTAGACACCACACTGTCCATGCAATGATATTGATAATATTGATATAAAATAAAATAAAATAAAATAGATAAAATTACTCAAAAAAAGGAAGAAAGAAGGCGTTTTGGAAAAAGAAAACTAATGTATCTACTTCCCACTCCAGGGGAAGGATACTGCAAAATCCCCATTGCCTCCCCACTATAGGGGAAGGATACTGTAAAATCCCCATTCCTTCTCCACTCCAGGGGAAGGATACTGCAAAATCCCCATTCCCTCTCCACTCCAGGGGAAGGATACTGCAAAATCCCCTTTCCCTCTCCACTCCAGGGGAAGGATACTGCAAAATCCCCTTTCCCTCTCCACTCCAGGGGAAGGATACTGCAAATTCCCCTTTCCCTCTCCACTCCAGGGGAAGGATACTGCAAAATCCCCTTTCCCTCTCCACTCCAGGGGAAGGATACTGCAAAATCCCCATTCCCTCTCCACTCCAGGCGAAGGATACTGCAAAATCCCCTTTCCCTCTCTACTCCAGGGGAAGGATACTGCAAAATCCCCTTTCCCTCTCCACTCCAGGGGAAGGATACTGCAAAATCCCCATTCCCTCTCCACTCCAGGGGAAGGATACTGCAAAATCCCCATTGCCTCCTGTTCAGCTGGGACTTGGGAGGAAGAGAATGGATGGGGGTGGGGCCAATCAGAGGTGCTATTTACCGGTTCTCTGAACCACTCAAAATTTCTGCTACCGATTCTCCAGAACTGGTCAGAACCTGCTGAATACCACCTCTGCTTCCAAAGGCCAAACATTTTCTTTCCAAATACAACCTAAGTATAAAAAAGACATGCATACACACACACACACAGAGAGAGAGAGAGAGAGAGAGAGAGAGAGAGAGAGAGAGAGAGAGAGAGAGAGAGAGAGAGAGAGAGAGAGAGAGAGAGATTGAAAAAACACTTAGTATTGCTACAAATAGTGGAATGAGCACATGAGACAAGGTGGCAAACCCTGGGAAAGGTGAGTAGCATCCTGTCGACCAAAGTGGGATTTCAAAAGTGCTAAATCCGTTTTGCAAAGTAGGAGAGAAAGCTGTTGAGTCTCCTTGTTGGTTTCGCTCAAAGCAGCTGTTTAGAGAAGGGCCTCTTAAGCAGTCTCAAGGTGTTGGCAACTCTGAACAAACTGAGATGTCAAGGAATCGAGTTTTCAAAAGCCAAACAGCCATGGCAAAAACGTTTCTTTTTCCCATCCCTCCTTTTCAAATACAAAGGACGGAACTTCACCCTGCCCCTTTTTCTAAGCTCAGAGCAGCTCCCTTTTCTAGAGACCCCAAATCAACGCTCGCTTTGATGAGTTTATTTTTGTGATTCCGTTTCTACATGTTCATTCATTAGTTCTCCCTGTTAATTTCCTCGGAGAAATTAATCTTGTGGAGGGAGGTCAGCACACCCATGCTGCGGGATTTCACTTTTGGGAGAGAGTAGAGGTGAAAAGATGTTTGAAGTTCTTCCTTCGTTTTAAGTGTGTGCAGATTCTTCCAAAAATTACATATATGTTGCTTTTTTTCTTACTGAAGAAATGGCGGTCTCCAAAAATGGAAGGAGAGGGGAACCAAACACCTTTAAGGGACCTTGCGGGTCATTTAGTCCAAACCCCTGCCCAAGCAGGAAACCCTACATGTGCCTCTACCTAGCATCGAACCAGTGGTGGGTTTCTGCAGGCTCGCACCTACTCGTGAGAGCCAGTTGGTGAAATTTAGAGAACCGGTGAGAGGGGGATCCACTGGCATACCTGGAAGTAAATCTGGCCCGCCGCTGCCAGTGACCCAACGGAAAGGAAAGGAAAGGAAAGAAGAAAGAAAGAAAGAAAGAAAGAAAGAAAGAAAGAAAGAAAGAAAGAAAGAAAGAAAGAAAGAAAGAAAGAATTTATCATCACAATTGAGTTCAAAATTTTGGTTGCTAAGCAAGAGTGTTGTTAAATGAGTTTCACCACATTTTAAAAGGTGGCCACTCCCACCCTGTCACATGACTGCCAAGCCATGCCCACAAAATAGGCCACACCTACAGAGTAGGTTCTAAAAAATTTGAAACCCACCACTGGATCAAACTCACAACCTCCTGCTTGTGAAACAAGAGCTCCACCTCTAATTTTTTGCCTACTTGCTTTTCTTAAAAGAAAGAGCCAATTTGGTCTACTGGTTAGAAAACAGGAGACTGTGAGTTCTAGTCCTGTTTTAAACACAAAAGCCAGCTGGTGCCTTTGGGCCATTCACCAGGAGGCAGTGAATTCTAGTCCTGCCTTAGGCACCAAAGCCCACCAGGTGACTTTGGACCAGTCACACACTCTCTCTCTCTGCCCTACCTACCGCACTGCATGGTTGTGGAGAAAATAGGAGGGTATGTTGGGCATGTTCACCGCCCTGAGTTATTTGTAAAAATAATAAAATTGGGATTAAAAATAAATTTAAAAATGAAAACCGTGGGAGGCTGCTATCTCATCCTTTAAATACATCTTGCAGGCCTCCAAGATGGCCCTAAATTGAACCACTGAAACTCATCCGATCTAGAATGCCCTGAGGGGATGCGGTGGCTCAGTGGCTAAGATGCTGAGCTTGTCGATCGGTGGTTCGAATCCCTAGCGCTGCATAATGGAGTGAGCTCCTGTGACTTGTCCCAGCTTCTGCCAACCTAGCAGTTCAAAAGCACATAAGAAATGCAAGTAGAAAAATAGGAACCACCTTGGTGGGAAGGGAACAGCGTTCTGTGCACCTTTGGCATTTAGACATGCGGGCCACATGACTACAGAGACGTCTTCGCTGGCTCTTCAGCTTTGAAATGGAGATGAGCACCGCCCCCTAGAGTCAGGAATGACTAGCACATATGTGAGAGGGGAATCTTTACCTTTACCTTATGAAACAACAGGCAAGTAGTCTGATTTTTTTTTTTAAGGAACTTTCTTTTCTAGCAGATGAAAACGTAGCTATGATTGACCTGGATAGACAAATCTACATTTGCTTTCTATATTATACAACAATATATTATTAGTATCAGAGCTGATTATTGTGAATGCTACTTACTGTCATTATACAGATAGCAAAATTTATCTCTTTTTTTTTTCAGTTTCCCTTCTCCATTCTGCAGCCGGACACACACACACACACACACACACACACACACACACACACACACACATGCACACCAGCCCGAAATCAAATCAGGCAAAAAAGTTTGAGAGTCCTACAAGAAACCCAATCAAATCACGGTGGAATGGAAGACCCCAAGGGATTTGCCTGCGAGTTGCTCTCGCTTCTGATTGAGTTAGCGCGGCCGCAAACAAAATAAATCTGGAATTGCATTTGCTTTAGCAGGATGCAGGTTGAAGCCACTTCAACAAGTGATGCTTAATTTAAAAGGATGAAATTCAGTTGACACCACCTCAAGCAGGTGCTCCTGCTTCTCCACCAGGCAAGAACTTAAAAGGCAAACAGAGGGGGAGAGAGAGAGAGGACAAGAAAACAGCGGTATGAAACGAGACCCTTCCTCACTTTTCTGCATTTCACAGCCAGCCAGTTTTCTGAAATGAATTCCAGCTACAGAGGAAATGTCAGCTATCGCTGTTGATTTTCAAGAAGTTTAGTGGGGTTTCAATCACCCCCCCCCCCAAAAAAAAACAACAACCAGGAAGAGCAGAAGAGGCAAGTTAACCTAAAAGGTCTGAGTGGGTTTTATGAAGAAATAAGTCTTAAAGAAGATCTAGATTAGAGGTTCCCAAACTTGGCAACTTTAAGACTTGTGGACTTCAAACTCCCAGAATTCTCCAGCCAGCAGAGCTGGCTGGAGAATTCTAGGTGTTGAAGTCCACAAGTCTTAAAGTTGCCAAGTTTGGGAACCTCTGATCTAGATAGATGCTCCTCTCATTAGACACAGTTGCATCTTCATAAAGATATAAGCACATCCATGACCCTTCTGCTTTGGACATTTCCAAAAAAACTCCAACCCATTCTCCAACCTCCAATCTGCCTAGGGCCTTTGACTTCTAGAAATGTTAGCTAGTTAAGTTAGTTAACTTAGTTATTTAGTTAATTAGTTCATCAACCATGTACGAGATAATATGTATAAGTAGAAATATAGACATGAGCACATGAAATGAATACAAATAAATGGAGGCAGTAGGACATGGACGGTAGGCAAGCTGGTATACTTATGCACACCCCCTTTATGGACTTCTTAGGAATAGGGCGAGGTCCACGGTAGACAGTTTGAGGTTGAAGCTGTGGGGGTTTGAGGCTGTAACAACAGAGTCAGGTAGAGCATTCCATGGTGTTGACCCCTCTGTTGCTGAAGTTGTATTTTCTGCAATAGAGTTTGGAGCGGTTTACCTTGAGTTTGTATCTATTGTTTGCCCATGTATTATTGTGGTTGAAGCTGAAGTCGTTGACAGATAGGATGTTGTATATAATGTCCGATATACAGTGTGGCTTCCAGGCAGATGAGCTGTATTCAAGGATTGGTCTGGCAAAGGTTTTGTATACCCTAGTTAGCAGTACCGAGTTACCAGAGAAGAACCTTTGCAAAATTAGGTCAACAACTCTTAATGCCTTTTTGGCAATGCTGTTGTAGTGAGCTATATCTTACTTCTAGACAACCAGACTACAGTAGAAGGGATAGATCTTTCAGTATAGTTTTTAGCAATATTTTGATGTGTGTAGCTTTGTCTTAATAGTTTAATTAGGTTCTACTTGTGCTATAACTTGCAAACAGCCCAGAATCACCTTGTAGGGTAGATGGGTGACATAAAAATATAATAAATAAATAAGGGCAATTGAGTTCTCTTATCTAAAATTTAACTGGTCACATGGAGCTTGTCAGAATAACAGAGCTGAAGGGTCCTTGGAGGTCTTCTAGTCCAACTTTCTGCTCAAGGAAGCTATTCGTTCACTCTTTCTTTCCATTAAAAAAAGAAAGAAAGAAAGAAAGAAAGAAATGAAGCATATGGTCTGCTTTCTTCGACAGACCTGATTTTCCTCGCTGTTGAAATACTGCTACCTGTGAGAAGCAGCACAGCAGCTGTTTGTTATTATGCAGCACTGCACTTTGGAGCCTGAAATGGGGCGGGAGGGGGGGATACCCACCCACCCACCTTGGATAGAGTGCTCCTAAGTGGCTCTTGCAGCCCCCTTCCCCCAAGGTCTCTTTAAAATAGAAGCTTAGCATGAAAAGTTGCTGAGGCTTTGAGGGAAATTTTCAGGAATGCCTTCAACTTCCTTCCCTGCAAAAGAAGAACATGGCGGTTTGAGGGTAGCAGCCTGAATATTATTCTAAGGACTAAAGAATATTAAGGATTTCTCTTCTGTTGGCTGAGCCACAATGCTGTATCTTCAGTTGTGTTCTGCACTCTCTACTAGATGACAGTTTGTTTATTTGTTTGTTTGTCAAACAAGACAACAAGTATAGGTGTGAACATAAATCTGAACAAAGGAAGTAAATACAGATAAATGGGGACAGTAGGACAGGGACGGTAGGCACTCTGGTGCGCTTATGCACGCTCCCTTTACGGACCTCTTAGGAATGGGGTGAGGTCCACAGTAGACAGTTTAAGGTTGAAGCTGTGGGGGTTTGGGGATGAAACCACAGAGTCAGGTAGAGCATTCCAGGCATTGACCACTCTGTTGCTGAAGTCGTATTTTCTGCAATCTGAGTTTGGAGCAGCTTACCTTAAATTTGTACAAGTTGTTTGCCCGTGTATTATTGAGATTCAAGCTTGTTAGGATAATTATCCTGATGTTGGGTGGACAATATATATAAGCCAGGATTCTTAAAGAGTATATGTAACTTTAAGGACCATGTGGAATCTGATTGGCTGTGCTTCCCAGCTCAACCATAAAAGGTAGCTGAAAACACAGTTCATTCCCTTTTGCTTTCCTTTGCTTTCTGATTGCCACTGGGGGAAGAGCTGTACATGGAGACGAAAGAAGTATCATTGTTTTTGCATTACTGTAAGATAACTGTGGTTTTGGTGAAGGACTGTTTATTGGTGGAAGAGTTAGTATCACTGTTTGGAAGAAGTATTTTAGTTACTGCAAAAGTAAAGACTATTTATTTTTTCTACTATCAGTGTTTGATAGTTATTGTGTGCTAAAAGCAACGTATCTCTTGCTGTCCGGTATATTGCACTATTCCGCCTTTATTTTCCAACGGGGGTGTTTTTTACCCCTAACAAAGCTGAAGAAGTCGTTGGCAGGCAAGATGTTGTAGCAGACAATTTTGTGTACTATACTTAGTTCCAGAGTGTCCAAGGCCAAGATTTCAAGCCTGGTGGCATAAGGGATTCTATTGTGAACAGAGGAGTGGAGGACTCTTCTCGTGAAATGCCTCTGAACCAGCTCAATCATGTTAATGCCCAATATACAGCATGGTGGACAAACTGTATTGAAGAATCGACCTGGCGAAGGTTTTGTATGCCCTAGTTAGCTAAAGAGAAGGAGCTTCGTAAAATTAGGGTAACAACTCTTAATGCCTTGCTTTTAGTTAAAAGGGACAGCCATTTTCTGGGGACTGCAAGAGTTTTGTAGCGAAGGCACCAATCTAGAAACCAGGAGATGGAGAGTTCTAGTCCCATCATAGGCATGAAAGCCAACTGATCAACTTTAGGCCATTTACCAGGAGACAGTGAGTTCTAGTACAGCCTTATCCACGAAAGCCGGCTGGGGGGCATTGGGCCAGTCCCTCTCTCTGAGCCCAACCCTCCTCACAGGGTTGTTGTTATGCAGACTGTAGGAGTAATAAGGCATATTAGATATATTAGCATCCTTGAGTTATTTATAAAAAATAATAAAGGTGCGATCAAAAATAAACAACAATAAATGGAGTTTATTTGCTGGCCCATGTGCAGATCAGTACAAATAGATTTTTGTTGTTGTTGCTCAATTAAATACCATGATTTAGTGCAAACTTCTTTTTTTGGGGGGGGGTGTATTTTCTAAAGGAGCATCTTTGTTTTGTTTTGTTTTAAATCAAATCAGAATCATCATTTAGGGAACAGCGATGCTGTTCATCTTTCTACCACCCACAGAAATGAATTAATGTATGAAAGTTGCATTAAAAATAAATAGATCCTTTCATGCACCAATTTCTTCTGCTAGTTATACCACTTGCCGTGTGACAGACTGGTAAGGGAAATCTGTCAGAAGACAAAGAGACGGAGGAAACATCAGACAAAACAAAACTTTGCCCCCTTTTGTGAACTGCCTTTTTTTTTTGGCAAAGATTCTGACTAATTCCGTTCAAAACAACAAAGATCCCACTTTTAATACCCACAATACTCTTCTTTGACAAAAAGGCATAGCTTTACCAGGCCTGCAAACTTTTGTCGTATTTATTCAAGAGTTCAGCTTCCTTTTCTTGACTCCGTTGGGCGTGTTTTAATTCTTCCGAAGACGAGTGTCAATTTCACATTTCTTTTTCATTGCAATCTGGAATGGAAAGTCGTGTTCAATGTCTGAATTTTTCTTTGTTCCTGGATGCCTGGCCATAAATCCCAAGATTTATAGATTTAAATCCTAAGATTTATAGATTTATAAATTCCTAAGAGGTGTGCATAAGCGAACCAATGTACCTACCATCCCTGTCCTAATGTTTCTTTTTATTCGTATCCATTTCATGTATCCAAAATCAGATTTATACTTATATATGTTAGCTAATACACGCTTGATGAAATAAATAAAAGAAAATAAATAAAAAATCAAGCACAGAAGCCAAGAGGCATTCAAACAGATACTTCTCCCATATTGTCCTCCCTTGATGGTCTCGGACTCCCACCAAAAATTGTGTTAGGTGGGGATTGAATTATGTCAGGAATTATATTTAACTTAACTTGAATTTCTCCCCTAAACAACCTCTTCCCCTCCTACATCTAAGGAGGCATCCCATAGTAGTTGTGTAATTAAACATAATGCTAGAGGCAGCAGAAGATAAAGTCAAAACCTCATCGAGTTTAATGTGTCTCCAGGTAACTTCATGGATATGTTCATGGAGATAGAAATTATTTTATACCATCTTCTTCTGGGATGTTATTTTTCATTTTCCCAGTCCCCCTCCCTCACACTCTCTGTGTGTCTTCACTCCCTTCCTTCTTTCTTCCCTTCCTTCTTTCCTCCCTCCCTGTGCCCTCCCTCCCTCCTTCCTTCTCTTCCTTCCTTCCTTCTTCCGTCCCTCCCTTCCTATCTTCTTCCCTCCCTCCTTCTTTCCTCTCTTCTTTCTTTCCTCTGTCCCTTGCTCTTTCCCTCCCTCCCTCCCTTCATTCATCCCTTCTTTCTTTCCTCTCTCCCTCCTTCCCTTCCTTCCTTCTTTCCTCCCTTCTTTCCTCCCTCCCTCCCTGTGTCCTTCCTTCCTAAATTCCTTCCTTCTTTCCTTCCTTCTTTCCTCTCTCCCTCCCTGTGTCCTTTTCTTCTTTCCTTCTATCTTTCCTTCCTTCCTTCCTTCTCTTCCTTCCTTCCTCCTTCTGTCCCTCCCTATCTTCTTCCCTCCCTCCTTCTTTCCTCTCTTCTTTGTTTCCTCCGTCCCTTGCTCTTTCCCTCCCTCCCTTCATTCATCCCTTCTTTCTTTCCTCTCTCCCTCCTTCCCTTCCTTCCTTCTTTCCTCCCTTCTTTCCTCCCTCCCTCCCTGTGTCCTTCCTTCCTAAATTCCTTCCTTCTTTCCTTCCTTCTTTCCTCTCTCCTCCCTGTGTCCTCCTTTTCTTCTTTCCTTCTTTCCTTCTATCCTTCCTTCCTTCCTTCCTTCCTTCCTTCCTTCCTTTCTTCCTTCCTTCCTTCCTTGAATGGGAGACCTCCTTCCCCAGTGGTTTCTATTGAGCACATCCAGGACTTTGGACATTAGCCTGCAAGTGATAACTCAAAGAAGGATTTCCATTTTTCCCTCTGCCAAGACTTTCATTTTTCCTCTTCAATTATATTGCTGCTTTTGGGATCAGTGGCAGCAGAAAACAATGGTGTTGAAAAAAAAAACCCTTTTAAAAATATGTTTAAAATGAGTCATCTTCCACTTACAGTTAAGTGTTTTGATTTTCTTATAACCACCACCGACCTGCACCCATGAATACCAGAAAAACAGAATCAATCCTAGATTCATTCATTCATTTTCTTTTTTTCTTTTTAATTTGTTTTTCTTTCCCTCCTGGAACTTAAACGTTTGTTATGCTGCATAGGCATCCCTCCAAATTATAGATAATGTGACCAGGAGTGAGGAGAGATCAAATTTGATTGTGGCACCCTCACTGGGGTCTCTTAATCCTATACATTACAGCAGGAAAATTTTTATTACTTCCCTATTAAATAGCAGAGAATAAATTCTATCCTTGTAGTATTTCTTTTCTCTAGAAATGGAATTAATTTCTGCTTGATGAGATAGCAAAATTACTGCAGTGGGAATATTTCTTTTATTTTAAGTCGCTCTTTCTGAATATTCTGCAGAGTTTCCATGATTGTGGCAGCATATCTTTACATAATAATATAATTTTGCACTTTGGGGTGCCTGGGGGTAAGATAGATGATTGAAATAAGTGCTTTGGAATAGAATGAGAAAATAAATTGGGAGTTGCTGGATGGAAATTCTATTTCTTAGAAAGCTTTTTTCTCTCCTGCTGGATCCTTCAAAGACAGAGAGAAAAACGGAGAGTGGTTATTGCCAGCTTTTCTTTTAATTGTCAATGCTCCTGGATGCAAGTAGTCCCTTGACTTAGAGCCATTCATTTAGTGGCCATCCAAAGTTACACCAGCATTGAAAAAGTGACTTAAAATCCGTTTTCATGATGGCGTGATCAAAATCTGTGCTCTTGGCAATGGGCATGTATTGATAACCCTGGAGTCATGTGATGGGGTCTCTATGGTTAATTATTTTACTTCAATTTCAATTATATTTTATTCCAATTTCATTTTAAATTGTTTTTATTGGATTTTAGTAATAATTTGTGTTTGGGGCTCTACACTTTGATACGGCCTATGGGCTAATCAATAAAGGAAACACTGACTTAGCAACTGTATGGCAAAAAAAGTGGTAAAATAGGGGCAAAATTCACTTAACAAATGTCTCGCTTAGCTGCAGACATTTTGGGCTCAATTATAGTGGAGGAATGCGGCTGCTCACTGGGTAAGTTTGTCAGTCAGAAGGGTCGGCAGTTCAGCAGTTTGAATCCCTAGCACAGCGTAGCAGAGTGAGCTCCCGTTCCTTGCCCCAGCTTCTGCCAACCTAGTATACAAGTATTGAGGGATGCAGTGGCTCAGGGGCTAAGACGCTGAGCTTGTTGATCAGAAAGGTCGGCAGTGCGGCGGTTTGAATCCCTAGCGCCACATAACGGAGTGAGCTCCTGTTCCTTGTCCCAGCTTCTGCCAACCTAGTATACAAGTATTGAGGGATGCGGTGGCTCAGGGGCTAAGACGCTGAGCTTGTTGATCAGAAAGGTCGGCAGTGCGGCGGTTTGAATCCCTAGCGCCACATAATGGAGTGAGCTCCTGTTCCTTGTCCCAGCTTCTGTCAACCTAGTATACAAGTATTGAGGGATGCGGTGGCTCAGGGGCTAAAACGCTGAGCTTGTTGATCAGAAAGGTCGGCAGTGCGGCGGTTTGAATCCCTAGCGCCACATAACGGAGTGAGCTCCCATGACTTGTCCCAGCTTCTGCCAACCTAGCAATTCGAAAGCACGTAAAAATGCAAGTAGAAAAATAGGAACCACCTTTGGTGGGAAGGTAACAGCGTTCCATGCGCCTTCGGCATTTAGTCATGCTGGCCACATGACCACGGAGAACGTCTTCAGACACCGCTGGCTCTTCGGCTTTGAAACAGAGATGAGCACTGCCCCCTAGAGTCAGGAATGACTAGCACATATGTGCGAGGGGAACCTTTACCTTTATGGTTTTAAATCAAGGACCTACCTGTATTAGGTTTTATGCACTTTAAGCCTCCCAGAGTTGCCACCTGGTAGGATGGGCAGTGATCATTTTTACAAAATGAATAAGTAAATTTTCATCCCGCATGGAATAGTGCGGCCGTGGGAGCCTTAGATCGGGTTGCGCCCTTGCGGCCTCTCTTGCGGCGGCGAACCACCCTGGCTCCTTGGTTCACTGAGGAGCTGCGGGTGATGAAACGCCGCAAGAGATGCCTAGAGAGAAGATGGAGGCCTAGCCGCTCTGAATCTGACCGGACACAGGTAAGAGCCCATTTACGGACTTACATTGTGGCGCTGAGGGTGGCCAAACGTCATCATTGTGCCACTCTCATAGCATCCGCAGAAAACCGCCCTGCCGCCCTGTTTAGGGTGACCCGCTCCCTCCTTCAACAGAGGGAGCGGGAAGCCCCGCTACAGGGTAGAGCAGAGGAATTTGTGATTTTTCTGCAGGAGAAAACCGCCCAGATACAGAGTGAGCTAACCCCCATTCATGGCCCAGTGGGATGCCACGGGGGAGATCTTGTTTGGGAGGAGTTTGACTCCGTTACTTCCGAGGATATGGACAGGCTACGTGGGCGACTGCGAGCCACCACATGTTTATTGGATCCGTGCCCCTCCTGGCTTGTACTGGCATCCTGGGAGGTGACACGAGGCTGGCTCCAAGAGGTTGTCAACGCATCCTTGAGTGAGGGTTCCTTGCCTGCCTCCCTAAAAGAGGCCATGGTGAGGCCCCTCCTCAAGAAGCCCTCTTTGGACCCAGCTCTTTTGAACAACTACCGTCCAGTCTCCAACCTTCCCTTCTTGGCGAAGGTTGTTGAGAGTGTGGTGGCACAACAGTTTCCCCGTCACCTGGAGGAAGTTGACTATCTAGATCCGCGCCAGTCCGGCTTTCGGCCCGGGCATAGCACCGAGACGGCATTGGTCGCGTTGGTAGATGATCTCTGGAGGGCCAGAGATGGGGGATGTTCCTCCATCCTGGTCCTATTAGACCTCTCGGCGGCTTTCGATACCATCGACCATGGTATCCTATTGCATCGGCTGGGGGGGTTGGGGGTGGGAGGCACCGTTTTACGGTGGTTCTCCTCCTACCTCTCTGGCCGATCGCAATTTGTGCGGGCAGGAGAGCAGAGGTCGACCCCGAGACCCCTCACATGCGGGGTGCCTCAGGGGTCGGTCCTCTCGCCTCTCCTGTTTAACGCATACATGAAGCCGCTGGGCGAGATCATCCGTGGTTTTGGGGTAGAGTACCACCTGTACGCTGATGACACCCAGCTGTACATATCTACCCCAAACCACCCCAATGATGCCGTAGCGGTGATGTGCCAGTGCCTGGAAGCCGTGCGGATCTGGATGGGAAGTAACGGACTTAGGCTCAACCCGACCAAGACCGAGTGGCTGTGGTTTCCGGCTGCCCGATTCAACCAGCTCTCTCCAACGCTGGCCATAGGGGGCGAACATCTTGCCCCTGTGGATGGGGCGCGCAACTTGGGTGTCCTCCTGGATACCCGGCTGTCCATGGAAGATCAAGTGACAGCCGTGGCCAGGAGGGCGTTTTACCAGGTTCGCCTGGTACGCCAGTTGCGCCCCCTATTGGATCGGGACGCCCTTCGCACAGTCACTCATGCTCTCGTGACATCCCGACTGGATTATTGCAACTCTCTCTACATGGGGCTCCCCTTGAGGTGTACCCGGAGGCTTCAGTTGGTCCAGAATGCAGCCGCGCGAGCAATTATGGGCACCTCTAGGTTTGCCCATGTAACACCGCTGTTGCGCGAGCTGCACTGGCTACCTGTCGTCTTCCGGGTGCGCTTCAAGGTGTTAGTTACCATCTTCAAAGCGCTCCATGGCTCGGGACCTAGCTACCTGCGGGATCGGATCCTGCCCCATACATCCTCACGGCCGATTCGCTCCCACAGAGAGGGACTTCTCCGGGTGCCGTCCACTAGACTTTGTCAGCGGGCGACGCCCAGGGGAAGGGCCTTCTCTGTGGCGGGCCCAGCCCTCTGGAATGACCTTCCCCCCGATATCAGGACAACCACGGACCTCCGCTCCTTCCGCTTAAAATTAAAGACGCACTTTTTTCGTCTGGCCGGCCTTGGGTAGTCTCTTTTTAGGTCAGGGTTTTTTAGGGGTAATTTTTAGTTTAGTTATGGGTTTTAGCGCAGGATTTATTTAATTTATTTTTAACTTTGTATTTTGTATTTGTTTGTGGTCTATTTGTATTTTTAATTGCCTGTGCCCCGCCTCGAGTCCCCTTGGGGAGAGAGAGCGGGATAGAAATTAAATTATTATTATTATTATTATTATTATTATTATTATTATTATTATTATTATTATTATTATTATTATTATTATTATTATTATTATTATCCCACTTTTCACGTTTCTCCCAACATTCAAAGTAAGGGATAACAGGATGCTAACCATTTTCCTAAATTTTCCCAGCTACACCAAGACAGCAGCAAATTGTCCAATGGAGCTTGTAAGAAATGCAAAAAAGAAAAAGAAAAGAAAGCATCGATTTGATAAACCTCCTTAATTCCTATTCACGGATATTATACTTGAAAGAAATAATATCATTTCATGGCATAATTAGATCGACAACTGTCCGTGCTTGAAGGCTATTAAGGGGGTTTCACTGGGACCGCTCGGATTTCCAACCTAAAATTGATCATTTTAGCTATTCTAAGTACATGCGATCGATACCATCAACCCTGGCTTGGCCTTAAGTACTGATAAATGTTTAAACCACCGCAAGCACAGACACAGCCTGACAAATTAGATACAGAATTAAATTTTTTACATGTGGACTTTGAGGAAACAATCCGAAAACAATCTCCTACTTGGAATATTTAGGTACTTAACTAGCAAACAAACCCCTGAGGTGGTTGTTATGGCCCTAAACATGTCTGTGGAGCTAATATTTAAAAGTCAGCTTTAACTACAGTCAACATACTTCACATTTTCTGCACAGTTCAGCCCCAGCCTGGTTAATATTCATTTGCTTTTTAGCCTGCCTCATTTGTAAAGAGATATGGAAGAGGGAGGAAAAGATAGAGTCCAGCAGGTTACGAACAGGTTGCCAATTCTCACAAAAATAATGAGATTTTTTTTTTTTTACTATTGTGGAGGTCTTCCTGTCTTGACGGGTATGCCTTTGGCTTCTTGAAACTTCCATTTTCTAGACTGGCTCAGAGGCAATTGTGTACCGCAGCTGTGGATGCGATGGTAATGAGTTAAAATGTTAGAGGGTGAAATAAAATTAATCAAATAAGGTGTTAGAGCAAAGCAAATAAGAAACGTGCAGCTAATTAGAACGATTGAGGAATGAATGCAAACTTTTAGACGGAACTGTCTGCTTTCAAAGTCCCACTTTGGGGTTTTCTTAATAGATGATTGTATGTTAAAATAAAATAAAAAATGTGTGGATTACAACAAATTGTGGCAAGTTCTTAAAGAGATGGGAGTACCAGATCATCTTATTTGTCTCTTGAGAAACCTATATGGGAGTCAAGAAGCAACGTGGAACCACTGATTGGGAAAGGAGTCCAGCAAGATTGTATACTGTCGCCCTGCCTATTTAACTTATATGCAGAGCACATCATGAGAAAGGTGGGACTAGACGAATCCAAAGTTGGAATTAAGAGTGCCAGGAGAAATATCAACAACGTCAGATATGCAGATGATACCACCCTAATGGAAGAAAGTGAGGAGGAACTAAAGACCCTCTTGATGCCAGCGAAGAAGGAGAGCCCAAAAGTTGGCTTGAAACTCAACATTAAGAAAGCTAAGATCACAGCATCCGGCCCTCTCAATTCCTGGCAAATAGATGGGGAAGAAATGGAGGTAATGACAGGTTTTATTTTCCTGGGCTCCAAGATCACCGCAGATGGGGGGACTGCAGCCAAGAAATTAAAAGATGCCTGCTCCCGGGGAGGAAAGCTGTGGCAAATCTAGACCACATACTAGAAAGAAGAGACATCACCCTGGCAACCAAAGTGTGTCTACTCAAGGCTATGGTTTTCCCAGTTGCAATGGATGGCTGTGAAAGTTGGACCACGAGAAAGGCTGAGCACCAAAGATTGGACTGTGTTTTGACCTACCATTCCAGAAAGGGAATTGCAACTGAAAAATATCCGGAGACTTTCACATCGAGTAAGGCTTAAACTTTAAACGTGAGGGAGAAACAACATGTCACTTTTTTGACTTTTTTGAAATAGAGCTGAACATTCTACAACCTCATAAAGGACGGAAATTATTAAAAAAAAACCAAATCTATTTTTTTTTTAAATACAGCATTGAAATCCTGGGAGCTACTATCAAGATTTTATTACCTGTTCTGGGTGGCTGGTTGTTTTCATCTTGGGCTTCATGGATTCTTTGCTTTGAAGACTGGGATCAACACTAAAGATCGCACCCCATTTCGTAATTTTTTTTCCCATGGGTGCCCAAAAATCTATGAACAGTTAACAGTAAGTCATTGTCAAGTTATAGAATGTTCTCCTTGCCTCATTTATTTAGCCGTTCTTTTTTAGCTGACTCTCCACCCAGTATCATTTGCTCGACTTGATTCTTGGCCTCCTCCGTAGAGGAAGGACCGGCCCTGCTGTTTTGGCTCCATACTGTTTGCGGCCATCAATTTAACTAAGCGGCTTTTGAAGAGGGGCAAAATGAATGTCAGGCAGGAATTTACAGGAACCATTAAGTCACTTAGCAAAATTAGCAGTCTTCAGCTATCGTAGTCAAATTGATTTCTCTCCCCTTCCCCTCTGCTTCCCTGCCATCAGCAAACAAGCGAATAGACTCGGTAAATAGGCATCGCAGCCCAGTGACAGCCACTCAGCAATCAAAATAATTTACTCAAGGAATCCATCACTCAGTTCATTACCGGGATTCTAATAATCACAGATCTGGCATGGGAGATATGAAAAGATCTGAACCCAGGGCAGGGCGCAGAAAAGAAGCTATAAAAAGGATAATTTGAAAGGACTTTCCATTGCAGGTGGTCTGCGGGGTCTCAGGGCATCCTCCACGCACAATTTTCCTGATTATTGTTCCCATCATTCTCTTATTTTCAGTTCTCATACCATGGGAGAAGGGAATCTATCTATATATAAATGTCTGTCTGTCTGTCTCTCTCTCTCTCAGTGTGTGTGTGTGTGTGTGTGTGTGTGTGTGTGTTTTCCATCATAACTTTGGACCCGCTGGAGCAATTTCAACTAAAACCTGGTACACAGATGACTTACTCTCTAGAAACAAAGACTGTGGGGGTAAGACATCCTTAACACCCCTCAGGGTGTGCGTTCTGTTAAGATACAGCCTGTCGTGCCTTAAAATGGCTTCTATCGTACTGCCGTAAAATGGCTTCTACTGTACAGCACAGTGGAGTTGACATGGTAACAGCTTCACAGTAGTCCACAAGGGGGCTCCCTCTGGTAAGGGGGGAAATCCAACATTCGAAATTACGTTTTGTCTGGATATTTTCAACAAATCAGGGCTTTTCCTATCTAATACAAGATTAGGATAAATAAATACCCACACAACGCTGGGTTATCAGCTAGTATTTTATAAAGTCAGTTCAGTTTTATTCAAGCAAACGAATGCTTTGAGTGCACAGTAAGTGACACTACCTTCTGTCTTTTGGCCCTTCGTCTCTTGTTTATTTTTCTCCCTGCTCCAACTTTTCTCTTTGTTCTCAAAGTTGTCAGCCCTGTGTATCTGTGACTGCCAAGCTTCTGTTTTAAATTACCGCTCTCTGTTTGACCGGCTGTATGGATTCTCACCCCACTGACTATCAAAAACACTAAGCCAGATTGCACACCTCCTCTCTTCTTTTAGGATCCAGCCATGTCAAAACTGCTCTTGGATTTCAAAGTCCACCTCTTCCTAATTATTCTTTACACCAACACCTTCTCTATGGATTGTTCACACCGATGGTTGCCCCAACTTTCTCTTGACAAATGCTCGGTAATTGAGCACATGGCATACACACTAGGGGACCTACATTTAGTTCCTCGTACCACCGTGGGAAAAAACACAAGTTCAATTACAAGGAAATAAAGAATGGTGGTGACAGAATGTTTGAGCCAAAGAGTTGCAAATTAAAGTGAGAAATAATTGCTGTGTTCAGAGATAGGCACCGAAGAGCTTTCTGTACAGTCCCAGAGTTTTAGCTTCATGCTTCTAGAGACCCTTCAACATTTGTTATTGAGATGACCTGAGAAGAAATGGTTAAATGGGTGGGAAGTTGCATTCAACGTATTTCGATCATCCATTTTTACTTTGATTCACATTTAATATTCACTTAATCTAAGTCGTCTTATCCCTGATTTAGATTTTCTTCCAATTTCTTTGGACCTCAGCATTTTGGGAACATGAACGTTTCTATCCTCCTGTTCTGACCCAGTCTTTGCAAGTAGTGATAAGATGGTTATTTTTTGGTAACAGGGCAGTCACAGTCTTTTATTCCCAGGGATAAACAAGAAAACAAACATAATTAGTTCCAACAAAGTTGGTTCTGGCCAAGGAATCCAAACGGCTTGTTGTGTACTAGAACACGAATGGTTGTCTATGACAACTGGCCACTTCCAAACACCTCCTATTTATTTCCCAGCCAGGGAGGAGCTGGCTAGCATCTATGTCTGCTTTTCCCTGAGAGCCGGCTTATTGAGTTCCCTTGCTCTCCTCTCCTCTGTAGGCATATGAGCATCTGTTCCTCCCTCTCACTCAGCTCAGGCCCTGAAGACAGTGGTCTCTCCACCTGGGGGAGGATGGAAGGCCCCGATTCTGCCTCTGTCTCTGATGCCGTTTCCTCATGAGAGCCTTCCAAAGCTGGCTGAGGCTTTCCCTCCACATCCTCCTTGTCCAACTCTGCAGCTAGCTAACAGACCACAACACCTTCCTGTGTCTATAACTCGTCTCTTCTTTTTGTTATTTAAGCATTTCCATATCTTCTACTTAATATTGGCGCTGTAGAAGAACAAGGCATAGCCTGGAGGCGGAGTCAAGAGAGGAATCAGCCTAGAATCATTGCATTCCCACAAATGGTTTAAGTCCAAGCCACCTTGAATTCCATTGACTCTTATCTAGTGTTGACCATTAGTTGACTAGATTCTAGGGAACAACCATGAGAAATAACACATTTTAACTGGAAGATAATGTGTGGTCCTGATTCTTCAGGCCCAACATACGTGTGTGCATGTGTTCTTCAACGATCAGAAGCATGACATTTTAGCATGTTCTCTTGAAAGACTCATTGCATTCCCTTTTTTCCCTTATCCCACAGGCGGGCCCAGCCCTCTGGAACGACCTTCCCCCCGATATCAGGACAACCACGGACCTCCGCTCCTTCCGCCTAAAATTAAAGACACATCTGTTTCGCTTGGCCGGCCTAGGGTAGTCTCTTTTTAGATTGGGTTAGTTTTAATATGGGATTTTAGCGCAGGGTTAGTTTAATTTCATTTTATTATTGTATATTGTTTGTATTTTATATGTATTTTAAATTCCCTGTGCCCCGCCTCGAGTCCCTTCTGGGAGAGAGAGCGGGTTATAAATTAAATTATTATTATTATTATTATTATTATTAACTGAAATATAGCTCATCCAAGAAGCTTTTGCTTCTAATTCTGGCTGGTTTCATGAATAGATTTGAATGACTTGCGAACTATCAGTAGATTTATGTCTGTTTTATATAGCTTTTGGATTTGAGTTCTGTTTTGTGCTCGTTATTACTATCACTTTTATATTGTTAACTGCCTTGGGGAAGATCTATTAGATTGAAATATGCTGGTAGAAACAGTGTTATGATCAAATAAATATATACGTAGGAAAAAACCTGAAACACAGTAAACTATTTTGGAACAGGTGACATCAACTGGGAAATCTTAGGGACTGGGTAGGAAAGAAGAGACAAGAAGACCAAAATAATTGTCTTTATCAAATCATTTTAGATTTGGAATGCAGTATGTTTCAATGCACCATTGTTTTAATGCTACTCAGGGATCTGTTGCCTTTCTCAGATCTAGCCATATCTATAAGGCAAAGGTAAAGGTTCCCCTCTCACATATATGCTAGTTGTTTCCAACACTAGGGGGGCGGTGCTCATCTCCATTTCAAAGCCGAAGACCCAGCGCTGGCATGTGGCTGGCATGATTAAATGCCGAAGGCGCACGGAACACTGTTCCCTTCCCACCAAAGGTGGTCCCCATTTTTCTACTTGCATTTTTTACGTGCTTTGGAACTACTCGGTTGGCAGAAGCTGGGGCAAACACGGGAGCTCACTTCGTTACACGGCACTAGGGATTCGAACTGCCAAACTGCCGACTTTTCTGATCGACAAGCTCAGCGTCTTAGCCACTGAGCCACCTTTTATCCCTGTCTATAATCTCCTACAAATGATCAGCTTGTAGAAAAGATGGGTGACAAAAATGGCTGAAATGGTCAGATGTTTGAAAAAAAAAGGTCCTATTTTTTCTGTGCTGTTGTGACTTCAAAGGTCACTAATAATAATAATTATAATAATTATTTAATTTCTTGACCGCTCCTCTCCCCGTAGGGACTCGGAGCGGTGCACAGGGAAACTAAAACCATAAATACAATCAAAACAGCATCTTAAAAACAAATTAAACAATGCCTGTGCTAAAATACCCATTATAACTAAAATTCCCTAAACAACTAAAACCCCATAGAGAGAGACTACCCCAGGCCGGCCAAGCAGAAAAAATATGTTTTTAGTTTTAGACGGAAGGAGCGGAGGTCCGTGGTTGTTCTAATGTCGGGGGGGAAGGTCGTTCCAGAGGGCTGGGCCCGCCACAGAGAGAGCCCTTCCCCTGGGCGTCGCCCGCTGACAAAGTCTAGTGGACGGCACCCGGAGAAGTCCCTCTCTGTGGGAGCGAATCGGCCGTGAGGATGTATGCGGCAGGATCCGATCCCGCAAATAGCTAGGTCCCTAAACGAGTGGTTGTAGCTCAAGGACTACCTGTACCCAAATCTATCAATATCTGGGTGGTTGTTTTTTGTGTGTGTACCATTTCTGGCCATTTCATAGCCTTTCATTTCTGCAAGGTAATGCATCTGCCGACAAAAAGGCATATTTCTATTTTTGCTGCCACGCGATGCCTAACTCCAATCCACTAAAGACCAAGGCAGCTTAATCAGAAGCCCTAGCTGTGCTTACATCACCCACGAAACCCCTGCTAATTTACAGAAAGAAGAACATTTTCCTTTAGAGCTTGAAAATGTGACAAATGCTAAAAGATAGCAGGGGGAGGTTTTTTTTTTTTTTTTAAAGTGCCTAATTTCTAAAAGAAACAAGTGAGTTGAATTTATTCGGAGCTTTTTGTAGCTGTAAGAGATCAGGAGTCTGTTAAAAAGAAGATGACAAATAGAATAATGAATAAAGAATTCGCCCAACGGCTAAAGTTAAGGCAGATTTGAATGGGAAGGCGAATTGTCCTGCAAACTTTTTTTTTAAAAAAAATTTATTGCTGCAACTCTGCTTTTATTTCTCTTCTCTTTTCATTTCTCTTCTCCTTCTCGGAGTCTGTTGGTAGGTGGCCACTGAGAACACCATGCCTAATGTTCACAGAAACCAATAAAGCATCTTGAAGTGCACAGACTATCTTCCTTCCGGCTGTGCAGCTGCTTTTAAACCGGTGTTTTATGTAATAATCTTTTTGGAGGAATGTAGGGAGAGGAAATTAAGGTGCAAAAACTTAATACAAATCCAATTTTCTGAAGCATTGGAGACAAATCAGAATGCAGCCCCTCAAACTTGGTCTCATTAAGCTTGTGCAAAGTCTTTTATTATGGCTTCCGCCCTGATAGCCAATCTCAAATCATACCGATTCCCAAGAATCGCCCACCCCCCTGCAGATTTGAAAAAGAAACCGGTAGCTTTGAGGTTTTGGCTTTCTTTGCTGGCGATACGCTTAGTTTCGCAGTGCTTCTGATCAGCCCCAAAGTTGAATCGCGACCACTGGAGAGGGGGAAAATGGTGCAAGGTTTCTCAAAATTCTAGCGAGAGTTTTCAACAAAAGAGGTGTGCTGCATTATTTACAGCCAAGCTCTTCTTGAGCACGGAATGGACCAATATGCCAGTTAAATGAAAAATGCACACATACCCCATAAATCAGGGGTGGGTTGATGGTGTCATTGCTGCTGATTCGCTTAGCTGCGCGCAAGGCAACTAAGGCCAAAATACCACTACTGGTTTGGCCTAACTGGTGCAAACTGGTAGCAACCCACCTCTGTCATAAATATATACTGTACCGTAGATTTTAATAATCACTGAAGGGAAACAATGATTATCAAGAAGGCAAGAGAGGAGATCTTCAGCTCACCAGACCGTCATCTTTCTTTGCCAGGTGTTTGTCAGATTTGCCAGATGTGTACGAAATTAGCCTGGCATTATGATCCCATTAATATAGATCTTTTTCAGTTACATGTAGGACCACAATTATAAAGGCTGCTCGTAAGTACTACTCATTCAGCGCCATTCAAATCATCATTGGACTACTTTCAATTTGGACCTTACCACTAGAGGGGAGCAAAGATTTTTGAATTTCCTCTACTGCCCTCTAGCGGACACTCAGATTTCTGCAGTTCATTTATGGCAACTCTAAAGACCAGCCTGGGCGATTTGTAATATGATATGTCAGATTAATTCTCTGCTACACCTCCAGAAGGTTTGAGGGATAGATTTGGCTGGATATTAAAATAGATCTCTTAATAGTCAAAGTGATTTGAAAGTAGAATCCGTTCCCTGGAGGGACCATCTGTTGAAGAGGTTTTAACAAGAGGTTTCCAATCTTGGAGTGACACACTGTAATTCCCATCTATCTTTTCATATCTCTCCGAGAGAGAGACACAGAGAGACAGAGATAAAGAGAGAGAGAGAGACGAGAGAGAGAGACAGAGACAGAGACACAGAGGGAAAGAGACAGAGACAAAGAGACAGACACAGACACAGAGAGAGAAAACAAAAGCATACCATTCAAGTGTAACTTCAGAAACTTTTACCATATCACTCGTGCATTTAAATCTCTGCATTCCACTTTTAAATTGTTCTATAGCATTTAAGTATGTCAGTCACTGATCACTTTTGGGAGAGAAGGAACCATTAATGGAGCTTTTCAATAAGAGATGCAAGTCAGATCAGCTGCTTACACTCTTAAGTCAATGACAGCTCCTCTAATCAGATTACAAGTAAGAGGAGGGGAGGAAAACCCATTGAGATTTTATTGGGTAACAAGCTGTTTGAGTTCTGATTCCACCAGGAATAGAAATTAAGAGTCCAATAAATATTCCGGCTAAGTGGTTTGCGCAGCAAAGAGGCCTTTGCAAATGGAGTATAGAATAATCACCAATATTTTTTTCCCTCCCTCTGCTTTGATTTGCAAAATCCAGTTTTGCTTTGTCTGCCAGCATTCTGGATTGAAATTCCATAAAGCAGAGGAATTAGAAAGAAGCTTTGAACATCGTAGGGAAGAGAGGGAGGGGGACAGAAAGAATTATCTCTTGAGTGCAGTAACCTTCAAGCAAAACATATTATTATTATTATTATTATTATTATTATTATTATTATTATTATTATTATTATTATTATTTTTATGGCTGAAACATTAGCGAACCTGCACCCTGATAGTTAAAGATGCCTTAGCTCCTCCTTTTCCCAGAGTTGTTATCGGAAACACTCCAGGGTCTGACTGGATCCCAATGACAAGAGATGCTAACTTGCATCTTTGTCTAGATGTGAAAATACACTCAATCGCCACCTTGTTTTAAAGACCTACTTTCTTTACCCTTATTGTACTAGCAAACACTGCCCCCCGCCCCTGCCAGCATGTTTTAGGCTGCATTATGCTCCTTCGAAGGGTGTGTGTGTGAGGCTATAAGAGCTTGACGTAGATTCTGTGTGGCAACTGTTGTTCAACAGAGCAGCTTTCACCTTCTACGGGGGAAATGTTGAAGGATTATAAAAGAAAGGATAGGTCCAAAAAAAATGAGACTGTTGTAAAATAATGAATAGAGTCCAATTGTAATAATATAATGACAGATGCAAAAACATCTAGTGAAGAGACCAGAAAGAAAAAAATCAAATCAAATCAAATCAAATCAATTTTAGTAGGATCATAGAGCAGCATATCTATCTGTTTATCTATCTACAGTATCCATCCATCCATCCATCCATCCATCCATCCATCCATCCATCCATCCATCCATCCATCTATCTTCTATCATCTAGCTATCTAACTATCATCTAGTATCTCTCTCTATGATCTTATAAATCTATCTATCTATTTATTTATCTATCAACTGCTGTCTCTCTATACTGTATCTATCTATCATCTAGCTAGCTAACTAGCTAGCTAACTAGCTAGCTACCTACCTTATCTATCTATCTATCTATCTATCTATCTATCTATCTATCTATCTATCTATCTATCTATCTATCTATCTATCTATCTATCTATGTCTCTATCTATCTATCTATCATTTATCATTAGCTATCTAGCTATCATCTAGTATCTATCTAGTATCTCTTTATGATTATCTATCTATCTATCTATCTATCTATCTATCTATCTATCTATCTATCTATCTATCTATCTATCTATCATCTATCTATCAATCAACATTGCTCTTTGTTTGTTCTTCTTGAAATATACTTGTCAAAACCTATAGATAGTATCTGAAAAGCATACTAGGACCAGGTCTTAGTAATTTACTTCTAATTAAGTGGTATTTTTTCACTCAGCAAATAAAATCACTATAGGATATATAGTACGGTGCACACATGCAGCACAGTAACCATGCAATACCCATGTCCTTTCAACAATATTGCAAAGGGGATTGCAACACAATTTATAGTTTAGTGGGCTTATGCTTTGACTTTAGTCAATCAATTCAGTCATGCTCTTTTTCAAAAGACACCATTACATTCTCCTGCATCCCTACTTTTATCGGTTGCAGCTTCTCATGTTTCTCCTGCCATGTGCTTAGTTTTTAAATAACCTTACATTAAAATGGGGAAATATTTGGGGTTCACCTGAGCATGTTAATTATTCCACATGGCTATGCCACAAAAAATAAATGAGTACTAATCTAGATAGATGATTGATAGATAGCAATAGCCCTTAGACTTATATACCGCATTCACAGGGCTTTACAGCCCTCTCTAAGCGGTTTACAGAACCAGCCTATTGCCCCCAACCATCTGGGGCCTCATTTTACCCACCTTGGAAGGATGAAGGCTGAGTCATCATTGAGCCAGTGAGAATCAAACTGGGGAACTGCAGTCAGCAGAAGTAGCCCGCAGTACTGCATTCTAACCATTGCGCCAACACAGCGATAGAGAGATAGAGAGGTAGATAGATAGATAGACAGACAGACAGACAGACAGACAGACAGACAGACAGACAGACAGACAGGATATAGGAGAGGGGTTGGGAAAGATAATAAATATATTGATAAATAGATTAGATAGATAGATAGATAGATAGATAGATAGATAGATAGATAGATAGATAGATAGATAGATAGATAGATAGATAGATAGATAGATATAGGAGAGGGCAGGAGATAATAAATATATTGATAATTAGATAAGGTAGATAGATAGATAGATAGATAGATAGATAGATAGATAGATAGATAGATAGATAGATAGATAGATAGATAGATAGATAGATAGATAGATAGATAGATAGATATAGGAGAGAGGGCAGGAGATAATAAATATATTGATAATTAGATAAGGTAGATAGATAGATAGATAGATAGATAGATAGATAGATAGATAGATAGATAGATAGATAGATAGATAGATAGATAGATAGATAGATAGATAGATAGATATAGGAGAGAGGGCAGGAGATAATAAATATATTGATAATTAGATAAGGTAGATAGATAGATAGATAGATAGATAGATAGATAGATAGATAGATAGATAGATAGATAGATAGATAGATAGATAGATAGATAGATGCACAGACAGACAGACAGAAATGATGGATGTTTCAGAGCACAGTTCAGGTTTTGTGGGTGGATCCTCAATCTGGCGAGGAGCAGTAGAGTTATTGCTCATCATTAGTTCCTACATGACATGTGCAAAGTCCATAGGATGAACTTCTTTATAGGACATATGCTCAATGGCTCAAGACACCTAGAAGGCTAATTTAATATAACTTGATTTACCTCAACCTTTTTTAATTTTTTTTTAAAATCCGTGCATACAAACCAATTCACACCTTCCTAATTCTTTTCCTCCACCCCAGGCCATCTATTTCCCTTGCAAACCTGAATAGCAAATGAAAATAATGTAGCACAAGCTATCAGCAGTGTGTTGGGAGAAGTTCAGCTCAGCAATTTATTAATAAGGGGGTTCAGGGTTCAAACCTCAGGAAACAAAATAATAATGTGCGTGTATGAGAGAGAGAGAAAGAGGGAGGGAAGGAGGGAAGGAGAGAGAGAGAGAGAGAGATTAGTTTATAGTCCATATCAACATACAGATTGAAACACATATTACCAATAAAATTCTAAACACACAATTTAAAATAAGAGTAGGGTAAAATGTATTTATTTTTATTTATTTTATTCAATTTGTAGACCGCACCAATCTCCGTCGAGACGGACCGTCGAAATACGATGGTTACGGTATAAAATACAATAATTCAATACATACCTATGTAAAATAGAATAAAAGACATGAAATTATATATCTGTATCCCCCCTGCAATTTACCCCAATCAGGGCTACATAGGCCGTTCTCAGGCAGCCCGTTTTAGTCAGAAACAGTGCTGTATTTTATGTCATTTTCAAATTCTGGCTACACATAAAATATGTTGCTTTAATAAGGGCCTCCCACTGGGCCATCCGTTTAATACGTGAATCAAGGTACTTACCTCTCGCCCCCTTGTACAAACAGAAATCAAATAATATATGAGTCAGATCTTCTACCTCTTTAGCTCCACAGGGGTGTGCACATTCATTATGTGCAGTAACAACAACATTGTCCCAAAGAGTTCGTGAGATTTCACAACTTCAGGCCTTTATCAGGCTGATATCTTCCAAATGCCACGTGGTAGCAGACAATACTTGGCAAGAAATCAGGAACAGATCTTTCACCCTCATGAATTGAACTAATTGTCTCCTGCAAACTCCACTCCCCTTTCGCTCCACTTGATTCCCTGTGGGGGGGGCTATTCACTATCCACCTGTACCTCTACTCCCGAGTTGGCCCTTGTTCCTTAACCGTTCCTTTCTCCTGGCAGTTCTGTGCATGCGCACATTGGGAACAGGCTCCAGCTGTTCTTCTGCCCTACTGATATCTGACTCTGAAGGCAGCTGATAACTGTCGGATGGCCCTGGCCCCATCTCTGCCTCCAATGCAGAGCCCTCGTCAGAGTGTTCCCCAGACTCCAGGGCTGGCCCATGTTTTCCCCCAACCTCCTCACTGTCTGACTCTGCCACCAGCTCTGCTGACCGCTGGTGGGCCACAACACACAGGTGCTGTTTTTCAAGAGGCAAATGGACTTTCTTGTGTGTTTGTGTTTGTTTTTTAAGACGTTTTGCTTCTTCAGCTTCTTGGATGAGAAGCGAAACATCTTCAAACGAAAACCAGGAAGTCCAGTTGAGTCTTGAAAAAAGCACCTTTTGACCTGGATGACTGAGAATCTCCATAAACAACAACAACAACAATAACAACAACAACATGGGACGGGACCTAGTTATCTACGGGATCGCATCCTACCCCACACATCCCTGCGGCCGATTCGCTCCCACAGAGAGGGACTTCTCCGGGTGCCGTCCACTAGGCAATGCCAGCTGGCGACGCCCAGGGGAAGGGCCTTCTCTGTGGTGGGCCCAACCCTCTGGAACGACCTACCCCCCGAACTCAGAATGACCACGGACCTCCGTTCTTTCCGTCTGAAACTCAAGACCTACTTTTTCCAACAGGCCGGCCTGGCCTAATTCTACCTAGCCTTTAGCCTGACATCAAATTGTTTTAATCGGTTTTTAAGGGTAATAGTCTTAATTTATTGTAAATTTTTAGCACAGGGTTATAATTTAATTTGATTTTAATTTTTGTATATTGTCTTGTTTTTTATATGCTTTTTTAATTTCCTGTGCACCGCCCCGAGTCCCTTTTTGGGAAAGGGAGCGGTATATAAGTTAAATAAATCTAAATCTAAATCTAACAACATCTGCCTACCCATGTCATTGAAAAGATTGAGGAAAAATGTCAAATCCAATCTCAATATATGGCTGACTGTGCATCCAATCATAATCACAATAACAGGGTGAATCAGCAAGAGCAAATAGGAACAGATATAGCTCTGCAATAATACACAGTTGGTGTGTACACGTACACAAATACACACAGGCAGAAAAGCACATAAAGGGCTTCCAATTCTGAGAACTCGGCTAAATGCTTTCACATCAACCAGAAGCTGCACATTGAAATTATGCAGAACAATATGCCTGTCTGGAGCATGTTTACGCAATGAGTAAATATAGACGGATGTTATGATTCTTTACACCCCATTACTGAAGTGTAAGGAACGGGGGTGACGGCGGGAAGAGCAGAGATAACAAATCATTCTGTTGTTGGGAGCTTATGGATCCAAATCCACCCATGATGTTTGTGTCAGGAAGCCAGACGGGAAGGGATGCCTCTGCATGCTAATGCAAGGAAGGAAGCAGAACAAGGGCGAGAGCAGTAAATTGGCAATAATAAGGAGGGATTAGATTTTTGGACCACGTACAGGATGGCTTGTTTCGTGGTACTGCAGCGGTTTGGAAAAAGTAAGTTTACGTCTTTGATTAATCTCTTCTCCTCTCCCCTCTCCCTCCTTCCTCCTTCCTCTTTCTCTTCCCTTCTGTCCCCTTTCCCCTTGCCTTCCCTTTGTCTTCCCTCTTTCCCCTTCCCTCCAGACTCCTCCCTCCTCCCTCTCGCCTTCCCCTGCCTGTTCCCTCCTTCTCCCTTCCCTCTCTTCTCTCCAGACTCTTTCCCCATTGCTTCCCTCCCCCTCCCCTTCCCCTCCCTTCTTCTGGTTCCCCTTCCCTCCCTCTATGCTCCCTTCCTTCCCTCCAGACCAGTGGTGGGTTTCTGCAGGCTCGCACCTACTCGTGAGAGCCGGTTGGTGAAATTTAGAGAACTGGTGAGAGGGGGTTCCATCGGCATACCTGGAAGTAAATCTGACTGCCGCTGCCAGTGATCCAACGGGAAGGAAAGGAAAGGAAGGAAGGAAGGAAGGAAGGAAAGAAAGAAAGAAAGAAAGAAAGAAAGAAAGAAAGAAAGAAAGAAAGAAAGAAAGAAAGAAAGAAAGAAAGAATTTATCATCACAATTGAGTCCAAAATTTTGGTTGCTAAGCAAGAGCGTTGTTAAATGAGTTTCACCACATTTTAAAAGGTGGCCACTCCCACCCTGCCACATGACTGCCAAGCCACACCCACAAAATAGGCCACACCTACAGAGCAGGTTCTAAAAAATTTGAAACCCACCACTGCTTCCGACTCTTTCCCCATTGCTCTCCCTCCCCTCCTCTTCCCCTTCCCCTTCCTGTCCTCCTATTTCCCTTCCCTCTCTCCAGACTCCTTCCACTTCTCTCTCCTTCCTTCTCCCTTCCCTCCTTCCCTCCCCACTCTTCAGACTCTTTCCCCTTCTCTCTCTCTCGGTCCCCCCTTCCCTTTTCCTTTATCCTTCCCCTTGCCTTCTTCCTGTTTCCCTTCCCTCTCTCCATGCTGGTATTCAGCAGGTTCTGACCATTTCCCGCTCCCTTTGCCCCTCCTGCCCCACCTCCCAGGAGTCCCCACACGGCCCATTTTGGATGCAAGGTAAGTGCAGGGCTCGTGCGGAGGCTCAAGGAGGGGGAAAATGGGCCTTTGGAAGTTCTGGAAGGCCGGAAACAGGCCCATTTGAGGTCTCTGGAGGGCCTCCGGAGCCTGGGGAAAGCAGTTTTTGCCCTCCAAGGCTCGAGGAAAGCCAATCGAGCCTCAGGAAGGTGAAAATGTGCCCCTCCCCCGATATGGTGCAGAAGGCCAACTAGGCCACACCCACTATGGCCACACCCAGCCAGCAACTGGGCTGAGAACCCGTTGTTGAAATTTTTGAAGCCTACCCTTGGGCACGTGATGGTTGTATGTAGTAGGGAGAATGAATTTTGGATTTTGATTTGGGTGGGGGAAAACCTGGGGAGCTTCAGAGTCGGGTTTTCCCCAGCTGTGCCAATATGACATGCCTAACAAATCTATACTTTGAGGAACCTTCTAGCCTTGGAGTGTTGGTTACGCCTGGGCTTTTACATGGAACCCTGATACTGTTCCTGCTTCTTTATGTCCTCCTGGATAACCTTGAACCTTCCACTCTTCATCCTCGGACCATTTCGCCCAGAGATGGATGAAGGTTCGTTTTCCGATGAGGATTTTGAGTTAACCTCTCTGCAGCATCTGTGCTTGCTGCCAGGTTATGTTCCTTCGCCAAGCAATTTTGCAGGTGGGCTAATTCTGGTAAACAAGACGCCGTCGTAGCGCAACCCAATCAGGGAGCGGAATGTTGCTTCTTAATGGCAATTTCTCGTAACTGAAAAATCTCAAGTGTCATTAAAGAGACCGGCTATTGCAAAACAGCAGACTTTTAGCCTGGAAAAGGCCCTGGATAAAATGCCTTCCATCTCACTGCCCCTCTTCCCCCATCTTCTTTTCTCCCTTGTGCCCCTCTGCTTTCTCGCTTCCTCGACTTAAAATGAAATAAAAATGAGAGGGTAGCAAGGGCTGTAAACACGTTTTTTTCAAGACGGGAGTCCATCCATTCCCCCCCCTTCCAGCCCCCAGTCCCATAAATTTTTGAATGGATTTAATCAAGAATTGTATGCTTATTTTGTCTAGTAATCCATATTTGTTTAGTAATTTAGTAATAGGTCGAAGAGTAGATGAACATAGATAAATATACAGTACATGCCCCAGGATAATATTAGAGGATCCAAAACTCAGTCATCGGGACCAGAAATGTTCTGACTTAAGCTTCCCCAGCTGCACGAAGCCGAGTCCTCATCCAGATAAACCCTTTTCATTTAATTGACAGTGAATTCCTCTATAGCAAAGTCTTCCCTTTCCCACAGTCTTTCAAGATAGTTCACCATTACCGACCTTTATCAGGCTTGGAGAGCTGCCAGGCCGATATCTTCCAAACACCACTCTGTAGCAGACAATACTTGGCAAGAAGTCAGGAATGGATCTTTCACCCTCATGAATTGAACTAATTGTCTCCTGCAAACTCCACTCCCCTTTTGCTCTTTATTCCCTATGGGATGGGCCATTCATCGTCCATCTGTGGCCTTACTCCCAAATCAACCCTTGTTCCTTAGCTGTTCCCTTTGCACCCTGGGAACAGGCTCCAGCTGTTCATCTTCCCCACTGATGTCTGACTCCGAAGGCAGCTGATAACTATCATACAGCCCTGCCCCCCTCTCTGCCTCTGATGCAGAGCCCTTTTCATAACCTTCTCCAGACTTCCCAACTTTCTTACTGTCCGAATCTGCTGGTGGGCCACAAGAGGTTTGGTTTTTTAAGCTTTTGGAATCGTGCTGGAACCCATTCTCTAGCAGAAAGAGGTTCTCTGAAGAGGGGGCTCCAGTTTGAGTCCAAAAGCTTGAAAAACCAAACCTCTGGTCCTGGTAACTGACCCAGATTGGATCCTGCAGGAAAGTAAACATTGAAAATGGCATTGAGCAAAATTAGATAGTAGTTTCTCCTCCTGTAAATGTTAATAGCAATAGACTTATATACCACTTTACAGTGCTTTCCAGCCCTCTCTAAGCAGTTTACAAAGCCAGTATCTTGCCCCCCAACTATTTGACTCCTCATTTTAGCCACCTTGGAAGGATGGAAGGCTGAGTCAACCTTGAGCCTGGTGAGACTCGAACTGCCAAACTGCAGGCAGCCGACAGGCAGCAGAAGGAGCGTGCAGTACTGCACTCTTACCACTGTGCCACCGTGACTCATGAAGTCAAGTTATCAGTGGTTGGACTTTTATAAGTGCTGTTTTATTACTGGTGGTAAATGTATTATGATGTAGGATGATTTTGCAGTCCTTACTTTTTTACTTTTGTCTTAGCGGAATTGATCATTGTGGCTGGACTGTATCCAGATAGGAGACATATTACAAATGTTTGTTGTGCCATTTGATTGGTGGTTCCTTGTTTTCTACCTAGCCAATCACAGAGTGAAAGGAAAAGCCCTATTTCACTTTCCCCGTTTTCCAGACAGCGGGAAAATGAATGTATCCCCTTCCCTTTTGCTTTGAGTGAGTGATCCTCCGTGGCTTAGTACGGAGTTTTTCAGCCTGGGTGATTTTAAGATGTGTTGACTTCATCTCCCAGAATTCCCCAGCCAACAGGATGCTGACGTTGAGCGAAACTGCAAGGAAGAATGGAGATGACAAGGTCATTTACACAATGCTTTTCTTCCTGCCCTAAAACATATTTCTTAGAGGCGAAAGTCGACAGGTCTTCAGACTGATGTTCCAGACCAACAAACCCACTTTCCTGTATCCCAGAGTTGCTCAGAATCAGAGCGCCATAGAAATACAGATTCCTAAAATGAAGCTGGTGTTTGAAAGGTCATCAGAACCTCCTGATTATTGCAGACTTTCCAGCTCCTCTTCTCCTCGATGTTCCACTGCAATATAAGGGAACCTTTATTTTAATTACTAAATGTAAATCTGTTGAAAGCCAGACTGCAATGGCTTCAGTTGTCGACCTGAAGGCATTAGATCTGGATCAACAGAAGACCATTCTCTGATTGCTCAGGATATGGAGTCAATTATCAATTTTCCTTCCTTCCTTCCTTCCTTCCTTCCTTCCTTCCTTCCTTCCTTCCTTCCTTTCCTTCCTTCCTTTCCTTCCTCCCCACTCCTTCCCTCCCTCCCTCCCTCCCTCCCTATCCCTCTCTCCCTCTCTCCCCCTCCCTCCCCCCTCCCTCTCCATACACACACAGACAGAGATCTGTACAGGTAGTCCTCAACCTGTGACCACAATTGCGCCCAATATTTCTGTTGTTAGGCAAGACATTTGTTAATTGAGCTTTGCCCTCTTTTACAAACTTTCTTGACACAGTTGTTAAGTGAATCATTACAGTTGATAATTTACTAACACGGTTGTTAAGTGAATTTGGCTTGCCCATTGATTTTGCTTGTCAAAAAGTTGCAAAAGGTGATCCTGTGACTTTGGGACGCAGCAATAGTCATAAGTATGAACCAAGGACCAAGCATCTGAATTTTGATCTCATGATTGTCGAGATGCCACCAAGGTAGTAAGAGTGAAAAATGGTTATATGTCACTTTTGTCAGAGCCATTGTAACTTTGGACGGTCACTAAATGACAAACACACACACACATGCACACACAATTCTAAAGCAGAACTAAGTGGAGAAATGCTTCCAAGGAAATCAGTTTATTGATATTTCACTGACAATGAACGTTGAAGCTAATGAACAGGAAATTAGCACAAAGCTAAAAATAGAAGGACCGTTGGAGCTCCACTATGTATAAGCCAAGGACCTATTTGTTGTTGTTAGTTGCAAAGTCACGTCCAACCCATAGCAACCCCATGGACAACGTTCCTCCAGGCCTTCTTGTCCTCTACCATCTCCCGGAGTCCATTTAAGCTCACACCTACTGCTTTGGTGACTCCATCCAGCCACCTCATTCTCTGTTGTCCCTTTCTTCTTTTGTCCTCAGTCTTTCCCAGCATTAAGCTCTTCTCCAGTGACTCATTAGGTGATCAAAGTATTTGAGTTTCCTCTTCAGGATCTGGCCTTCTAAAGAGCAGTCAGGGTTGCTCTCCTCTAGGACTGACTGGTTTGACCGCCTTGTAGTCCAAGGGACTCGCAGGAGTCTTCTCCAGCACCATAATTCAAAGACCTCCATTCTTTGGCGCTCAGTCTTTCTTATGGTCCAACTTTCACAGCCATCCATTGCATCTGGGAAAACCATCGCCTTGACTACATGCACTTTTGTTGTCAGGGTGATGTCTCTGCTTTTTAGTATGCTGTCGAATTTTGGCACTTGTAGACCTCTGCAATTGATCTATTATTCGTTGATGCTACTTTTGAGGATCTGAAGATGATGTGTTTTTAACACTGAGTTTTAGTTCGGAAGGACAAATGCATAGAGGACAAAAAAGAGCTTGTATCTGGGCATGCTTGAGAATAGATGTTCTCAGAAAGGGACCTGATGTTTATTTTTCAAATCTTCTGAAAGCTGTATATACCAAGATCTCCTGTTGCTTCCCCCCCTCCAGAAATTACAAATTATATTTCTTTGCATTTGGCCCTCCTTGATAAAGCAACTGACTTCATGTTTTGGTTTTCTAGGGCAATGAAAAAAAAATAGAAACCTTGGGAAACAGGAAGCAAAAGTAAGCCAACAAACAGTCAAATTCCGTGCTCAAAGTCCTAATGTCTTCAATCATTGGGGGAATTTCCACCCCTAATTCTATTACACACAAAATTTAAATATTTGTCCCCGCAGAGTCTGCCAAATTCTCCTACCACCTGTTTTAAGGGCACATTTCTTCTCCTGATGGATGACCCATATTTTACAGAGTGATTTGCCATTAATCATGATAAGGAATAAACCTAACAAGTTATACATCCAATGTACCACTGTTTGGGCAGCTTAAAGCTGAAAGAAGCTATTAATTTTAGCACATGTTCCACAAAAGAAAAGCTCTTTTCTTGAAGGGTGATTGGAAAGCATGTTCAGTCAAACATGCCCTTCTCTTGGTTTATTTATTTTTTTCTTTTTCTTTTAATTTCCTAGTCAACATCAGTAAAACATCAATCAAAATTGATATGGTCAACATCAGTAACCCAGCAATAAAAATCAGAACACCAAATACAAGTTGGGAGGAAATGACCTCATGGACAACTCCCACTTTCTCAAGGACCTAAGAGTACTCACCTCAAAGGATCTAAGCCCCAGAGCTCACTGTAACATCATTGCCACAAAGGCATTAAGAGTTGTTGACCTAATTTTGCAAAGCTTTTTCTCCGGGAACATTGCACTGCTAACTAGGGCATACAAAACCTTTGCCAGACCAATTCTCGAATACAGCTCATCTGCCTGGAATCCACACTGCATATCGGACATTAATATGATTAAGCGGGTCCAAGACGTATTGCACGAGAAGAGTCCTCCACTCCTCTGCTCACAATAGAATCCCTTATGTCACCAGGCTCAAAATTTTGGCCTGGGACAATCTGGAACTGCACCGCCTGCAGTCTGACCTAAGCATAGTACACTAAATTAACTGCTACAATATCCTACCTGTCAACAACTACTTCAGCTTCCACCACAATAATACACAGGTGGACAATCGATACAAACTCAAGGTAAACTGCTCCAAACTCGATTGCAGAAAATACGACTTCAGCAACAGAGGGGTCAACGCCTGGAATGCGCTACCCGACTCCATTGTTACATCCTCAAACCCTCACGGCTTCAACCTCAAACTGTCTACCGTGGACCTCACCCCATTCCTAAGAGGTAAAAGGAGGTGTGCATAAACGCATCAGCATGCTTACCGTCTCTGTGCTACTCTCCCCATTTATTTGTATTCATTTTCTTTGTTCAAGTCCATGTTCGTATGTATACCTGCTAACTAATAAATGAATAAAGAAACCAGTTCTTCCTGCCCTAAATTAGTCTACTTCAAGAGGAATATGTTGCTGGTTTTGAGCTGCTATCATTCCTAACCATTACCTAGACTGTCTACGGCTTCTCCATACAGCCTCTCTGTTCAACAGCTTGACTCCTGTGCATAAACAGGATGGAAAGAAAGATGTCTTGAGAAATCCCTGTCCAGTTGTCAACTCCTTCATCTGCTTCCGTGCAATGGTATGTGGGAAAATCCTTGGGAGATTAAGCCAAGAGATGCTGTCAAGGGAAAGGTTGGATAAGAGGCAGCAGAGCCCACAGCTGGATAGTGGACAGGGCAAGAGGCTCAGAAGGGACCTTCCCAAGGTCCTCAGGCTGCAAAGAGGATGTGGGAAGGAGGAAACTGTAGCTTCAGATTTGCAAGGTACTAAAAAGGTAGTTTTAGAATGAAATAGATTTAGGCTATCTAAGTTGAGATTCCTATTTGGTCAGAGAATCGGAAAGTTGGCATCATGGTTGAACTTCTTAGAACCTTTTCTTCACCACCCTGTCAACTTGGAATCGAACCTGGATGAAGCCGTCTTGTGCTGTTTCACAGTTGCCACATATTATGGGGGAGGATAAGGGAGAAATAGCTAGACCATCTCCTAGACAAAATAAAGAGCTCTCCCATGGGAACCAAGGTCACCCCAACAGATGGCAGGAGGAGGAGGAGCAAAAGTGATTGAGAGAGCCCACCAACTGCTTTGATTTGGACAATGTGACCTGTGACCCCTGAGGAGCGAAACCTTTGCTATTTTAATTACATGGTAACCACGGGAAACTTTTAGAGTTTGATGTGTCCAATAAACATTTTCTCTGAGGAACGTTCCTGCCTTGGAGTTCTGATTTTTTTTTGGAATGCATTACTCGGAACGCTGACACACCAACCCTCTTTAAATATCTTTTGTGGCCACAGACCCTCAAGACTTAAGATTTAAACCATAACATTTCTTCAACACTTCACAGACCCCAGGGTGCCCATGGACCACAGGTTGAGAGCCACTGTCTTTCCCTCCAAAATTCTTTTTACAGCTGACTAGGCAGGTTCTGTGCACTCTTTCCAAAGAGGCAAATCCTGAAAATGCTTTTGACAGAAATGGTTACTGGAACGGAGAAAAATCCGTATTACCCTCTGGAAAAAAAAAAAAAAACGAAAGAAAGAAAACTATGGAAACTAAAGCACTTGCAGTCGTTATTATCCAAAGTGGCAATATGAAATCGGCAGCAATCGCAAAGAAATTACTCCCAGCGTTAGGGTGATAGCAAACAAGAACATAATTGCCATGGCTATTTCCCCCTTATTCTGACTTGGAAGAAAGCCTATTGTGCCGGATTTATTTATTTATTTTATATATTTTGAGAAGGGAGAGGCCTGCCATTTGAAATTCCTTCTTTTTATGACTAAAAAATTCACTTCTGCTCTCAAGAGCATTTCATAGCCGTTTCCCAAGCAGTGTTGAATAGCTGCTTTTCTATTACTTTCCTCTACTTGGTAGGCTTGTGCAAATGATCCTTCCTGGTGGAGAGCTGATGGCATTTGTGCGTGTGCATTGTCAGTGTGCAGAAAACGTTGCAATGAGCTTTCATGCTCCCCTTTTCTTTGAAGGCAAAGAAATTGAGACAGAGGTAGACACTCTGCTGTGAAGCACGAGAGGCTGTAGAGAAAAGGCTGATCTGTGACTGGCATTAATAACAACAGCTCAGTCGATAGCAAGGAGAGCTAGTTTGGTGTAGTAGCTAAAGCGTTAGGCCAGAAACTGGGAGATGGTGAGTTCTAGTCTCGCCTTAGGCATACAATACAATACAATAGCAGAGTTGGAAGGGACCTTGTAGGTCTTCTAGTCCAACCCCCTGCGTGGGCAGGAACCTTATACCATTTCAGACAAATGGCTATCTAACATCTTTTTAAAGACTTCCAGGGTTGGTGCATTCACAACTTCTGGAGGCAAGCTGTTCCAGAGGTGAATTGTTCTAACTGTCAGGACATTTCTCCTTAGTTCTAAGTTGCTTCTTTCCTTGATTAGTTTCCACCCATTGCTTCTTGTCCTGCCCCCAGGTGCCTTGGAGAATAATTTGACTCCCTCTTCTTTGTGGCACCCTCTGACATATCGGAACACTGCTATCATGTCTCCCCTGGTCCTTCTCTTCATCAAACTTGACATACCCAGCTCCTGCAACCGTTCTTCATATGTTTTAGTCTCCAGTCCCCTAATCATCTTGGTTGCTCTTCTCTGCACTCTTTCCAGAGTCTCCACATCTTTTCTACATCGTGGCGACCAAAACTGTATGCAGTATTCCAAGTGTGGCCTTACCAAGGCACCATACAGTGGCATTAACACTTCACATGATCTAAATTCTATCCCTCTGTTTATGCAGCCTAGAACTGTGTTGGCTTTTTTGGCAACAATTAACCAACAATTTTGGTTAATTGTTCTGTCAGGACATTTCTCCTTAGTTCTAAGTTGCTTCTCTCCTTGATTAGTTTCCACCCATTGCTTCTTGTCCTGCCCTCAGGTGCCTTGGAGAATAGTTTGGCTCCCTCTTCTTTGTGGCACCCTCTGAGATATCGGAACACTGCTATCATGTCTCCCCTGGTCCTTGAGGCCAGCTGGATGATCTTGGGTCAGTCATTCTCTCTCCCTCTCAGCCCTAGGAAGCAGGCCATGGCAAACCAGTTCCAAAATGTTAAGAAAAGCCTTACACTTAGTCAAGAAAACCCAAAAGTATACATATAGACCGGGTGAAATCTGGCTTAATAGCAGTAGCTGTGAGAGGGATCTTGGAGTCTTAGTAGACAACCAGCTAAATATGAGCCAACAGTGTGCAGCATCAGGCAAAAAAAGCCAATGCAATCCTAAACTGCATTAACAGAGGGATGCAATCAAGATCAATGGAGGTTCTAATACCACGTTATAAAGCCTTAGTAAAGCCAAACCTAGAATACTGAATCCAGTTTTGGTCACCACACTATAAAAAAAAAATACAGAGAAGAACATACATACTCTGATCGTCTTACTAGGGCAACACACATCTGCTAGAACCAAACTGAAAAGATATCTTGCCTTTTTTCCCCCTTAACTAGTTTCTTGAAAGACAATTTGTTTCAGAAGGAGAAAAAGAGAACTTGCTATTTTTTTCCCTTGAGTTAGGTATGGTGTCCTTGTCCTTGAACTTGGTTAATTATAGGCTGGTCAAGGGGGAGCCCTGGGCTCCAAGATCACCGCAGATGGGAAATACAGCCAAGAAATTAAAAAACGCTTGCTCCTGGGGAGGAAAGCTATAACAAATCTAGACAGCATACTAAAAAGCAGAGACCATTCTCTGCATCAGTTGATTGCAACTTCTCATCCTGCCAACAAAAATGTGTATAGTCAAGGCGATGGTTTTCCCGGTTGCAATGGATGGCTGTGAAAGTTGGACCATAAGGAAGGCTGAGCGCCAAAGAATGGAAGTCTTTGAACTCTGGTGCTGGAGAAGACTCCTTCATTGAGTCCCTTGGACTGCAAGGCGATCCAACCGGTCAGTCCTAGAGGAGATCAACCCTGACTGCTCTTTAGAAAGCCAGATCCTGAAGGTGAAACTCAAATAAAAGAAGAAGGGGACAACAGAGAACGAGGTGACTGGAAGGAGTCACCGAAGCAGTAGGCGTGAGCTTAAATGGACTCCAGAAGATGATAGGGAACAGGAAGGCCTGGAGGAATATTGTTCATGGGATCATGACTTTGAAACTAACAACAACAAGGGGAAATGTCTGTGTGTGGATGAATGGGTGTGTGTCTTTCAGAGTACACTATTGTCACCAGTTGATTGCAACTTCTCTAGTTACTTTCTTCCATGAAATTCCAAGGAAATCATTAAGAAGAAACTCCATCCAGAGGCTTGTTCAGTAGTGGAAATTTTCAAAGAAGACATTTATGACTCCCCCCCTCCCCATCTGAACCAAATTCCATAACCTGGTTGACCACTTTGGAAAACAGAACGATCAATGACGAACACCCTTATTGTCATCCTGAATGTCTCTTCTCCCCACCCCACCCCCGCAGTGGGTTTCAAATTTTTTAGAACCTACTCTGTTGGTGTGGCCTATTTTGTGGGCGTGGCTTGGCAGTCATGTGACAGGGTGGGAGTGGCCATCTTTTAAAATGTGGTGAAACTCATTTAACAACGCTCTTGCTTAGCAACCAAAATTTTGGACTCAATTGTAGTGATAAATTCTTTCTTTCTTTCTTTCTTTCTTTCTTTCTTTCTTTCTTTCTTTCTTTCTTTCTTTCTTTCCTTCCTCCCTCCCTCCCTCCCTCCCTCCCTCTCCTTCCTTCCTTCCTTCCTTCCTTCCTTCCTTCCTTCCTTCCTTCCTTCCTTTCCTTCCCGTTGGGTTACTGGCACCGGTGGGCCAGATTTACTTCCAGGTACGCCGGTGGAACCCCCTCTCACTGGTTCTCTAAATTTCACCAACCAGCTCTTGCGAGTAGGTGCGAGCCTGCAGAAACCCACCACTGCCCGCCCCCCCCCCCAATCTCAGATAATACTCTTCAGGTGCACCAGCATTTGTTACGTTCCCAGGTGAGACTCTTGCAGACTGGTGACATTTCTGGAGCGACATCATGAGCAAGGAGATGCAGAAGAAAGACAAATGGCATCTTTAAGCCGGTTGAAATTATCCAGGCATGTGTTTGTCATCCTTTGGATCCCCGCTACTGGTGTATATCCTCACATCTTTACAACATGCATCTCCAAGTCATTTTTTTTTTTTTTTTGCTTTTCCAGAGAGCTGCAAAACATCTCCAATAGTTACAATTCTCAACCCTTGTCTTAGTGGCGGACACTCCCCCCCCCCCACCTCCTTCCTCCTGCAACTGTTTGCTAGGTGCTCTATAAAAAGCTATCACCATGGTACCTAAGCCTTTTCCTATTAAAGAAACGATTTTCACTGCTTACTTAGCAACACTGACAATAGCCTCAAGCAGCAGTGGAGGCAAGCTGACTTTGTGGCATTTCTCAGGACCAATTCTTCTCCACTGTTGTTTCCTTTGTAAAAAAAAAAGAAAAAAAAGATGCAGCGTTAGAAGAAGGGGCTAAAAAACAACCACCTTCCATTAGTCCCATCATTGTGCGTGCAGAATAATAACAGAATGACAGAGTTGGAAGGGACCTTGCAGGGTTTTTTTAGTCCAACCCCCTGCTTAGGCAGAAAATCCTATAGCATTTCAGACAAATGGTTGTCCAACCTCTTCTTAAAAACCTCCAGTGTTGGAGCATTCACAACTTCTGCAGGCAAGTTGTTCTACTGATTGATTGTTCTCACTGTCAGGAAATTTCTCCTTAGTTCTAAATTGCTTCTCTCCTTGATTAGTTTCCATCCATTGTTTCTTGTTCTGCCTTCAGGGGCTTTGAAATATCTTGACTCTCTCTTCTTTGGGGCAGCCCCTGAGATATGGGAACCCTGCTCTCGTGTCATTCCGAGTCCTCTTTTTCATTAAACTAGACATGCCCAATTCCAGCAATTGTTCTTTAGAGCAGGGGTCTCCAACCTTTGCAACTTTAAGTCTGAAGGTCTTCAGCTCCCAGAATTCTCCAGACAGCAAAGCTGGCTGGAGAATTCTGGGAGCTGAAGTCCTTCAGACTTAAAGTTGCAAAGGTTGGAGACCCCTGCTTTAGAGGTTTTAGCCTCCAGTCCCCTAATCATCTTTGTTGCTCTTCTCTGCACTCTTTCCAGAGTCTCAACATAGTTTTTACATCATGGTGACCAAAACTGGATGCAGGATTCCAAGTGTGGCCTTACAAGGCATTATAAAATGGCATCGACACTTCATGTGATCTTGATCCCGCAACTCCACTCTGTATTTTTGCATAGCAAGAAGAGGAAACTCAATGTCTGTCCCAGAGAGGCAAAACTAGTCTTTTGGAAGATCTCCAGGGTTTATCAAAGCTAGACATGATGGCAAACTCTGCTCAAATTGGAAGTGTGTGGTAGAAAGATGACACCCCGATAGAATGTGTTTAGGGGGAACATGGTATGTGAGAGCAATGCAGCTTTGCATCAATTCATTAGTCTAGATTATTTATACTGCCTTCTTAACACTTTTTGAAACAAAATTAGTTTCCCCCACCCCTTATCAATGAAAGCCAAAAGCTGAAAGTTTGCAGGGTAAAAATAATGGATTTTAAAAAGGGAGTAGAGAGGGATCACCCCTGGAACCATCTTTAATGGGAGTCTTCATGGCTGCCAGAGCAGTGGATGGGGAAGCTGTGGGAATGGGAGGGGGGAGGTAAAGATAGTGTTGGGTGGGTAATCATAACAACATTTTTCCCTTGGGAATCAAGGACGTTCAGCCTGCACCTGGGAGGCATTACTGGAAATCAACCAAAGTTGGGACAGTGACCAGATTGGACCATGCGATGCAGATGTGGATGGAGGGGAAGGAACTTTACTTTGGGTGGGTTTTTCAGATTCAGGTTTTTCCAGATGTGCCAATATGACATCTCTTATGAATTCAAGCCTTGAGGAAGATGCCTGCCTCGAAGTTTGGGATTCTGTTGGGGGTGTTACTTGTAACCATGACACCTGTTCTGTGCCAATGCTTAAAATTGAATATTTTACTGGATGACTATCCGAACCTGGTTCCCAAAAGGAGGTCCCTTGTCGTTCTTGGACTAGAGGTTCTGTTTTCCATCTCCTATTTCTCTGTTGTGATTTGATGAAATGGATGTACTGAAGGCATCCTTACTTGTTTCGGATAATCCATTTAAATATTTTAAGATCTGGTTTCATTATATCCTCCCAGGTCAAATGTTTTGGGAAACTTGATAGGTTTTCAATGTCTTGTGAGAAGCCAAAAGAATGAAGCTACATCAGATCTCCAGCAGGATGCTGTTCCAGAGGACATGTTCCATTGGACAAAAAAGCTCACAGCTCCTAGGTCCCATAAAATGATTTTAACAATGGTTATCCATCTTGGTTCCCCAGATGTAATCGGGTTATAGCTGCTTTTATACATGAATGTCTTCTCAGCCAGCTGGAGAACTTAGATTCATCCATAAGAACGAAGTGGTGAGAAATATTGGTCTAAGATTTGATATGAAAAGACAGTAACCATAATTTGTTTCTGCCCTGTTATTTTCTCAAGAATATTGGACAAAACTCCATTTTTTTCCATGTGAGTACTATATTCCAGAGCTGATATTTCTGGTTATTTATAATACTATAATCAGGTTTCATGATAACAAAATGCAATTAAAAGATCTCAGATTACAGGGCTGAGAAAATGCTGATCAGAAATATAACCGTGGCTTAGACTGATTAATGGCCAAAGTCAATTTTATATACTTTCACAAGCTGCCCTTCTCTCTTCTACAAAGCTATTAGAAACGTTTTTGAAATGCAGTCTATAAAATGCACTACATCAAAGAATAATATTAACTGTCCCAAAATAAGACTACACCCCCCCAACCTACATTTCCCAAATAGACAAGCCAACATTTGTTAATCGTTGATTGGAATCTTGGTTGATTGGAGTCAAAAAGAACATGGGAGATTATATTTCGTCTCCTTCCATGTGAAGAAAACCACTACATCATCCTTCATAGGTGGTCATCACCCACTAAAGGTCTTCAACATGGAGCGCTTTGAAGAATTAAACAGTTTAACCCGTGCTAAAAAGAGAAAACAATTAATTTAAAACCCAGCTCTAATAAATATGGCTGTAGCAGCTATATCAAGCAACTGCCTTCTTTAATTTGCAGATCCTTATTTGTTTACGATGGGCAGGGAGGGTGTGTATGTGAATTTTGCCCTTTGGGTGAAGCTCAAGGCCATTTTTAATGAACAGTAAAAAGCTGAGAATTTTCGGCGATCCTCCCCCCCCCCCTTCCTCCACGTTGCTCGAAGAGGTGATAGCTTTGCAAGGCTAGAATTTAAATGTCTGCCAAAAATCATCGCTTTTTGCTCGTTCAAATGTCACTTTGCAAAGTCCACTCATTTGTATATCCATCCATGTGAGACCTAGCATACAATCCCAAACTGTTTTCATGCTACAGAAGGGATTACTCTGCATATATATGGCCGGCCATATGCTTGGAAAGGTTGACTTAACATCCAGGAGCTGAAATGCTTGAAATGGAAATTAACCCCTATTTGTCCCCAGCTGCCGTCTGGTGCAGAAGATCAAATTTGGATCATCTCCCTTTGAGTCCTTGTGCACACCTTGCCCAAACCACTTGTCCTTGACGCAGTCATCTGAAGGTACGTAGTGGTTCCTATGTATCAGTGGTGGGTTTCAAATTTTTTAGAACCTACTCTGTAGGTGTGGCCTATTTTGTGGGCGTGGCTTGGCATGGGAGTGGCAGGGGCCACCTTTTAAAATGTGGTGAAACTCATTTAACAATGTTCTTGCTTAGCAACCAAAATTTTGGACTCAATTGTGATGATAAATTCTTTCTTTCTTTCTTTCTTTCTTTCTTTCTTTCTTTCTTTCTTTCTTTCTTTCTTTCTTTCTTTCTTTCTTTCTTTCTTTCTTTCTTTCCTTCCTTCCTTCCTTCCTTCCTTCTTTCCTTTCTTTCTTTCCTTTCTTTCTTTCTTTCTTTCTTTCTTTCTTTCTTTCTTTCTTTCTTTCTTTCCTTCCTTCCTTCCTTCCTTTCCTTTCCTTCCCGTTGGGTCAGTGGCAGTGGCGGGCCAGATTTACTTCCAGGTACGCCAGTGGAACCCCCTCTCACCAGTTCTCTAAATTTCACCAACCAGCTCTCGCGAGTAGGTGCGAGCCTGCAGAAACCTACCACTGCTATGTATATAAACCAAAGGTCTCCCAAATCATGGGTTATCTATCACAAGGAGCACCCTGTTAGTAGAGGTCCAGATGACAACTAGATAGCAGCAAGAGTTTTCTGCATCTAAATACTCATGCCCTTCTTTCCGCAGAGCCGGAGAAGATACGCTTGCTATGGTAGACAATGTATTTGACTGCCTTTAAAGGCCAACCTAGTCAAGATGTTTGAATATTTTGGTCACCAAATGAGAAGAAAAGACTAATTGGAAATGACCCTACTGTTGGGAAAGATGGAAAGCCAAAGGAGAAGGGGATGAGCAGGGGATGAGATGGTTAGGTAGTGCCATTGATGCAATGGACATGAGTTTCAGTATGCTCATGTGTTCTGACCTCGGCTTTCCAAGAGCATGAAGAAACTCCTTGTCCCAACAAAAAAACAAAACAGTTTTATTAATTTACTGTGAATTCTGCTCATTCACATCCAGCAAAGTCTTTCAAGGGAGGATTTACAATCACAGACCTTATCGGCTTGCAGAACGGACAGGCTATATCTGCAAAACTTGGCAAGAAGCCTTGGAGAATCACGAATGAATTAAGTTAACTAATTATCTCCTGCAAACTCCACTCCCCTTTTGCTCCTCTTTATTTTCTCTGGGAGGGACCATTCAGCGTCCACCTGTGGCCTTACTCCCAAGTCAACCCGTTCTTTAGCTGTTCATCTGACAACTCTGTGCATGAGCACACTGGGAACAGGCTCCAGCTGTGTGTCTGCCTCATTGATGTCTAACTCTGAAGGCAGCTGATAACAGGCATACGGCTCTGCCCCCCCTCTGCTTCCAACACAGAGCCTTCCCCAAACTCCAGGACTGACCCATGTTCCTCCCCAACCTCTTCACTGTCCAAATCTGCTGCCAGCTCTGCTGGCCTCTGGCGGGCCACAATATCATGCAGATGGTGGAGCACAGTGAGATCTGGTGTGCTATGGTCCATGGGGCCATAAAGAATCGAACATGACTTAGTGACTCAACAGCAACGAGGTCAAGATGTCCAGATGAAGTTTATCACCCAATTCTTAATGAAGGGTGCTTGAAGAATCTGACTGGAGAGAATTGCCAGTGTCCTGTTGGCCAGCTTGTGAGCTCATACAACTCACAATGATGCGAGTTAGGAGAGAACCTCCTGAATAAGGCACGCTAGATTACTTGGTCTGTTGTGTGGATGCTTGGGTGGTTTAGGGGTGGGGAATTTTGGGAGGGTGGGGGGTGTTTGGGGATTGCCATGTGTGTTGGGCCTGGTCTCTGGGTGTTATGTGAATCTCATCGTGTGGGTATATTGTGTCTATACGTACAGCGACAATAAAGCAAATCTAAGTCTAGATTTAAATTCTCTGCTGGAGGAGGGGGGGGTTGATATTGTTCCAAATAAAATGTTTAAAAAACGGCTATTTGGTCATGTGTTTGTGAGCTGAGTTTTCCCTAGAACCTGAAGGCCTCCAGCAGTACATAAAATTTAACTAATAAATATATTTATATGTTATGTTTTTTTAAATAGACCCCTTTAGCAAAAGGGCTCCCGCGGGGATAGAAGACAGACTTCGAAAAAATACGATATGAAATCGTTTCTCCCTCTCTCCCTGCATGTTTCAAAGATGGGTGGGGGAAAAAAAAAAGAACAAGCTTAACATTCAAAACTTCTCCCTTTTTCTAGCTTCCCTCTGCAGCTGCGGGCTTGGGAGGAAAGATTCTTGATCCGGCTTTCCACTCAGCCTCTGCACTGCAATATAAGCGATGACCAACTTATTGCCTGCAGCCTACACAAAAATGATTTTCAACTGTATTACTTATGTAAAGTATGCCATTGCCTACCTTGTGCCCTCCTTTTTGGGTTGCGCTCAGTTTTTCAGTGAAAACCTAACAGAGGGTGTGCATAGAATTTCCACACACAGGGTTAGGGTCAGTGGTGGGATTCAATTTTTTTTACTGCCGGTTCTGTGGGCGTGGCTTGGTGGGGAAGGATACTGCAAAATCTCCATTCCCTCCCCACTCCAGGGGAAGGATACTGCAAAATCCCCATTCCCTCCCCACTCCAGGGGAAGGATACTGCAAAATCTCCATTCCCTCCCCACTCCAGGGGAAGGATACTGCAAAATCTCCATTCCCTCCCCACTCCAGGGGAAGTATACTGCAAAATCTCCATTCCCTCCCCACTCCAGGGGAAGGATACTGCAAAATCTCCATTCCCTCCCCACTCCAGGGGAAGGATACTGCAAAATCTCCATTCCCTCCCCACTCCAGGGGAAGGATACCACAAAGGTATTCCTGTGTCCATTGCACAGGACCTAGTTATTTGCGGGATCGTATCCTGCCCCATACATCCCTTCGGCCGATTCGCTCACACAGAGAGGGACTTCTCCGGGTGCCGTCCACTAGGCAGTGCCAGCGGGCGACGCCCAGGGGAAGGGCCTTCTCTGTGATGGGCCCGACCCTCTGGAACGACCTACCCCCGGATATTAGAACGACTATGGACCTCCGCTCCTTCCGCCAAAAAGTAAAAACCTATTTGTTTCATCAGGCCGGCTTGGCCTAATTTACGCTTCTCGCCCCAGTCTGTTTTCTCAAATTGTTTATTGGGTTTTAATGGGTGGTAATTTTAATGGTTTTTAAATTTTGTACAGGGTAGTTTAATTCATTTTTAATTTGTGTGTATTGTATGTTTTTAGTTGGTTTTTAATTTTCCTGTACACCGCCCCGAGTCCCTTCGGGGAGAGGGGGCGGTTTATGAATATAATAAATTATTATTAAATTATTATTAAAATCTCCATTCCCTCCCCACCCCACTAACCTGCTTTCCAGCTCTGTTCTCCCATGAAGGGCAACAAAAGAAGACCAGCTGATCAGCTAAGACTCGGGAAACAGTGAATAGATTGGGGGCGGGGCCAGCCAGAGATGGTATTTGCCGGTTCTCCGAACTACTCAAAATCCCTGCTACCAGTTTGCAAGAACCAGTCAGAACCAGCTGAATACCACCTCTGATTAGGGTATCCAACACACGATTCCAAATTTGGCTTCCTGCACAATTAGCAGCTGTGCCTTTCTGATCATAGTCTTTGATTTTTGTGTTCCCACTGCCCTAGTTTGAGCCACCGATCCTTTTCTCCTGAATCTCTCGCCATTCCATTGGTCAGCCTGGACATGGATTGAAGTCAGTTGGCCTTGTCTCCTTTTATGGCTTCACCGGCATAACTTGGCATTCTTACTACACTTAATCAGACTAAAAATGTTTGGTTGCCTCCTACAGCTTTCCTAAACAATGGACATCCAGATTAAGAGTCTGAAGTCGGCTACTTTTTTTCTCCCCCAGCTGCCTATCGAGTGGATCGTGACAAATCCTTAAGCTGTTAAACAATATTCATTCTTTACTTCCATCTTGATGGAACAAAAAGTGATGAAAAGATTAAACAGGGGCGAAACAATGGCAGGCATTCATGGATGAAGGTTGGGAGTGACGTGGAATTGGCTCAGAAAAGGAATTCAGAAAAAGAATGACCAATATGTCTGTGTCCACTTTATTGCCACTCTGCTAATCTCTGCCCCACTGTGCATCTTCCCACATCGAGAAATAACTGAGTTTAGTCCTCCGCGTGTTCTGATTTCAGAATGCCCAACGTGGCACCTGCAATAAAGAGTTCCATCCATCCATGTTTTGTTTCAAAAGGATCCTTTTCGGTGCCCATTTTCATTTGTTTTCATTCTTCTCCAATGGTATGTTAATATTTGATCATCCGCCGAGCATGCTTGTCAGTCATTTGAGCTCCTTTGGAGTCTCCCCTTGCCACTTTCCTGGCTTCTGCTCAAAATTAAAGAGCACGGATTGTGAAGGTTGTGTTTTCTCTCTTTCTTTTTGTCCCTGGCTGCAGTGTTTGGAGTGGACAACTGTGAAGGCAACAACATAGAGAAAATGATCATGCTTTTCTAACTTCTGTATGTACCTGGTGGTACTGATTTTTGGAATGATCTCATTCCATGAGCCGCCTTATGAGGTAAGACGTTCTAAGATCTCTCTAGCCATACTAGAGGCTCATCAAAGTAGAGGTTGTCTTCTCCCAATTTTTCTGAATGTCCAGAAGACTTTCAGCTGGAGATAGCTTTGGTAGTGCAGGAAAGAGCCACATTCTTTCAGTCCCTATGCCATCACATTATTTTAGCATCAGGAGGAATAGAATAGAATAGAATAGAATAGAATAACAGAGTTGGAAGGGACCTTGGAGGTCTTCTAATCCAACCCGCTGCTCAGGCAGGAAACTCTACACCACTTCAGACAATGGTCATCCAATGTCTTCTTAAAATCTTCCAGTGTTGGAGCATTCACAACTTTTGGAGGCAAGTTGTTCCACTGATTAATTATTCTTAACTATCAGGAAATTTCTCCTTAGTTCTAGTTTGCTTCTCTCCTTGATTAGTTTCCACCCATAATGGAATGGAATACTCGGCTAGTGTGGGTTGTTTTCAGTAGAGTCATACTTCTCATTTGTTTACTGTTTTCTCTGCTGTGAGAACATCCAGGAAGGGTAGCACACAACCAGAGGTGGGTTACTACCAGTTCGGACCAGTTTGGCCGAACCGGTAGTGGTTTGCCAGCCTCGGTTGCCACAACAGTCATAAGAAACTAGGAACCAGGGTTATTCAAACTAGGAACCAGGGTTATTCAAACTAGGAACCAGGGTTATTCAAACTAGGAACCAGGGTTATTCAAACTAGGAACCAGGGTTATTCAAACTAGGAACCAGGGTTATTCCATGTTGCCCCTAAACAAGAATCTAAACTAATGGTCAAGGGAAACTTGCAGTAGAGAAGAGTAAACAGAATTCCAGAATGGCTGGACTTCGATCTCTAAACTTGTCCTCATTTGAATAACCCTGGTTCTTAAATCTCTTGTGACCATGAGGGAACTCCCAACTAACGATGGTCTTTACCCCTCCCTTGGGCTCAGCCTGGTCATTTCTTCCAGTAAATTTTGTTTTCTTCTTCCCTTGTGAATTTTGTTCTTTCTGTCATCACTTGATCAACTAAGCGTAGCTCAACTTTGCTCTTTGACTTTCTATTGTTCCAGGTTTATATTGTTCCAGAGAGAGCAAGAGACCAACCCCATCCTACCTAAAGTTGTTTCCCATCCTTTTTTTTTCAACTCTATGGGGACAATCTTTCTGCAATTCAAATTGCTTAGGGTATGGGAGACAGCTGGCTTGTGGAAGTGTGTGTGTGTGAGTGTGTGTATTGAGAATAATAGATATATATATATTTATTTTGGCTGGAGGGCGAAGATATATATATATATATATCTTCGCCCTCCAGCCAAAATAAACCATTCTCTATCTGAGGCTCTCAAAGGTTGGAACTCTTCAATGGTTTTCAAATCAATTGTGCCTACAAAGGCATGAAAGAACTTCTCAGTGAAGGGAGAACAATGCATCATAAGGCTGGCTCCTGACATCAAAGCAGTATTTGCACTCTTGATTGTGATGTGTTACCGGATTTGGCTGAACCTGAATCCTAACATGAACTGGGAGAACGAAAAAGGCTCTCTTCAGTTTGATGAGATTTTTATTTTTATTTTTATTTAAAAAGGGGCAGACCGGAACCAATCTGAACTTCCCCCAAATTGTGTTCCATATCTAAGACTTCAGTCACAGTGCTGGCCGAGCAATCTAGCCTTCCATTATAGTTCTGGTTAGGCTTTTTTATTTAAGGATAGACTGTTTTGTGAATTTGGTTCCTTCATAATTCAATATTATCTTCGAGATGTCGGGTTCCACACAATGAGGGAAGAGCTTGGAATCCAGAACTATGTAGATTGCAGGGAAGGGATCGTTAATGCTTAGTTGGGGGTTTCATATGAAGCCAAATTCTACTACCTAATTGTATTATGATCTTACAATACAATACAATACAATACAATAGCAGAGTTGGAAGGGACCTTGTAGGTCTTCTAGTCCAACCCCCTGCGTGGGCAGGAGCCCTATACCATTTCAGACAAATGGCTATCTAACATCTTTTTAAAGACTTCCAGGGTTGGGGCATTCACAACTGCTGGAGGCAAGCTGTTCCAGAGGTTAATTGTTCTAACTGTCAGGAAATTTCTCCTTAGTTCTAAGTTGCTTCTCTCCTTGATTAGTTTCCACCCATTGCTTCTTGTCCTGCCCCCAGGTGCCTTGGAGAATAGTTTGACTCCCTCTTCTTTGTGGCACCCTCTGAGATATCGGAACATTGCTATCATGTCTCCCCTGGTCCTTCTCTTCATCAAACTAGACATACCCAGCTCCTGCAGCCGTTCTTCATATGTCTTAGTCTCCAGTCCCCTAATCATCTTGGTTGCTCTTCTCTGCACTCTTTCCAGGGTTTCCACGTCTTTTCTACATCGTGGCGGCCAAAACTGGTTAAATGTAGAATTTTTGGAAATCCCTTAATAGGAATTCCCCAGTCTTCTCGGTGTCTTTTATACTGAGTTAATTGAGGTGGAATGTCTTTGAATATGTTAAAATGCTTTCCCCCTATCCTGGATTTCTCTTCTACCTGGGCTAAGTTGTCTAGTATGAGATGAGCTGTCAACTGTCTCACCATTAATGTCTTGGTGTTGTTGTTTTTTTTAACCTGCTCCCCCACAATTTCTCATAGTGAAACTGTAAACAAGTTGAATATACTGTGAAAAGACAGCCTTTGTCTCTGGGCCTCCTAGTTGTCATTTATTTATTTATTTATTTATTACAAACTAGCTGATATCCCGGCGTTGCTCGGGTATTTAATTATAGGGGGGGGGGGGGAATGTCTGAACCAAACATAATTTCTAATGTTGGATTTTCCCCATTACCAGAGGGAATCCCACCTTGTGGAGTATTGTGAAGCTGTGACCATGGCAACTCCACTGTGCTGTACAGTAGAAGCCATTTTACAGCAGTACAGTGGAAGCTATTTGAAGGCACAACAGGCTGTATCATACCAGAACACACAACCTGAGAGGTGTTAGGGGTGTCTTACCCCCACAGTATTTGTTTCCAGAGAGTAAGTCATCTGTGTACCAAGTTTGGTTGAAATTGCTCAAGACGTTCCAGAGTTGCACTGGAACATACACACAGAGAGACAGCCATGTTTACATACATAGAAGAAGAAGAAGATGGTGGCACTCCTTAGGTGTCTACAGGGTAGGCAAGTGGGTAAACCGGTACATGTAACCAGGTCCCTTTTTGTGTTTCCATTGTGACATCACAGGCCTGGATGGAAGGATCTGAGTTTGCAAGGCAGCGCCTCTCGATCCTAGTTTCATTCCACTGGTTTTTGCAGATGCTTCTGATGGTTTTTGTTTTTGGATTGATGAGGTAGCCCTCAAGTCATTGTTCAACTCTTAGCAACCATAGATAGATGTTCTCCATGAGGATCCATTCCTAAGATGGTCTTTCAGGTCTCCCAACACTGCACTCATCACCCTTAGAACTGAGTCCATCCATCTTCCTAGTGGTCATTAGCAAGAGCACTTAGACCTTTATACCATTTTACAGGACTTTACAGTCCTCTCTAAGTGGTTTGCAGAGTCAGCATATTTTTCCCAACCATCTGGGTCCTCATTTTACCCACCTTGCAAGGATGAGTCAATCTTGAGCCTGGTGAGACTCAAACTGGGGAACTGCTGGCAGCAATCAGTCAGCAGAAGTAGCCTGCAGCCTGAATAGCGATAGATAGATAGATAGATAGATAGATAGATAGATAGATAGATAGATAGATAGATAGATAGATAGATAGATAGACAGAATGTAGGAGAGTGAGACAGTGAAAGATAATAAATATATTGATAAATTGATAAATAGATATTAGAGATAGATAGATTGATAGATTGATAGGTTGACAGAATGTAGGAGAGTGAGAGATAATAAATATATTGATAAATTGATAAATATATATTAGAGATAGATAGATAGATAGATAGATAGATAGATAGATAGATAGATAGATAGATAGATTGACAGAATGTAGGAGAGTGAGACAGTGAAAGATAATAAATATATTGATAAATTGATAAATAGATATTAGAGATAGATAGATTGATAGATTGATAGATTGACAAAATGTAGGAGAGTGAGAGATAATAAATATATTGATAAATTGATAAATATATATTAGAGATAGATAGATAGATAGATAGATAGATAGATAGATAGATAGATAGATAGATAGATAGATAGATAGATAGATAGATTTAGATAAGTGTGTGTGTGAATACAACAGGATTAGGCAGACACTCAATTGTCAGGAACCACAACTTTTATGGTAGGTACCTGACACTCATCAATAATGGGACATAGATACATTATTATATTACCAAAATAGATATGGCTGATATTTCTGGAAACCAATTTTAAAGATTTCAAGTTTCGCTTCATTTTGTTTCATTAACACCTTCATGTCTGATTCCCAGAGACTTCCTGGATAAGGGTTTTTTTTTCCCCCAGAAGTGGGTCGCCATTACCTTCCTTCCTAGGGCTGAGAGAAAGTGGCTGGCTCAAGGGGCACCAGTTGGCTTTCATGCTTAAAGCAGGCCTACCACACTGCCTCCTGGTGATTGGGCTCAAAGTCACCCAGCTAGCTTGGTTACCCTACGCGAAGGACTGGAACTCCCAGCCTCCCGGTTTCCAATCGGATGCCTTGACCACTACACCAAACCGACTCCCAGATAAAACACCTTTACACTTTGTAAAAATGCTTTTTTTAAAAAAATATTACAATGGTGGAAAATATCATTTTTAAGCGGGTTTTTTATGCGTGCACCCCCGTCCCCCCCCAAGACTGAAATTACAGACAGTTTTCCAGCGATGGCTCAACTTTTACAATGCAGCCTAATCTACGAAACCATCTTAAAAACAGGATGGTGAAGCCCAACCTTTTATCCCATCCTTGTTTGCTTGGCAGTGATCGAGCATTGTATGTGATAAGTAGCCTCCATTCACGGCAGCCTTTTCATTGAACGAGGCTGCCACAAAATAACTGCAATTATCCCACTAGAGAAGGTGGAGGAAAATGGCTCATTTAAATTGCCAATTAAATCATTTTAGGGACAGTTTACCTTCCTTCCTTCCTGACTTTTCCTTCCAGAGCCATAAGTGTATCCTGCCAAGAGTTGAGACAATTCAGGTTTAAAAAAACAAAACAAAAAACAGACCCAGGTACAGCTGTTCCCATGGTTCTGTCTGGAAAAACAAATTACATCTGCGACCAGCGAAGTCTCAGCCAATTGCCCCTCTCGGCAGCTCCCTTTGTGCAACGGCATTCTGACGCACGCTGTGTCCTACGGCGGTTTGGGTCATATATATATGGAGGCTGCCTTCCGTTTGGCAGGATCTTGCAATGGCCTCCCAGTTCACTGAAGAGAAATGTGTTATTTCGTCTTGCTGCCAGCATTCTTCCACAAAAGTGACTTTGACAGACCCCTTGACTCTTGCATGGGGCATCCCAAGGGTTTCCTTCCTTCCTTCCTTCTTTCCTTCATTCTTTCCTTCCTTCCTTCCTTCCTTCCTTCCTTCCTTACTTCCTTCTCTCCCCTTCTTCCTTCCTTCCTTCCTTCCTTCCTTCTCTCCCCTTCTTCCTTCCTTCCTCCTTCCTTTTCTCCTCCCCTCCCTTTCTTTTCCTCCCTCCCTCTTCCTCCTTCCTTTTTCCCTTTTTCCTCCTTCCCTCCTCCCTTTCCCTCCTCCCCTCCTCTTTCTCTCTCTCTTTCTTTCTTTCTTTCTTTCTTTCTTTCTTTCTTTCTTTCTCTTTCTCTCTTTTCCTACCTTCCTCCTCCCACCCATTTTCTTTCTTCCTCCCTCCCTCCTCCCATCCTTTCCCTTTCTTTTCCTCCCTCTTCCTCCTTTCTTTTTCCCTCCCTCCTCCCTCTCCCTCTTTCTTTCTTTCTTTCTTTCTTTCTTTCTTTCCTTCCTTCCTTCCTTCCTTCCTTCCTTCCTTTTACTTCCTTCCTTCCTTCATTGCACATTCCATATTGAAACGATTCTTATTTTTCCTTCCTGCCCGCCTTCATCCCCCCTCCCCCCTTTCCTTCCTCCTCCTCTTCCCCTGACCTATTTTGGGTGCCCTGCCACCTCCCTTGGTTTCACTCTCAGCTGCCCTAGCAAATGTTCACTTTCCTTTTCTACTAGATGACACCTATCGTTGTGTGTGTATTCTCTCACTCCCTTTTTTTAAACCCCTTGGTCCCTTTGAGATATGTCACTCAATGAATAAATGAGAAGATAAACCCAGAGACGGACAGAAAAAGGAAGAAAAAAGTGGGTTTCTTTTAAGGTTTTTGGGTTTTTTTGCTGACATTTATCTCTGCTATTCTGCCCTGCCAGTTCTGCATTTCATCTTCAATACTGCATGGCTTCTGCATGGATGTTTGGGACAATGGAAGTTCCTTCAAACCAGTTCACATCGATTTGTCCATCATTCCAGGGTTGTCAGTTCTATTTCACAGCAGTTCTTGAGTTTTCTCCCTGTCATAAGCTATCTGCTTCTCTTTCAACAGGCACCTGAGATCTTAAGGCATGCCAAGTGGGGCTTTGTAGATGCTGAGGAAGAGGAGAAGCAGAGCAAGAGAAGTGGCTATTCATTTAAGAGAGATCCTTTTCACCAAATCTTCTCTCTCCGAGACTGAAAGGCCAACTAGCCTACTACGTAAGGAGCCTGGGAGAAAAAAGGAGCCCAGGTGAAGGAATGACAATCCAGTGAGGAACATCTATGGAGATTCTCCATCATCTAGGTCAGGGGTAGTCAACCTTTTTATACCTAACACCCACTTTTGTATGTCTGTTAGTAGTAAAATTTTCTAACAGCCCACCGGTTCCACAGTCATGGTGATTTATAAAGTAGGGAAGTCAATTAGATTAAAAAAAGAAAAGTGTTTCAGTATCGGACAAAACCCCTACCGCCCACCATGAAAGCTGGAACGCCCACTAGTGGGCAGTAGGGATGAGCTTGACTACCACTGATCTAGGTCATGGTTGTCCCAAAGGTGCTTTTTTTCTTCTTCAAGAGGCAGCTGGTTTTCCTTTGAAGACTTCTCATCCAAGAAGCTTCTTCAGCTCTGACTGGATGCATTTGGCCTGTGTCACTCTTTTGAAGACAACAAAGTCCATATTTTGGACAGAGAGGACTGCTGATTTGAAAGAGGGGTTAAAGAGACCATCTATGTCAAAACTGAACATCCCCCCTCTCAACAGAGGGGAAGGAATACCACATCATGTATCTCCAATGTACAACATACTCCTTACACCAGTTTCAAAAAGGCCCTGCGCCCAGTTGCACCACTCGGGTGTCCCTGAGGACCCAGGTATAGCTTCAGGTAGCCTCAATAACTCTCCAAAAAGGATGCAAATGACCAGCTCTCTGCAAGGAGTGTTCCCCACCATCCAGTCAGAGCAGAAGAAGCGACTTGGATAAGAAGCAAAATGTCTTCAAAGAAAAACTAGAAAATAAAGTTGCTTCTTGACTTTTGGGACAACCCAATTGGTGTGTGTGTGTGTGTGTGTGTGTGTGAAAATATATTTAATTAGGAACTGCCTCTGAAATTGCTGTCAGCTTTACCAAGCAGACCAGAAAGGATGCCAAAGTAAGCTAATTCTACTTTATGGTAAAGCTGCATTGACAGATTCTTGCAAGTTTGAAAGTAAAGTCTCCTGCCATTATCTTCTGAAGCTCTTCTGAGCCTCTTGCATTGCCCATTATGCAGCCTCAGGCTATGTTGTCTCTTATCTTGCCATTCCCTAGGCAGCATCTCTGTTCCCCATCTTCCAAGGTCTTTCTCACATACCATTAGAATAGCTCACAGCTTAACCTTTTCGAGGAAAGGTCTATAATTCTCTAGTTAGTCTATACTTAACAATAGCACTTAAACTTAGATACCACATTACAACCCTCTCTAAGTGGTTTACAAATGTCAGGATACAGCAATCTGGTCCTTCATTTTACCAACCTTGGAAGGGTGGAAGGCTGAGTCAACCTTGAGCTGGTCAGGATCAAATTCCAGGTATTTTATACTGCACTCTAACCACTGCCCCATCACAGCTCTGTATTTCACGTGAGAAGACCCCAAATCTATGCTCAAAGGGGAAAGTCTTGTGAGTCCAATGTGCCATTTTTAGTTCAATTAAATTCAATTAAACCCGCCATCCTGGGCTCTGCCTGTCACAAGCCAGGACAAAGGGTGAGTGATGGAGGAGTAACACCTCCTTAAAAAACCTTGGTCCAGCTGGCCCGGCTGGTGGCACCTAGTAATGGCCCCTTTCCAGGGTTACAGGAGAAGACGGTCAATTGTTTGGAAGGTGGAAGAGGGCTCTACGCCCCAATGACACATAAAGCAGCAGAACCATCTTCTAGGAGAAGGGAAACTCTGTTTATAAACCTCCACTGCCTTGTGGGTCTATCCACAACTGGAAAAGGCTTTAGGAGTCAACCTTGAGGCAAAATCCAGAGCCAGAGTCCTGGAAGCAGTTCGTGGTGGTGTACAACCATGTTCTGGGAACTCCTGCGATGCAGCTGGAACTGATCGTATCGCCTCTGCTGTTCCATTGGACTATTTCAGCGACGTGGAGAGGGGGAATCTGCTGCTTGGGGAACAGTCTATCCTCCATATTAATCTACCAAAGCCTCGTGCCCTGGAGAGGACACTCCAGCTTTGACCTCTTTCCAGAGCACGATACCATCATCTTTTGAGACTGATGGGTGCCAATGCAATGTACATTTAACTAGATCCAACTAGTTCTCATTCCCCAAAGTAGAGTGGACAATACAACCAACAATGATGATCAATGAGTTTCTACAGTATATTTTAGGAGGCAGGGGAAAGAGTGTGCCACCGTTAATACCTAGCAATCCAAACTTCAAGATGCTATCTGCCTCAAATGGAGTTTCAGATGTACTTTTGAATTTTCCTGCAAGAGAATTTGTGATGCAGTGGCAATTTCAGACTTTCTGTGCTGAAGGCTCAATAGATTCTCTTTAAAGAGAAAAAACTAACCATTTCCACTGAAAAAGTAATTCTGCTTCAGAGGATGATTCAGAAATCTTCCGAAGAGGACATCCATCATTCAACCAAGCATTCTCAAAGGTTGATAAGCTACAACAAGCGATTAAAGCAAGGAGCCAAGAGATTATTTCTCTCCTGATCTAAAGAACAACAAAACCTGAGGAAAAACCAAGGAGCCAAAGTACTGTTTGGGGTTATCTTTTCAGAATGATGTTTGGGAAGCCAAACACATATGCCAGTATCTCCCATCACTTCAGAGGGCCATATGTAAAAGTATATGCTAATGTTCTAGAAAGTCACTCTATGTGGGTTATAAAATATTCCTTAAATTAAGATTAATACAGCACTCAGGTCTAAAGTGCCATCTCCAGTTGTTTTAATCATTTTCTCCACCAACAGTGGAAAACCTCTATCAGATAATGTAGCCTATACATATAAATGTTATAAATAAATAAGTAAGTAAATCATCATCTTCTTCAAGAATCAAGTCCTACCTCAAAGAAGCTTTTGACATATTTAGGGAGAATGTAAACAACCACATGACTGTAAAGAAATATGATCCTTCCAATCACCACCTGTCAGAACTGATGAAGCTGCTTGGGTGAGAAGTGAAATTCCTCCTCCTCCTCCTCCTCCTCCTCCTCCTCCTCCTCCTCCTCCTCCTCCTCCTCCTCCTCCTCCTCCTTCTTCTCTCTTCTCCTCCTCTTCCTCTTTCTTCCTGTTCGCCTTCTTGCTGTTCGCCTTCTTCTTCTTCCTCCTCCCTCTTCTTCTCCCTCTCCTCCTCCTCCACCTTCTTCCTGTTTGCCTTCTTCCTGTTTGCCTTCTTCATCTTCCTCCTCCTCCTCCTCTCCTCCTCCCTCTTCTTCTTCTTCTTCTTCTTCTTCTTCTTCTTCTTCTTCTTCTTCTTCTTCTTCTTCTTCTTCTTCTTCTTCTTCTTCTTCTCCCTCTCCTCCTCCTCCTCCCTCTTCTTCTTCTTCTCTCCTCCTCCTCCTCCTCCCTCTCCTCCTCCTCCTCCTCCTCTTTCTTCCTGTTCGCCTTCTTCCTGTTCGCCTTCTTCTTCCTCCTCCTCTCCTCTAAATGCACAGCAAGCAGCCAACTGAGCTTAGTTGCCGTTTGCCATGGCATGCCAAGTTCCTAAAAATATATCTTTCTTATGTTTAGTACCACAAATGTTAAATAGAGGCAGGCTGGAATAATGTAAAAAAGAAAATAAATAAGTTGGCCTGAGGTTGTGACCGGTTGAAAGCTACTACTGAAAATCTATACATCCATAAATTCATTCTTAAGCTTTGTCAGTCCAAAGTAAAGATGTGATTCCTCCCGCTTCCATATACTGTACTGTATGAGCTTGCGATGTTTTGAAGCTCCAGGCAAATATCTTCTGTAGCTGTTTTCTCCGATCATTCAGACAAGATATTCAGATCCTTTTTGATGATACCCATGTTCATCGTGTAACCTGTTGAAGGACCTGTGAGTAATCCAGGTGGTTGCGTATATGTCCTTCATAGCTTTTAGATCCCATTCATCTGATCAGCGCTCTTATGTGTCTCTTTCAAAAAGCCGAGAATGTAATGCTTTGTACATTAAAAGAAAGCAGAGGAAAAGTAATAATTATGTTATTGATCCACAGCAGAGCCTTGTTTGCTATGGCAAGTAAAAATTGCAGGGGGGAAGAGAAAGTAATTTTACCCAACCGAGGAAATCTATCTTAATATCATTCATATGGCAATAAATAGCATTACGGAAACCAATCCAAGCATAGATCATGCAACCCTAAACCACTTGGAAACACAAGATAGATTTTGTTCCAGTCAAATAAATCACTTATTTTCTCAGGGAGCAATATTTACAACATTAGAAGGGGAGCAAATTAACACTATTTTTAGTGTAGGAAAGGCCCAGGGGTGGAATTAAGAACCATAGGCTCATTGATTCACCCTCTTTTCAGTTTCTTTATTTATTTTTCAATAATGGGATCCTACAAATCTACTGTTTTACTGAACTGGGATTGTACCAAAGAATCATAGTACTGGGGAGAGAGAGAGAGAGAGAGAGAATGAGGGACGGAGGAAGGAAGAGGGATGGATAGAAGGATGGATGGGTAGATGGCTGGCTGGCTATAGAGAGATAGAGATAGATAGATGGATGGAAGGATGGATGGGTAGATGGATGGATGGCTATAGAGAGATAGAGATAGATAGGTGGATGGATGGATGGGTAGACAGAGACAGATGGATGGACGGACAGATGGACGGATAGATGTGGGGGTGGTTTTGCATTTTTTGGAAGCGGTTTGCCATTGCTTCCTACCTAGAACTAAGATAAAGGAACTGGCCCACAGTCACCCTGTTGACTAGGTGCCTAACGCAGGATCAAAACTCCTGGCCTCCTGGTTTCTAGATGCTTTAACCGCACATCAAACTGGCTGTCCAGTTGGATCAAGAAATCATATCTTCATTACGGTCATAGATCAGCATAGGATGGATAGAATATGAACAATTAATATGTTTAAAAGCTAAAAAAAGAGAGTAAAAATACACAAAGTTAAGAAACAATGATTCAGTTTGATATAACAGCATGCTGAAATCTGTCCTTCGATGTTCAGATATTTCTTTCTGTGGCCCAGGGTTATCTTCTTCTTCTTCTTCTTTTTAGCCATAACTCACTGAAGCTAGTGATTATCTTTCCTATATAGCAATCTCCAATTTCAGAAGGACCTTCTAATGTCTTCCCTATGGTGGGACTGTTTGGAAATCACAGGAAAAACTCTGATAGTAAGAGAGCTTATAAGCCTCCGATTTTGAAGATGATAAATCAACAGAAACATGTTCTCCGAAGCCATGAATCTAGTCAGAATATATGGCACCATTTAATGCCTTAATCTTGGGGGGAGGGGGGGGAGGGGGAGGATATTTCACAATATATCATTTTGTTTGAGGATTCAGACCCAAAGAATTAGTATCTTGATTGGTTCACAATGACTTTTCTAATTTCTTTTAATTGCGTGTCATTTATTTTGTGCTTCTTTGGGGAAACCAAACAACCACTTCATAGACGCATGGCACAACATAAGCGAACAAACCCATCAGAACTAGATTCAGCCGTCCACCTGCATTTCAAAGACAAAGGCCACTCTTTTGAAGACAACAAAGTCCATATTTTGGACAGAGAGGACCGCTGGTTCGAAAGAGGGGTCAAAAGAGGGCATCTATCCCAAAATTGAACAGCCCTCTCTCAACAGAGGGGGAAGGACACGGCATCATTCATCTCCAGTCTAGTTCAAATCCTTCCATTCCCCACCATCCAGTCAGAGCTGAAGAAGCTTCTTGGATGAGAAGCGAAACATCTTCAAAGAAAAACCGGGAAGTCCAGTTGCCTCCTGGAAAAAAAACACACACCTTTGGGTCTTAGGTTTTGAGTTAGTTTTTGTTCATTTGTGTTATCTTTTACACCCCAGTGCGTGCTCTGATCCCTGATTGAAAATAAAAGGGCTGTATTTATTTTCACCCATTTGCTCTTGACATTCAGTGCAAACCTGCAGTGCTTGCAAATCCCTCATACAAGCTGTGTGTGTGTGTGTGTGAGAGAGAGAGAGAGAGAGAGAGAAAAGAGCCCTCTCGCGCAACAGTTAATTTCAAGTTTGTCAGTTGAACCTTGTTGCTGGTCTTTTGTTTTGTTTTGTTTTCCTACCATTTTCTACCTACCGCATTTGTTGCTCTGCACAAAGCTTATAACTGACACAAGGTGTGGAGATGTTTTAGAAAATGTACAAAAGAAAGAATTGCACTGGAAAGGAACCAAAAAGGAGATGCTAAAGAATGTGAATGAGCCAATTTGTTGGGGGTGATTAGGGCATCGGACTATAAACTGGGTGGCTATGAGTTTTAGTTCTGCCTTAGGCATAAAAGGTGGCTAGGTGACTCTGGGCCAATCACCAAGAGACCATGAGTTCTAGTCCCGCCTTAGGCATAAAAGGTGGCTAGGTGACTCTGGGCCAATCACCAAGAGACCATGAATTCTAGTCCCGCCTTAGGCATAAAAGGTGGCTAGGTGACTCTGGGCCAATCACCAAGAGACCATGAGTTCTAGTCCCGCCTTAGGCATAAAAGGTGGCTAGGTGATTCTGGGCCAATCACCAAGAGACCATGAGCTCTAGTCCCGCCTTAGGCATAAAAGTAGACTAGGTGACTCTGGGCCAATCCCCAAGATATCATGAGTTCTAGTCCCGCCTTAGGCATAAAAGGTGGCTAGGTGACTCTGGGCTAGTCACTTTGTTTCAGCCCTAAGAAGCAAGCAACGGTAAACCATTTCTGAAAAATCTTACCAAGAAAACTGCAGAGACTTGTCCAGGCAATTGACAGGAGTCAACAATTATTTTTTTAAAACATTTTATTCCTTTCCTGTGCGCCGCCCTGAGTCCAATCCGGAGATAGGTGCAGGATATAAATTTGATAAATAAATACATAAATAAATAAATAAACAATGAATTGAAGGGTCAATGTCTGTTTGTGTATATCTGTGTCTGTGTGTATACGTGCCTTCAAGCCAGTGCTGACACCCTGGCAACTACCTGGATACATCTCTGGGGTTTCTGCAAGACAGACAGAAAGAGGACAGACAGACAGACACATAGAATTGCTTTTGAGATTGTGGCAATGGTGACTTCTAGTTCTGAAGAGTGTCACCAGCAAATGACATTGCTTTCTTGTACCTACGGGACCGCTAATATCAGGGAGTAGGAGGTTGTCCACCCTACTGGTCATCTTTTTTTCTGTCCTTGCAGACTGTCTGAACTAACTAGGGACAACAAAGCATCCTCGATACCTCATGGGAGACTGGCTCAGGAACAAACCATTGTATGGAGAAGAACATTTAATCCCAGAGTTGAGGATTCTTCATTTTCGTAACTCGCAGTTTTGCCTCGGATGGATTTGGCATCCCACAGAACAAACATCTAACAGCCTTACCCATGCTGAGCAACATCTATTTGAAACGCTCCCTATCTATAAGCGGAAAAAAGCAATATTATCCTTTTCTCCTTCTCCCTCTCCCTCTTGTAAGTAGACTATGATCTAGCATTTGCAGCCTGGCTTGGTTTTTTTTGCCTATTGTTTTCACTGAAGTTTCACTGAATGACTGGGAACGGCGACTCCTGATTTCTTTCTTCTCCTGCAGATGTATTTTCTCTCCCCTTTTTAAAAGTAGAAAATAAATAGGGGGGAAAAAGATATCAGATCAAGGAAATGGCCTTGAGAAGAAACTGTGAAAGGCTGCATGTAAGGTATATTACGAGGAAAGGGAGGGAAAAAAACTAGAATGAAAATACTCCTCCCGTTTACTACAGGTATGTGGTAAACTGGATCAAGCAATTAAGAATTGTGTGTCTTAATAGATTCATGGGGTTGGAAGACACCTTGTAGGTCATCTAGTCCAACAATCCACCCAAGCAGGAGACCCTACATCATTTCTGACAGATGGCAATCTAGTCTCTTCTTGAAAGCCTCCAGTGATGAAGCTCCCACAACTTCCAAAGGCAATTTCTGATCCATTGGTTGATGGTTCCCATTGTCAGGAAATTTCTCCTGATTTCAAGGTTGAATCTCTCCTTGTTCAGTTTCCACCAATTAGTCGTTGTCTGACCTTCGGGTGCCTTGGAGTATAGCTTGAACTCCTCCTCTATGTGGCAATCTCTCAAATATTGCTATCCTGTCTCCCCTGGGCCTCCAGTCCCCTAATCATCCTGGTTGCTCTTCTCTGCGCTCTTTCTAGAGTCTCAATATCTTTTTTCATAGTGTGGTTACCAAAACTGAATGCAGTATTCTAGGTGTGGCCTTACTAAGGCTTTATTGAATGATATTAGTACCTCAGGTGATCTTGATTGCATCCCTCTGTTAATGCAATTTAGGATTGTGTTGGCTTTTTTGGCCGCTTAGTCTACTGTTTTGTGAAGTTCGTAGTGAAACATCTGAAGGGAATCGTTTCCAGAATATAATCAACTAAACCCAGGTGAATTACCAATTTCCTTGGAATGACAAATGACATTTCAACCTTGAAGCTCGTTTCAGCCTCTACTCATCCTTCTGTGGCTTCTCTAATGCAGAGATCATGCTTGTATCCACCAAAAGGTTGGCCTTCCTCAACCTAAGAATTACTAGCTAGGTTGGCATGACAACTTCTTAAATTTATACCTGCCAGCAAGGCAATTCGACTAGACTAAACTGCCTTAGTCTCAACATATATCTTGAGGGCATTGTTGGAGAAAGGTCAGGTAGATATCCATCTCCTCTCTGTTTTATTTGAAAAGGAAATCCCAGACATTTTGTTATTTTACTCTTTATATCAGACTGATATAAAGGGTCCCTTGCCGTTGTAAAGCGACTGTTCTCCTTTTTGTATCTTCTTCTTGGGTCCTCCCATTCCATCGAGTGTTGCTCTAAATTAAGAATCAAGTCCTACCTCAAAGAAGCTTTTGACATATTTAGGGAGAGTGCAAACGACCAAATGACTTCAAAGAAATATGATCCTTTCAACCACCACCTGCCAGAACTGATGAAACTTCTTGGATGAAAAGTGAGATTTCTTCTTCTTCTTCTTCTTCTTCTTCTTCTTCTTCTTCTTCTTCTTCTTCTTCTTCTTCTTCTTCTTCTTCTTCTTCTTCTTCTTCTTCTTCTTCTTCCTCCTCCTCCTCCTCCTCCTCCTCCTCCTTTTCCTCCTCCCCCCTCCTCCCTCCCCCCTCTTCCTCCCCCCTTCCTCCTCCTCCATATTTTAACAACCTCATAATCCCTTGTTGGTGTTGGTTATCATCTTTAATGCACTCCATGGCACGGGACCTAGTTATCTGCAGGATCGCATTCTGCCCCATACATCCCTGCGGCCGATTCGCTCCCACAGAGAGGGACTTCTCCGGGTGCCATCCACTAGGCTATGCCAGCAGGTGACACCCAGGGGAAGGGCCTTCTCTGTGGCGGGCCCGACCCTCTGGAACGACCTTCCCCCCAAAATCAAAACAACCACAGACCTCCGCTCCTTCCATCAAAAATTAAAAACACACTTCTTCTGCTTGGCCGGCCTAGAGTAATTAGCTATTTTTAGGGGGTTTTAGGGTTTAGTTTTAGTTTTTTACATGGGATTTTAGCGCAGGGTTAGTTTAATTTCATTTTAACACTGTATTTATTTGTGGTTTGTATTAGTATTTTTAATTCCCTGTGCCCCGCCTCGAGTCCCCTCGGGGAGAGAGAGCGGGTTATAAATTAAATATTATTATTATTATTATTATTATTATTGTGGGGTGGAATCTAGGCAACTGGAGTTAGCAGGGTATTTACTGGCCAGATTCCCTTCCTGACGCCAATGCAACAGTGCAACTATCATAAATGCATACCAGTTGCCAAGCACCCAAATTTGAATCACGTGACCATGGGGATGCCGTAAGGTCCACGCAATCGTGAAAAATGGTCATAAGTCTTTTTTTTTTCAGTGCCGTGGCAACTTCGAAGGGTCACTAAATAAATGGTTGTAAATTGTAGCCTTTGCTAAGTTGTGTAGTAATCAAATATCCTTTGCAAAGCGGTTTGCACAGCTGCGTCCAGAAAAGTTGTTCCGTGCTTTTACCGCCAACTCCTGTCCCCTCAACCGACCTTCTTCTGAAGGTGTTCATTTTTTAAAAGGACTTTTTTCTTTTCGTTCTGCCACCTTCTCGTTTCTGTCCCTCTTCTCTCTCTGCATATCAATTAAATGAGACGGACAACATAGTTAAAGATGTGAGGGAAGAGTGGAGATTCTAACAAGATTCCCGCAGATGGTACAGTGGCCTGCCAGGAATCTCACAGCAGATAATGAGATACGGACAAATAGTAAATTACATTCCCCCGCCCCTCGCAAGATTATTAAGCATTGGGTCATCACCAGATTTTGACAATCCCCCATTATGATCAGTACTTAGAAAACCCAGGATTCTGTTTCTGGAAGTTAGTGACAGCTGCTGTAAGGCAAATGCAACTACATCCTTACCAAGATATTCTTGCATCAGTTTTGTCTTTTTACCTGACAGATAATTATGTCCTATATTTAGAAATGCTTCATTCCAAATTACAGTGGATTTGATCGTTGGGGTAAGATTGTTCGGGCTTACATGCACATTTTGTATTTGTTAATGCCTGGGATTCAGAAGTCAGAAGTCTGAACGTAGGGAGAGAGAAAGGGGCTGTGGTGACCTGGGATTCAGCACAGAGATAACACAAGTGGCTGGCAGTTCAAACTGCCCCTTTATTGCTCCAGGTTTCCCCAAATACTCCCATGTTTCTGGCAAGTCCCAGAGCAAAGGTAGTTGGGTGGGTGGATGAATATGGTATAGACAGAAATATGACAGATAGGTAAGTAAGTAAGTAGATAGATGGATAGATGGATGGATGGATAGATAGATAGATAGATAGATAGATAGATAGATAGATAGATAGATAGATAGATAGATAGATAGATAGATATAGACAGAAAGATGACAGGTAGGTAGGTGGGTGGGTGGGTGGGTGGATGGATATGGTAGAAAGATGACAGGTAGGTAGGTAGGTAGGTAAGATAGATAGGTAGGCAGACAGACAGACAGACAAACAGACAGACATGACAAGTAAGTAGGTAGGTAGGTAGATATGGTATAGAGAGAAAGATGACAGGTAAGCAGGTAGGTAGGTAGGTAGATTAGGTAGGTAGATAGATAGATAGATAGATAGGTAGGTAGGTAGGTAGGTAGGTAGGTAGGTAGGTAGGTAGATAGATAGATAGATAGATAGATAGATAGATAGATAGATAGATAGATAGATAGATAGATAGATAGATAGATGACGTTAAACCTCCTCCCCTTAAAGGGACCCTTGAACAGGAGCTGTGAAAATATTCTCTCATAGATAGATGATAGATAGATAGATAGATAGATAGATAGATAGATAGATAGATAGATAGATAGATAGATAGAACAGAGAAATCTGATACAATTTTATCACTTAGTTTTATACTTGTTTAAATGAAACACCACACTTCTTGCGTGAAGTTTTCCATTTTAGTGGTGTCCTTGAGGTAGCAGTCAAGGTGGTTGACTAGGAGGATTTTATTGTGATATCGAATAGTGTAAATTTGGGATCTATTTGTGCCCTTTGTATCCAATTGTAAAGAAATGCAAGCTTGTAAGGCAGGGAGGAGGGAAAGCTATTTCAGCGCAGAAACCGTATTCTGCCTTAAGTGTTATTTGAGAGCGCACATAGACCTGTATTAGCCAGGGAACGGTGCTATTGCATTTAAATTACATGTTTTCTCAGCCTTTCCTTAAGGAAGAAGAAAAAAGCACATGGGATGTCTACAATTTGGCAAGGAAGAAGATTTTGTTGTTGTTGTTAATGTCTAGGAAGAAGGGGGAAATCTGCATTGTGGAAGAATGACAGAAAGAAACAGTCTTGTTCCATTCATCGTCAGATGACTTAGAATACAATACAATATAGCAGAATTGGAAGGGACCTTGCAGGTCTTCTAGTCCAGGGGTCCTTCAGACTTAAAGTTGCAAAGGTTGGAGACCCCTGTTCTAGTCCAACTCCCTGCTTAGGCAGGAAACTCTATACCATTTCAGACAAATGGCTATCCAACATCTTCTTAAAGGCTTCCAGTGGTGGGGCATTCAGAACCTCTGGAGACAAGCCATCCAAATTTATCCCTCCATCCTCCAACAAACAACCTACAATACCAATAAAAATGTCTCATCCATAACTACATTTTGGTTTCAATCCTTTGTTCAGTGGCTAAGATGCTAAGCTTGTCGATCAAAAGGTTGGCAGTTCGGCGGTTCAAATCACTATGGCCGTGTAACTGAGTGAGCTCCCGTTACTTGTCCCAGCTTCTGCCAACCTAGCAGTTGAAAAGCATGTAAAAATGCAAATAATAAAATATGGATCACCTCTAGTGAGAAGGGAACAGTGTTCCATGTACCTTTGGCATTTAGTCATACTGGCCACATGACCATGGAGACGTCTTCAGACAGCACTGGCTCTTTGGCTTTGCATTGGAGATTAGCACTGTCCCCCTAGAGTAGGGAATGACTAGCACATATGTTAGAGGTGAACCTTTACCCTTACCTTTTTACTGGTTCTGTTAGGAATGCTGGATCAAATACAGAAAGGATATCCTGTATAAATGAATGATATTTAATAGTTGTATCCAAAATAGATATTGCTGTAGGAGATATTTTAGGGGAGAGATAGAGCATATGATAAAGCTGATTTGTGCTGTTAATTATGCTGTTCAAGACAGACACAGACCTCAATGGTTAATTAGAACTGAAGAAAAAGACCATTACTACCAACCTGCCTTCCATTGAGGACCTGCATATTGCAGGAGTCAAAAAGAGGGTTGTGAAAATATTTACAGACCCCTCACATCCTGTGTTAGGTGATATCTCCGTTGGGAGACAGCAGAGGATGTGCAACAGAGTATGCAGCTAGAAGAATGTTGCTAATGTACACACAATTGGTATACCAGACACTGTTTAAGTAAAATAAAATAGCTTTTACTGAGCTTGTAAACACTACTAAACTAAACTACTGCTCAACAGGCAGTGATTTTAAACGAGTCAACAACAAAGTCTCAACAAATATCAAATATTGCTTACACAATCTTCCGTCTTCTTCTTCAGTATTTCACAGTTCACGATACAATTCAGTTATCAAACAGCAAGTCCAGCAGAGAGAGAGAGAGAGATGCGCTCTCCTGGCTTCCTCTTAGTTAGAGATAATTGCACTTACTAATTGCACTCTAACATTCCAAACAGCCTTAAAGTTACAATGACCATATATCATTATGGTACTATATATTGTCTACCCAACTATAGGAGTCTACTCCTAACTGCAGAAAAAGACAATTACTACCAACCTGCCTTCCATTGAGGACCTGTATATTGCATGAGTCAAAAAGAGGGCTGCAAAAATATTTACAGACCCCTCACATCCTGGACATAAATTGTTTCAACTTCTACCTTCAAAATGACACTATACAGTACTAAGCACTATAACAACTGGACACAAAGACAGGTTTTCCCTGAATGCCACCACTCTGCTAAACAAATAATTCCTTCAATACTGTCAATCTATTTACTAAGATTGTACTATTATGATTATGCTCATCCTCCTCATATATGCCGAAGAATTGCCCACATGTGTTACCTAAGATGTCATAGGGAAAGGGATGAACCTTTGAATCTCTTCTTTCATATAAACTGTACTACTGAGTACCGATTATCTTAATTGAAAGCCAGGAGCATGGAGAATTTCCCCCTTTACTATACTTAGAAAACAGAGAGAACTAAACTCTGTCTCCAAGAAGAACAGGAATAATAAAACATGGAAAATCATTTGTTATTTGCATTCGTTAAACATTATGTAAAATATCATTCATTGCAACTCTTCCATAATGTAGACTTTGATTAACAAATAGTAGATTTGTATAAATTATGTTTTTAAAAAAAACGACCGCCAAGAATATATTTTTTTAATTTATTTTTTTAAAGAGTACAATCTAGCCTGATTAAGAAGTCTTAAAGCCGGCACGCTTTTTCTAGGTTAATTTGACTGGCCCTGATAAAGTGATGATTTTTGGATAGATTTGGACTCTTTTTTCCCCCCTTCAACAGACTGATACAAAAAAAGTAATTATATGGAAGGAGGGGGAAAAAAAATCAGACTAATTGCATTTGGCATTGCGTATCCAAAGACGTTTGGCAGATATACAGCTAAAATAACATGTACAATAGGCTCAGTTGACCCCTTACTTTCATATGTTGTGTTAAAGAAGTTGAAATCCATCCTTCTTTCCTTCCTTCCTTCCTTCCTTCCTTTTTCTTCTTTCTTTCTTTCTTTCTTTCTTTCTTTCTTTCTTTCTTTCTTTCTTTCTCCTTCCTTCCTTCCTTTCTCCCCCTCCTCCATGCCTCCCTCCCTCTCTCTTTCTCTCTCTCTTTTTCTTTCTTTTCCTTCCTTCCTTCATTGCTTCCTTCTTTTGCTGCACATCTCCTATTGAAACAATTGTTATGAAAAGAAGCTAAAATGTAGGATATTTTTGTGGAAGACTACATGAAAATGAGGGTGGATTGGCTTGCCCTGATATTGACATAACTTTCTCCCTTTTATGTCAGGTCTTCTAACTTGTTGGTGTTTTATAATTGAAGCACTTCTTTTCTGGAGCATTCCCCCCTCCCCTTTCCCCTTTCTTTATTTACTTTATGGCAACAAGTAAAAATAAAGATGTTTCCTGGCACCTCATTGCCAACTCTGTTTTCTGGGTTACATAAATGCAAAAGAAAGTAAAATAAAACATGACTGCAATTGTTTTGAAGTGAATGTTACAGAAACTCAGCTAGGAAAGTGAGGGGGGGGGGGTTTAAGAAGATTGTGGCATCAATCCCCCTCCCTTTTACCTCTTATTTTGTTTGTTTCACACACTGAGAAGAAGCTGTGTGAACTGTTTGTTTGCCTGGCGCGATTGCGCACCTGTTCTTAATCTGTCAAACACGAGCAGGGCGGTTCAGTTTGCACAGATTTTATTTGTTTGCTTGCTTTTATTTTTAACTTTAGAATAATGGTATGTTATGAGTAGAAAACTGAAAGAGAGGAGGAGGAGGAGGAGGAGGAGGAGGAAGAAGAAGAAGAAGAAGAAGAAGAAGAAGAAGAAGAAGAAGAAGAAGAAGAAGAAGAAGAAGAAGAAGAAGAAGAAGAAGAAGAAGAAGAATTAATAATAATAATAATTTATTACATTTATAAACCGCCCCCTCTCCCCAAAGGGACTCGGGGCGGTGTACAGGAAAATTAAAAACCATCTAAAAACATACAATACATAACAAAATTAAAAACGAATTAAATTAGCCTGTACTAAAATTTTAAGAATAATTAAAATTGCAGCCCATTAAAAACCAAATAAAACAATTTGAAAGAAGAAGAAGAAGAAGAAGAAGAAGAAGAAGAAGAAGAAGAAGAAGAAGAAGAAGAAGAAGAAGAAGAAGAAGAAGAAGAAGAAGAAGAAGAAATAATTCCATCTTATACAATGACATACGTAGGATCTATTTATCTTTAGTAGTAATCGGTCTTCATGGATAAGAATATACCAGACCCCAAATTGGAATTTCTGACCCCCTCCAACCTACACAAAAGACCCCAAAGGGAGAGACTCTCTGCAGCAACACAAGTGTTCATTGCATGAAATTACTTCATAAGACTATGCAACAGATTTGCCAGTTCCACATACAAGCTTCCAGAGATGTTTCTTACAAGATGACAGGCAGCATAGAATGTTGTAAGTACACAACAAGTCCAATAATTGGACTGACAAATTGTGAAGTATGATGCAGTGAGGAGTGCAGCCATCAATGGTCACATCATCGGGCGGTTTCAAGCTTTTTAGTTCTACAAACAGATACTATCTAAGATCAATCTTGAAGGCATACATTGGAGGGAAAAACATTGTCAATCCACCACTCGGTATTTTTAGTTATATTAAAAGTCATCCCCATCACATTTCACAAGGTTGACTACCTCAACCACAACATTAAGAACAACCCATTTCCCAAAGCACAACTCTTAAATTTCCAGAATGAAATTCTTAAAATCTCTCATTAATGGTGTTCCTGCATATTTGTTTCCCATCATTGTATCTCTCCTGTCTCCCCCACCCCTCAAACCCCAAATCTTTGAAAGTTACTTCCAACCCACCTCCACATTGCAGCTCAGATGCCTTCTTGTTGTGTTAATAATTCTGGTGTCCACCATCCCTGGATCTTGCAGACCAAGATCAAGTGGCTTTACGAAGCATCTTTATCATCACATGTCCTATATGCAGCTGTAACTTATGTTAGTGATGCAAGGGGAGTAATGTGGTTTCTAGACTATAATTAGATAGCTTGAGATGTTGACATGTTCCCCATTCTGACAGCCAAATCAATGCTATTGAAAGCGGTTTGTAGGCGTTCATGACAGCCTCAGGATTAATACCGCTAGCCCGCCCTAAAATGGCTCCTGTTTATAGGCAGGTAAAGCAGTAATGGGATTCTGTGGGTGAATTTAGGAAGGCTTTAAGTAGATAGTAAGTAAAATAACGGCTTCCCATAACTGTGGGTGGGATCCGGTAGATATTGTGTTGTCTGGCCTTCATGCATTTCACATGAGCGTTGGCAGTACTTTTTCCCCGATTCCCATCCATTTTTATTTATTCATTTATTTGCTCATTCAAGGCAAAGAAGGGCATTCTGTTAGCTCTCGGAACCTCCTAAATGACATCTAATGGTGCTCCTGCATATTTGTTTCCCATCATTTTGCCTCAGAAAGATGAGCTTTACATAAGGTTAATAAACGAGAAAGAAAACACTCTGCCATTCAGCGTCCAAAGGCAGGACGCATTTGGAAAGGGAAAGAGAAAATTTTACCTCACAAACCCTCCTTTTTGAGGGAGGGTTACAATCCGAGACCTTATCTGGCTTGGTGAGCTCCCAGGCCAATATCTGCAAAACTTTCCAAGGAGTCTTGGAGAACTAATTGTCTCCTGCAAACTCCACTCCCCTTTCGCTCCTCTTTTATTTCCTGTGGGAGGGACTATTCATCATCCACCTGTGGCCTTACTCCCAAGTCGCCCCCTGTTCTTTAGCTGTTCCCTTCGTCTGGCAACTCTGCGCATGCGCACACTGGGAACAGGCTCCGGCTGTTCATTTGTCACACTCATGCCTGATTCTGTAGGCAGCTGGTAACTGGCATACGGCTCTGGCCCCCTCTCTGCCTCCGACACAGAGCCCTTCTCAGAGCCTTCCCCAGGCTCCAGGACTGGCCCATGTTCCTCCCCAACCTCTTTACTGTCCGAAACTACTCCCAGCTCTGGTGGCTGCTGGCGGGCCACAACAATTTACTTTTCCCTATTCCTCATCATCTTTGTTTCTAATTGTATTTTATACTATAATGAACTTTAATTAAAAAAAAACTTGCTGAAGTTGTGAATGCTAAGAAGAAGAAGAAAAACAACAACCACAGTGGCTTAGAAATCTAGTTATATTTTCTTGGAAAGAATGAGAAAAACAGAAATGACAATGCCAAGAACATAGATGTAAGATTACTAAGTTGAAAGCCTGCGACTAAAAAATAAGAACAAAACACCAGTTACATTTTGAGGACAGCATCTGATGTTGAGGCAAACATCTGAAAAACTAGAAGTCAGAAGGTAAATAAAAGCGAGAAGTTCGTTTCACAGATTTGGGGCAACCACAAAAGAAGCTCAGGGCTTCATGTCTTTTTCCCCTCAGATATTTCACAGAATGTGTACGAGAGTGTCACACGTGCCACCTCACCTCTTTTGATTTATTTATTCCGTTTTTAAACCCTTGCCATCAATCAAGGCTTGGCAGTTTATAAGAGAACGCATGCATAATACAATAATAGAAGCCATAAATAAAAACAATAATAACACACACTTAAAGCTACCTTAAAAACAGAACAAGATTTTACAACACCATCTTTAACTAGATAAAGAGAAGCGCTTTCTTTAATCGGCTTATGAAATATGGTCAGAACAAGTCTGATTTCTGATGGCAAAGTTTCCTACAACAAGGAGACCGTGACAGTGAAGTCTGTTCTTCCTTGCTTCAGTGCCTCTCATTTCTCAGTAGTTGAGAATTACCAACAGTTTACTCCAACTTGCTCCTATCGGTTGGGATTATTCTAATGGGGAGGGGAGGAGACTTACAGGAACTTTAGTATAAGTATAATCTTTATTGTCATTGTACTTGTTTACAATGAAATTGGTTAGTGCCAACTAGGCAAGGATTGTATGGGCTAATATCAGCATTTCAAGAAAAGCCAATCCACAGCTGGCAGTATAGGTGTAATATGCTCATGCCACCTATGGCCAATTAGCATGTAAACCAAGTGCAGTTTTCTGTTGGTCTTTATGTAAAACACATTGCAATAGCCCAAGGCTGAAACGATGAGGGACTTCTTAAATCTGTTAGAATATTCATGACTGGGAGAGACATGATAACAAGGGCAGCCAATGAATAGGCATAGCAACTAAGTCAGCCAATGGGAGCTTAAACAGATCTGAGCCTGTGCTGAGAATCGAAACTGAAAACTACTCTGTCTGCTCTGAAGTCCGAGATGAAACTAACTGTTCTCTCCTGTTTGTAACGTTGAAGGAATCTACTATTGGTATTGTGCATTTATTCATCTGTTATTATGAATATAAAGAAGTTAATGAATCCAGCTGAATCAGTTATCTTTTTAGATTTGATTTTTAGATTTGATTTTTAGATTTGATGTGCTTTTTAGATTTGATTTTTCTGCAACAAACTTTGACAAAATCTCAATGCAATCTGGTCTTCAGTCCAGTTATCTACTGCTTTGATTCCAACCACAAATGGAGCTCTGCCAGTAATGAATTTCTCAACTGGTCCTCAGCTCTAAGTCCAAGGCATTTAGAGGCATTACGTCTAAGGCGCTGGCAGTTAGTGAGTAGCATTGATGGAAATTGCGTCACATGCACTAGAGTTTGTCAGTCACTTCAGTGTCACATCTGAAGACTATTCTACACTGGTAGAATCAATACTTAATCTTCAAGGTAAGTAACCCACTTCCCAAGAAGTAACAGTCCAGATCATGCTGTCCAAGAAACCCAGCTGTCTCCTAGCAGCCAGTAGCTCCACTATTTCCAATCATAGAGTCTCTATGTCATTGTCAACTTATGTCAATTTATGATCCATCTCTACTCTACCTACTTCCTCTAACCCTTCTCCCAAATGTCCAGAAATCAACCCCATTCATTCCAAGCATGTAATCGCTAAAACAAATCAGGTAAACCTAAAAATAAAATGGGAAAAGTAAATATATCAAAACTTCCTAACTAATACTCCCATCCTAAAATTTGACTTAACCATCCTCTCTCTCTCTCTCTCTCTCTCTCTCTCTCTCTCTCTCTCTCTCTCTCTCTCTCTCTCTCTCTCTCTCTGTCTCTCTGTCTCTCTGTCTCTCTCTCTTCCCCTCTCTCTCTCACACACACACCTACCTATGTTGTCCATTCATTTGTTCTACTGAAGCATTCCACCTTCTGAAAATTAATGCATGCAATCATGCCTGCTTGGAACCTTGGGGAGAAAAATCAACAATCTAATTTTGGAATATATCAATCACTCATTGTTTATTCATTTATTTTAAAGGATTTGTAAAATAGCCTAATCAGTAGCATTTTTGCACACTTCTACTGGATTAAAGAAGAAAAAAAACACGTGCCAGCAAAAGCTTATGTCTATATGAGCAGGAGAAATAACAGAATAATAAGAGTTGGAAGGGACATTGGAAGTCTTCTAATCCAGTCCCATGCTCAAACAGGAGATGCTATGCCATCCTGGACAAATAGCTGTCTACTCTCTTCTCTAAAATCCTCCAGTGATGGAGCCTTTGGAGGTAAGAAATTCCATGGATTAATTGTTCCAACTGTCAGGAAATTCTTAAGTCTAGGTTGGATCTCTCTTTGATAAATTTCCAACCATTGCTTCTTGTCCTCCTTTCAGATGTTTTAGAGAATAAATTGATTAAACTATAATTAAAAATATTTTCTTTCTTCCATACCTTCCTGCTGCAGGAAAATGGTCTCCAAAGTTGTAATAAATGATCAAATAAGGTACCCATATTTGAGATTAGAAACTCTTGTCACAAACCTGCCCCATATTAAACACAATCATTCAAAGATATGCAACCTTTGCCTGAAAGCAGTAATGAAAAATAGTTGTAGTTTGAGGTTTAATTGGTTTTAATCATGCTTCCCCACCCTCCACTGCCTTCTCAATACATATTGTTAGTTGTGGTATGCAGACCTTACTTTAGCTTAAGCCCCATACGTATAACATAGTGTGGTTGTCTATGTTCTCACCGATGCTTCCTGAGAGCATGAAGCAAACTTCTTGTCCTGACAAAAAATCATTTTATTAATTGACTGTGAATTCTGCTCATTCACATCCAGGAAAGTCTTTCAAGGGAGGATTTACAGTCCTTATCTGGCTTGGAGAGCTGCCAGGCCAAAGTGGCCTTACTTCAAAGCTGACCCTTGTTCCTTAGCTATTCCCCTCATCAGGCAACTCTGCACATGTGCACCCTGGGAACAGGCTCCAGCTGTTCCTCTGCCTCACTGATGTCTGACTCTGAAGGCAGCTGATAACTGTCAGACGGCCCTGCCCTCCCCTCTGCCTCCCACACAGAGCCCTCCTCAGAGCCTTCCCCAGATTCCAGGACTGGCCCAGGTTCCTCCCCAACCTCCTCACTGTCCGAATCTGCTGCCACTGGTGGGCCACAACATTCTACTTCAGAAATTCCTCCTTATAATAATAATAATAATAAAACTGAATTTATTAACCGCTCCCTCTCCCCACAGGGACTCGGGGCGGTGCACAGGGAGAATAAAAACCATAAATATACAAAAATACATACAATTTAAAACAGATTAAACAAACACCTGTGCTAAAATCCCCTTAACTAAAAATCCCCACTCAATATAAATAAACAATTAAAAAAACCCATAGAGAGAGAGACTACCCTAGGCCGGCCAGGCGGAAAAGATGTGTCTTTAGTTTCAGGCGGAAGGAGCGGAGGTCCGTGGTCGTTCTAATATCGGGGGGAAGGTCGTTCCAGAGGGCCGGGCCCGCCACAGAGAGAGCCCTTCCCCTGGGCGTCGCCCGCTGACAAAGTCTAGTGGACGGCACCCGGAGAAGTCCCTCTCTGTGGGAGCGAATCGGCCGTGAGGATGTGTGAGGCAGGATCCGATCCCGCAGGTAGCTAGGTCCCGAGCCATGGAGCGCTTTAAAGATGATAACCAGCACCTTGAAGCGCACCCGGAAGACGACAGGCAGCCAGTGCAGCTCGCGCAAGAGCGGTGTTACATGGGTAAACCTAGTGGTTCCCATAATTGCTCGCGCGGCTGCATTCTGAACTAACTGAAGCCTCCGGGTGCACCTCAAGGGGAGCCCCATGTAGAGGGAGTTGCAGTAGTCCAGTCGGGATGTCACGAGGGCATGAGTGACTGTGCGAAGGGCGTCCCGATCCAATAGGGGGCGCAATTGGCGAACCAGGCGAACCTGGTAAAACGCCCTCCTGGCCACGGCTGTCACTTGCTCTTCCATAGACAGCCGGGTATCCAGGAGGACTCCCAAATTGCGCGCCCCATCCTTGAGGTGGAAGCCATGACATTAATGTAGTGAACTGCGGCATGACAAGAATTTGGTACTCTTTTCCCTCTCTGTGTTTTTGTCTATCAGAGAGAGGGATGAAAAGGAAGATGGGAAGAAGCAACGTAGCCTCTGGCAGCAGGACACAATTTTAACTCTTGAGAGAAAGCTGCAAAGATAACGTGCTTGTAATATGCATCTGAACTGTACAAATTTAGATTGGTCATCTATATATTTTTTTTCTGGAGGAGCAGAGAGGAAAAAGGGATCATAGTCCTAGGGATGGAAGGATCTTGGTGGCCTTCAGGTCCACTCCACTGTCCAAGGTAGGACTTGTTTCATCCTGGACAAATGGAGAGGATGTCAGGGTTCCAAATAGCATCCAAAATTAAATCAGAGTCCGAGGCAAAGTATTGCTCAAAGTTCCAATTGATGAAGAGAGCCATGTTGACACATCTGGGAAAACCCGAATCTAAAAGCTGCCTGGTTTTCCCCACCTAATTGAAAGTTCAAGATCTTGCCCCCACACCCACAACTCCATCACATGGTCCAATCTCCCACTGCCATGCTGGCAGTTCCACCCATCCAGTTCCAGTCAGGTGCAGAGGTGCAAAGTCAAAGGATGACCTTGGCTTTCTAGAAAGAAGTTTGTTATGGCTACCTAGCATCTCACTCCTTACAATCCGCCTTCCCATTTTCCCACAATAGAAAAAGCATAGTAGAATAATAGAAAGTGTGGCTTGGCCAAAGATCCAAAAGAAAGAATGGCAGCAGGCCTGACTGGAGAAGGAGGAGGAAGAGAAGACCAAGGAAAAGGAAAGGGAAAGAGGAGAAAGTTTTACTGCCCATGAAACAATCTGTGTGAACCTTAGTAGTTAAAATAAAAATGAAACCGTTTTCTGCAGTTTCTCTGCAGAGAGCTTATCAAGGCCATAGTTGACCTATTGGTAGGCTGGTGATTTGTATCCAATAAGATATTTATGCAAAAATATCTACTATTTCTCAAAGCCAGAAGAACATTTTATTGCTGTTTTTCGGCCCCATCTCTCATTTATTTCATTTATTGGTAATGAATAATTTCTGAACTCAGAGAAGAGATAATTTAAATTACCCCTGCATTGAGCAGCTTAGGTTGGCTTAAAGGTTACAGAAGCTTTTTGGCAAAAGGATGGTAGGTCACAATTTCTACTCCTCTGAGATTTGGAGATACTCAAACCATCGTTATGTTTGATGCCAAACCTGGAAGAACAAGAAGCTATCTTCCAGTGAGCCAATCAATCATCAGTTTTATAGAAGCTGCCAAATAACATGTATCCCAAGAAACCACAGTCTCAAAAACAAAAAAAGCTCATTGTCTAGCCATTTCCAATCACAGTACCTCCACTTCATTATCATTGTCTGTAATCCATCCAACTGTTCCACGTTCTCCATTTATCCACCTAAACGTCCAAAAATCTATCTCATTTATCGCTTTCCATCTAGTTTCCTTTTGTCCATTTGAGCCTGTTTCATTCAGATACCTGTCCATCATCCTACTTCCCAAAGTCAGTTGAAGTACACAAAAAACAGCAAGAATCTAGCTGAATCAAGACAAGCACCTCAGAACGTTATATCACATAGATTCCAGTCAGATGTATGTGGGAAGTTTACAGATAGGACCTAGATAGGAGGTGATGGCCATTTTTTTTTTAAATGTTCCCCACAGATGATGTCTGAAGTGTGGTGCCTGCACTACAGGGGAATAGTAATAGTACTTAGACTTATAGACTTATATACCACATCACAGTATTTTACAGCCCTCTCTAAGCAGTTTGCAGAGTCAACATTTTGCCTTCAACAATCTGGATCCTCATTTTATACCTTGGAAGGATGAGTCAACTTTGAGCCTGGTGAGATTTGAACTGCCATCATTGCAGGCAGCCGGCAGGCAGCAGAAGCAGCCTGCAGTACTGCACTCTAACCACTGTGCCACCGAGGCTCATGGATGGTGAGCAACCATAAAAATAGTAGCCATTAAGGCTGCAGAGTTGTGTGTTGAGGTGGATTTGAAAGTCAACATTCAATTTTTTAGACATGGGGCATCACCTTTTGAGAAAACCTTACAGTAGTTGCCTCTTTCCCTGATCTGGCACAATTGCTCTGTGTAGTAAGCACATATTCTCAGAAAAAAAGGGTGTGTTTGATTTAAGGTGTTCTGGATAGGTGCTAGGAACATCCTCACATACGTTCCAGATCACATCCAGCCTTGTATACAATGATAACCCATTCCTCTGTGAATTTTAATATGTCCATTTTACACTCACACACAAACTTGGTGGTTGCTACTAGATTTGATTGCAGCCTATGACTTTCTAGCTTCTTTTCTTGGTTCTCAATCTCCTCTCTTTTAGTTTCAATAGACAAACATAACTTTAAATCTTGTGAAAGGTTCAGAAAAACATTTTGTTTATTCATATTTTCCATGTTGTGCATGACTTTCTTTACCTACCTCTGCTATAAGACATAAAGACCCTTAACCTATTTTGTTAGGAGCCTTCAAGTTTAACTTCTCTCTCTTTTATACTTCGTACTGAAGTCTCCTTCTGAACAGAATGTGTTTTTGTTATTGTTGTTACATAGTTATGCCATCAATGGAATAATGATTTATTGCAGGGAAGGGGAGTCAGCAGAACACATAAGGTTATTGCTAAATGCTGAAGATTATTTTTTTTCTGAGTAAAAGACTATCCCATTCTTTCTGCAATTTTATCCTAATTCCTGCCCCCTCGGAGCAAAAAGCATAATTAAAAACATACTCCTGCTTTGAAAATGTACCAGTCACCAGTTTTATTGTATCTAATGCTAGAAATAAGAGGAATTCAATTCACTTTCATGCCTGGATATGTAACCTTTATATAATGCCATGCACTATTACATAAAAGTGAGATTCATTGGAATCAAAGAACAACAATGAGAAAAATATTGTGCCAGGACTAAAATATATGAAATCAGAAACTGGGAACTATTGTACTGCTGAAGACGTACAACACATTTTTTTCAGTATATATATATATTTTTTATTAAACATTGTAACTACAATACTTAAAATATTGCAAATTGAACTTAGAGGAAGAGAACTGAAAAGAGAGAATTAAACTTGCAAGAAAAAAGAAAAAGAAAGAAAAAAGAAAACGCACATTCTCTCTCTCTCTCTCTCTCTCTCTCTCTCTCTCTCTCTCTCTCTCTCTCTCTCTCTCTCTCACACACACACACACACACACACACACACACACACGAATGGAGATATGAAGGCAACTGGAACAGGAATTTCCATCACTAAGCAATGGAAATGTAAAGCATCACTTAGCAACAATAATTCTGCAATTCCAAATTGCAGTTATGAACTGAACTGCATGGACCATTAGGCAAGAGCTTCCTTGCAACCTCTTATGACTTCCCACAACCAAAGGCAGTGGGGAAGCTGGCAGGAAGTTGGTGACAGGCAGGCAGGCAAGTGGCTGCTACCATGTGGAGAAGGATGTGCAAGGATGCATGGGTAGATAGAGCAGCACAGGAGCAACTTCTGACTTCCTGCTGGCTTCCCCATCAACGTTGCTTGTGAGCATCCCTGGAGACAGCGGAATAGAAGACAAAACTGGGAAACACACAAAATGTAAAGGCCTGCAGATAGAAATAGAACAACTGTGGCAGGAGAAGGCAAAGAGAGTTCCAATGGTAATATCTGCCTTGGGTGCAATCCAAAAGCATCTGGAGCACCATTTGAGCACTACTGGCATTGACAAAACCCCATCTGTCAATTGCAAGTAGCAGCTGTAAAAAGTCAGAATGGCTTACATCCTGCAATGATACCTTCAACACCATCAAACAACTTCTGGCTAGTCGTGGTCCTTGGGAAGGACTCAATAGGTGGATAAATATGCCGAATCTAATCTGAACATCTGGCCGACTGGCCAACCAAAGATAGTAATAAATAGGCAATCCTAATCAGCTCAAGGTTGACTCAGACTTCCATCCTTCCAAGGTCAATAAAATGAGGACCCAGATTGTTGGGAGCAAGATGCTGGTTCTGTAAACCACTTAGAGAGGGCTGTAAAGCATTGTAAAGCAGTATATACGTCCAAGTGCTATTGCTGTTAATAAAGCAATTAACCATGAAAAAGTGAATAAAGATGGTGAATGGAGCTTGGAAGTATTCCTAGTCGATTTATCAATATAAGAATTCTGCCACTATTGCAACAGATGCTAATCTGTTAATATCTCCACTAAGGAAAAGTCACCACCTTCCAAAACATCTTTCTCATTGACAAATAAACTCATCATTAGGAAATTTGTTATTTTGATTTTCACACCTGAAGGGGTTTTGTTCCCCACATATAGGAAGTCTCTCATGGGATACTTTACAGATTTGAATGTTTATAGGGGAGACATGATAGCAGTGTTCCAATATCTCAGGGGCTGCCACAAAGAAGAGGGGGCTAGCCTATTCTCTGAGGCACTTGAGGGCAGGACAGGAAACAACTGGTGGAAACTAATCAAGGAGAGAAGCAACTTAGAACTAAGGAGACATTTCCTGACAGTTGGAACAATGACTCAGTGGAACAATTTGCCTCCAGAAGTTGTGAATGCTCCAACACTGGAAGTTTTAAAGAAGATGTTGGATAACTATTGTCTGAAATGGTGTAGGGTTTCTTGCCTAGGCAGGAGGTTGGACTAGAAGACCTCCAAGGTCCCTTCCAACTCTTCTATTCTATTCTATTCTATTCTATTTTGAATATTTGACCCTTTCAGACAAACATTGGACATTCTGATGGATGGATACCAATACTTAGATGGGTATTAGATGGGTACCAATCCTCAAATAAACTTATATTCCTCTGAAAGAGACCCCTCCCCCAAAAAAACCCTTGTCAATACACACTTTTAATAGCTACTTTTAGTTACTTTTCCAGATTTGTTGTTCTTTAAATACAAGATTTTTAGAATGGGTGTCTGTTTTGGGATATCAAATTGAAGACAACAATTTATAGAAAGCTGTTTAGGAAAAATAGAGATTGTAGCAGCTCAGTGAAAAGCACAATACACATTTTACACTTGGTTTTCAGAGGGTATAAAACAAACTTTTCCATTAACTGTCACTACTAAACTTATAAACGTAAAATTTTATACTTGATTTCTCACCTTCAGAATGTCTCAGTCATGTGCCTGAGTTTTAAAGCACTATAAGAAAATTGCTAGCATCTAAACTATTTCCATTTGAAAGGAATGTATGCTATGAAAGAACAGCCTGTATATTCGCAGTTACAGATTGTTCTAGACTTCGGCCATTGGTTAAGTCTTGTCTCCACACTTACGACCGTTGTGAGAATCCCCACGATCAAGCGATCAAAAATTCAGGCATTTAGCAATAGGCATGCATTTGGTAGTTGCAGCCTCCCAGGGTTGTGTGATCACCACTTGTGACCTTTCCAATCAACTTCTGATAAGCAATTTCCGTGGGAGAATTCTAGAATATTGCATCCAATTTTGGTCACCACACTATAAAAAAGACATTGAGATTCTAAAAAGAGTGCATAGAAGAGCAATGAGGATGATTAAGGGACTGGAGGCTAAAACATAAGAAGAACCGTTGCAGGAACTGGGCATGGCTACTCTAGTGAAGAGAAGGACCCAGGGAGACAGGATAGCAGTCTTCCAATATTGAAGGGCTGCCACACAGAGGAAGGGGTCAAGCTATTTTCCAAAGTATCTGAAGGCCAGACAAGAAATAATGGATGGAAACTGAGGAAGAGAGATTCAACTTGGAAATAAGGAGAAATTTTCTAACAGTGAGAATAATCAACAAATGGAATAGCTGCGAATTCTGCTCATTCACAGCCAGCAAAGTCTTTCAAAAGAGGATTTATGGTCACAAACCTTATCTGGCTGGGAGTGCTGAGAGACATATCTGCAGAACTTGGCAAGGAGTGTCAGAGAGTCACGAACCAATTAAATGAACTAATTGTCTCCTGCAAACTCCACTCCCCTTTTGCAACTCTTTTAAATCCTCTGGGAGGGGCCATTCATTGTCCACCTGTGGTCTTACTCCAAGTTGACCCCTGTTTTTTAACTGCTCCCTTCATCTGGCAACTCTGCATGTGCACACTGGGAACAGGCTTCAGCTGTTTGTCTGCCTCACTGATGTCTGACTTTGGAGACAGCTGATAACTGGCATCCGAGATCATTATATGCGAGACCATTTCCTGCCCCATACATCCCTTAGACCGATACACTCCCACAGAGAGGGCCTTCTCAGGGTGCCGTTGGCCGGACAATGCCGACTGGCGACACCCAGGCGGGCCCTGCCCTGTGGAACGACCTACCCCCTGAACTTCGTACCATCACCGACCTCCGCCTCTTCTGCCAGTGTTTAGAAACACACCTCTTTCATCAAGCCGGCCTAACATAACCTCCGCTGTGACTAGTATAGATAGTTTTAATTCGGGGATTTTAATTGGTTTTAGCGCAGGATGGGGATTTAATAGGTTTTTAAATTTTGTACTGTGTTTTTTGTACGTATTTTAATTTCCTGTGCACCGCCCTGGGTCCTTTTGGAGAAGGGCGGGATATAAATTTAATAAAATAAATAAATACATAAAATAAAATCCGTCTTTGGCCCACTCTTTGCCTCCAACACAGAGCCCTCATCAGAGCCTTCCCCAGACTCCAGGACTGGCCCATGTTCCTCCCCAACCTCCTCACTGTCTGAATCTGCCACCAGCTCTGCTGGCCACTGGCGGGCCGCAACAATCATTGTGTTTTCTAGTCTTCCATTTTCCTAATTTTTACCCCTTAAGTCTTGTTCCTTACAAAAAGAAGCACCTCGAATATGTTGTAGCTGCTTCTCTTTTACTTAGTTACTGTTCCCGACCAGTTAATCTGGCCTTTTGAAGCTTTTCACCAAATTTGTGGGCAAAGAAATCAGATCTATGATGTCGGCAAACTTCCCAGGGGAAATCAGATTGAAGACCTGCCCTGAAGGGTGACAGTTGGAGCGCTAATGAAAGAGGCCTTGGGGATTGAATGGATGTGTGGGAAGAGAGAAGGCTTCAAAGTTAATTGGGGTAGGAAAAACAAGACATTCATACATGTCCTTTGGCCAACTGCAAGGAAGGAAAATGCAAGAACACTGCTCTCCTTCACGAGAGCTTCTCCAGAATTCTCTTCTTTCAAGGGATTTTTTTGAAAGTAGCTTTTATCACATTGAATAAAACCTGATAGGGAAAAAAATCACCTCAGCCTACAAGGACCATCCAGAGATGGGTTTTTTTTATTGCTGCAGAACTCTTTTAAATGAAGTTTAATAAAGTTTTATGTAAAAAAGAACTCTATTGTATAGTATGGAGCAGAAGCTCAAAAATTTACCAATCGGCTTAAGGATAGATGGCTGGAAAAATAGATGGATGCATGGTTGGTTGGATGGATAGATTGATAATAGATGAGTGGATGTTAGATAGATGATAGAGTTGTAGATAGTAGAAAGAGATGATTAGATAGATAGATAGATAGATAGGTAGGTAGGTAGGTAGGTAGGTAGGTAGGTAGGTAGGTAGGTTGGTTGGATGGATGGATGGACGGATAGATAGATAGCAATATGATAGAAAGAAAGAAAGAAAAGAAAGAAAGAAAGAAAGAAAGAAAGAAAGAAAGAAAGAAAGAAAGAAAGATTATAGGATAGAAAGAGGTAGGTAGGTAGGTAGGTAGGTAGGTAGGTAGATGTAGAGAGATAGTGATAGAGATGGAAACAGATGGACATAAGAATAGGGATAGGGATAGGGATAGGGGGAGAGAAAGAAAGAAAGAAAGGAAAGAAAGAAAGAAAGAAAGAAAGATGATAAGATAGATAGAGGTAGGTAGGTAGGTAGGTAGGTAGATAGGTAGGTAGATGTAGAGAGATAGTGATAGAGATGGAAACAGATGGACATAAGAATAGGGATAGGGATAGGGAGAGAGAAAGAAAGAAAGAAAGAGGGAGAGAGAGAAAGAAAGAAAGAAAGAAAGAAAGAAAGAAAGAAAGTAAGAAAGAAAGAAAGAAAGAAAGAAAGAAAGAAAGAAAGAAAGAAAGAAAGAAAGAAAGAAAGAAAGAAAGAAAGAAAGAAAGAAAGAAAGAAGGAAAGAAAGGTGGGGCATTGGTGGAAGAGTCATGGTCATCTCATACAAAGCAAATGGGGAAAAAATACTAATTGGCAACTTCCAAAATACTTTTGCATTTTAATTAGTGTTGACAACTGGACTCAACATTCATTTTGCCTTTGTATCTGTTTTCTTTAGGTTTTTAAAAACCCAAGCAAAGTCTGTTTTGAAGCACAAGTTTGACCTGCAACCTTTTCTATCTTAGCAAATACAGCGTACCTAATAAAATTGTAGCATTTTGTGTTTCCTTTTCACACCTTGCTTTCAAATAGGTTTGTATAACAAAAAGCCCATTACAATGTCTTCAAGGATACTTAATTCCTCTCACCCCCCCCCCCCCCGCCCAGTACCTTGGCTTTTTCAATATAATGTCCATTTTCATCCCTTAATAAACCATACATTGAATTATCTGCCCAAATGTTAAGCCCATGTTTTGTTAGCATACACTTTGAGCATTTTCCATTGAGAACACCTATTCCATTTTAACTTCCCATTGAGGGCAACCCAGCAGTGAGCATCAGTTCAAGTTTAATCATGGAGGAAATAGCAATATTAATCTCACTTAGATTTACCGTAGTGCTTTACAGCCCTCTCTAAGTGGTTTACCTTGAGGAAACCTTGAGCTGGTCAGGATCGAACTCCTGGCAGTGAGCAAAGTCAGCCTGCAATACTCATTCTAACCACTGCACCACCTCGGCTCAAAATGGCAGAAGCTGAAGGGAATTAGAGAGAAGATGCTTGGAACCTATTTGAAAATGGCTCCATATAAAACACACACACACACACACAAAGCAGCAACCAGATGGCAAAGTCTATTGTATAATGGTTTGAAATAGAATGTTTTAACATGAAGGGCATGTGGTGATAAAAACTTCAGGAAAGATGCATGCAGAATTTTTATAACCGGTGTTTGTGTATGTTAAGTCTGGTCTACACAGTCGGTGTAATTTAGCGGCAGAGTTTGCCAATGCAGAATGAATTCCTCAGATTATATTTGGTGGAAATCACAGTCTTCTGTAGCACATAAGAAGCTATTTCATAACTAGTCAAAACACCGGTCCTTCTATTTAACACATTTTTTTTTCCTTTTGGGGGGGGGGGAATTTTTCTTCTTCTGTTTGTTACCAAATTGCAGGAAAAAAAGCAAGAAGGATGCAAAAGGGATGTTTAGCCTAGCTTGATCTGACCCAAATTTAGGGCAATCCAAAAGTTGGCCAAGATCTTTGACAAAATGGACGGCTGCATCAAGTCAGCTCAAAGCTTGTTACACCTGAAGGCAAGACAAGAAGCACTGAATGGAAACTAATCAAACTAATCAATCAATCAAGAAATTTCCTGACAGTTCGAACAATTAATCAGTGGAATGGCTTTCCTTCAGAAGTTATGGGTGCTCCATAAAGAAAAGATTGAACAGTCTTTGTCCAGATTGGTATAGGATGCCTGCTTGAGCAGGGGGTTGGACTAGAAGATATCCAAGGTCCCTTCACTCTATTGTTCTGTTCTGTTCTGTTCTGTTCTGTTCTGTTCTGTTCTGTTCTAGTCTAGTCTAGTCTAGTCTAGTCTAGTCTAGTCTAGTCTAGTCTAGTCTATATTTATTCCAGTCTTCTACTCTACTCTACTCCAATCCAATCCAATCGGATATAATGTATATCATGTAGTTCTTTGAATCTTTGGCAGAAGGTCAAGATCCGATGAACACAAATTTTGCTGTGGAGGAAAAATCTGAAGGTGCTGAGTCAGAAACTTCTCACCCCAGCCAAAGCTCTGAATGGCTGCCAATTAATGAACACTTAATCTCTCTCTGATAAGCACAATGAGATACCAGAAGACCTTGTCTGAGTGCCAAATCTGAGAAGTAAAAGACAATTAAAGGGAGCCTCTTATAAAGCAACTCAAAAAAGGACCTTTACATATATATACTGTTTTATTCAGGGTTTTAAATAGTTCAAATAATAGCAATTAAGAACAAAGAGTATATATTTCATTCTAAATTTGTAGAAGTGCTAAACTTAAAAAGCTAACACTGCAAACTAAAAAGAAGAAATAGATAACAATACAGTTACTTTTTAATAGACCAAGGATAACAAATAAACCCATAGCTGAAAGGAATGCTTGAACTCGGCCAGCATTTCTTTGCTGACTGGATGAGTTCACACAACATGCCAATCTGTAATCCCAGATTAAACAGTTGCTACATTCATCTATCCATAAAAAGTATTTTAGTTTAACACAATGGCCAGGATCTACTAACCCTCTGAAACAATGGCTGGGAACCAACGGGACATTGCTCCAAAAATCACTTAACCCTGTTTTAATCTAGCCTAGTGTGTTCTATGTCTCCAATAAGCAGAATAGTAAGTTATGTCAGCAGATCACATTCTTAATTCTTTTCAGGTATGGTCTCCTCTCTGATGATTATATTTATGTGAGTTGGAGAAAGAAGCTAGACTAAACTTACTGGCCTCATCTCTTTCATTATGTCTCCAGAAAAAACCATTTATCACCATCTTTTGATCTGTAATTCCCATGCCCACTTGATTGAGACAAGGGGTGTCAAACTTGATTTCCTTGAGGGCCACATCAGGGTTGTGCTTGACCTCAAGGGGACAGGTGGTTGTGGCCATATCAATGTTACTCATGTCAGGGACACCTGTGATGTCCTGGCCAGGGGTGGGGAGATCCTCTTGCTCATAGCTTCATTGGGCTATGCAAGCCCCTTCACCATGACACGGCAATGAACCAGCTATATGTGTATAGTCAACGCTATGGTTTGCCCAGTTGCAATGGATGGCTGTGAAAGGTGGACCATAAGGAAGGCTGAGCGTCAAAGAATGGAGGCCTTGGAACTATGGTGCTGGAGAAGATTTCTGCAAGTCCCATGGACTGCAAGGTGATCAAACGGATCAGTCCTAGAAGAGATCAACCCTGACTGCTCTTTAGAAGACCAGATCCAGATACCTTGGCCACTTAATGAGAAGGAAGGACTCCCTGGAGAAGAGCCTAATGCTGGGAACGATTGACGGCGAAAGAAGAAAGGGACGATAGAGAAGGAGGTGGCTGGCTGGAGTCCCTGAAGCAGTAGGCGTGAACTGCAATGGACTCTATAGGATGGTAGAAGACAAGAAGGCCTGGAGGAGGCCTAGAAGAGATCAACCCTGACTGCTCTTTAGAAGACCAGATCCAGATACCTTGGCCACTTAATGAGAAGGAAGGACTCCCTGGAGAAGAGCCTAATGCTGGGAATGATTGACGGCGAAAGAAGAAAGGGACGATAGAGAAGGAGGTGGCTGGCTGGAGTCCCTGAAGCAGTAGGCGTGCACTGCAATGGACTCCATAGGATGGTAGAGGACAAGAAGGCCTGGAGGAACATTGTCCGTGGAGTTGCAATGGGTCAGACATGACTTCACAACTAACAACAACAATCAGACAAGGAGCTGTACAATGAACCTTGGGCAGTTGTGGTCAGAACAGACTTTGGGATGAGTAAAGATGAACCTGTATGGCTCCCTGCAGCTCTGAGGCCTTGGAACAGGTGGAAAATAAACAATCCCATTTTATATACTTACTGTGTCATGCTTACTGTGTCTAAGAAACGATCCTTGAAAAGTGACTGGAACAAACACGTACCATACTAATGTGTATGTTTTAGTAAACAAATCTGGAATTCATCACACTGCATTGTGTCAGCAACCACCACAACATCAACAACAAAACACCCCAAGTTGTTTACTATTCCTGCCAGCTTTTCAGAAAACCCAGGACTATAATGAGAATGTCACAAACCAGGTTGTCAGTTCTGAGCAAGGCTTCTGAAAGCGTTTCAAATTGACGGGGTGGTGGAAGGCCAAAAATAAAACAAATAAAAATAAATGGCGAGACTTCCACAGCAAAACGGAGCGCAGGCCCACCTTTTACATTTATTTTAAAAATAACTTTTCCTTGTCATCTTGCAAGGATGATGGTTGTGAATGAGTGCAAACAAGCTGTTTGTTGTGGCCCATCAGCGGCCAGTGGAGCTAGCAGGAGAGTTGGACAGTGGGGTGGATGGATGATTGGATGAATGGATAATTGGATGGATGATAGGATGGCTAGCTGGCTGGCTGGCTTCCTTGCTGCCTTCCTGCCTGCCTGCCTAGATGATTGGATAATTGGATAATTGGATGGATGATAGGATGGCTGGCTGGCTAGCTGGCTGGCTGGCTTCCTTACTGCCTTCCTGACTGTCTGCCTAGATGATTGGAAGATTGGATAATTGGATGGATGGTTGAATAGATGGGTGGATGATTGGATGTATGTTTGGTTGGGTGGGTTGGTGGGTAAGTAAGTGGGTGGCTGCCTATCTGTTTGTCTGCCTGCCTGTATGATAAGATGGATGATAGGGTGGCTTGCTGTGTGGCTGGCTGGCTGGCTCCCTGCCTGCCTCCCTGCCTGCCTGGATGATGGGATAATTGGATAATTGGATGGATGATTTGATGGGTGGTTGAATGGAGGTGTGGCTTCCTACCTTCCACTCTGTCTCCCTGCCAGCCAGACTGCCTTCCAGCCTGCCTGATATTTGAATGGGTGATTGAATGGGTGGATTGGTGGGTGAGTGGGTGAGTGGGTGGATGGCTGCCTATCTGTTTGTCTGCCCACCTGGATGATAGGATGGATGATAGGGTGGCTGGCTGTGTGGCTTGCTGGCTCCCTGCCTGCCTCCCTGCCTGCCTGTCTGGATGATGGGATAATTGGATAATTGCTTCCTTACTACCTACCTGGCTGCTTGCATGCTTGGATGATTGGATAATTGGATGGATGATTAGATGGATGTTTGAATGGTTGTGCTGCTGCCTCCCTGCAAACCAGTCTTCCTTCCAGCCTCCTCAAGTTTGGATTATTGGATGGATGATTGAATGGGTGGATAGAAAGTCTAATATGTAGGTCTGAGCTTGTTTCAAAATGGCCGTGAATGAAAAGAACACTTCAATATGGCGGCCAGCAGGTGTGTTGTGTTCCAACATCCAATAGCAACCAAGAGGATTAGAGGATTAAAGGCTAAAACCTATGAAGGACAGTTGCTGGAACTGGGTATGCCTAGTTTGATGAACAGAAGGACTAGGGGTGACATGACAGCAGTGTTCCAATATTTGAGGGATTGCCACACAGAACACGGGGTCAACCTATTTTCCAAAGTGCCAGAAAGCAGCACAAGAAACAATGGATGGAAATTAATCAATGAGAGAAGCAACCTAGAACTAAGGAGAGATTTTCTGACAGTGAGAACAATCAACCCGTGGAAGGCGTTGACTTCAGAAGTTGTGGGTGCTCCATCACTGGAGCATCACTCCATCACTATACTATTGTATTTGTATTTGTATTATTTGCATTTGCATTTGCATTTGCATTTGCATTCCATTCCATTTCACTCCATTCCATTTTCTGTTATTCTTTCTCTCCCACTGTGTATGTGTGTGTATGTATGTGTGTGTGTGTGTGTTTGTAAATATTTATATCGGTGTATGGGTGTATATATGCACACACACACATGTACACACACAAACATACATATACATCCATGCGAGAAGCATTCTTTAAAGATAGGCAAACTTTGTCAGATTCATCTTTGGAACAACTTTCCGGACAAAGGCATTTCCAGCCACAACGAGGCTGCATCTGAATAAATTGTGCATTCATAAAGAAGTTTCTTTGACAACTTTTGGGCTTAGCAAGGACGGTGGGGAACTGGAGAATCTGTGCCAAGCAAAAAAATTCTTTTCAATCAGAGAAAATTTGACAAACCCAACACAGGAGTGAGTGATATATCACCCATCAAGCTATGGGTTCATTGAACAAAAATATCAGACCATCAATAAAAGTCGATAAGAGGGCATGGCGGTTATTTGTAATTTATTTTCTCCTTCCAGGCAAAGTTTTGAGATCACATAAGGATGCTTTCGGGGGGTTTTCTTTGTTTTGTTTTTTCTTTTTATATTAATAATCTATCGTTTGCCGACACTTAAATGAATTCAGTTATTTGAATCCGCTTCATCAGAATGACAAGCATATCAAGGTCTAAGAAGTCAGTGCCTGCTTGCTTAAATGAGCTGGTGATAGGAAATGCCAGATTGCTGCTGATTGTGATATTTAATATTGCACCCAAATGTGTCCTTCAATTTCACTGCAGAAAGAGAAGCAGTAGCGATGGTGCAAAACTGGCCTTGAAAACACGTAGAGCTCTTAATAGTATCGGGAAAAGAAAGAAGAGAAGGAAGAAAGAAAGCCAACAGATCCTTGGGCCAAATGCATTTATGAGAAGGCCATAGAATCTAAACCATTGGAAGTTGCTAAGGGGTACCAGATGTCTACTGCTGAGTGGAAATCTACTTCTTGGATGGAATATGGGTGGAATATGGGATCCCCATTGGACACTGAAAACCTTCTGGAAATCTACTTCCTTGGGGGCATCTGAGATTATCCCAGGACTGAAATTTCAAATCTAGACTTGAAGGACCAGGCTGAAGACAGAAAAACCACCGCTAAATTACATCTCTGCAATCTAAACAAATCTATCTATTATCTGTCTGTCTGTCTGTCTGTCTGTCTGTCTGTCTGTCTGTCTGTCTGTCTGTCTGTCTCTCTCTCTCTCTCTCTCTCTCTCTCTCTCTCTCTCTCTCTCTCTATCTATCTATCTATCTATCTATCTATCTATTATCATCATCATCTTTCTATCTATATCTATATCCATCCATCCATCATCTTCATCGTCATGATCACGAGCTGTGGTTAGATCACTACTGCAGGCCACTTCTGTTGACTGCTGGCTGTCTGCAATTTGGCAGTTTGAATCTCACCAAGCTCAAGGATGACTCAGCCTTCCGTCCTTCGAAGGTCGGTAAAATGAGGACCCAGATTGTTGGGGGCAAGATGCTGACTCTGTAAACTGCTTAGAGAGGGCTGTAAATCACTGTGAAGCGGTATATAAGTCTAAGTGCCATTGCTATCATCATCTACTGTCTCTTCTTTCTCTTTTTCTCTTGTTCTTTCTCTCTGTCCATCTATATAGCAAGCTATTTAAATGCCATTGTTATAATTCCATTTTTAAACAGTGAATTAAACCCAGACAATACAGAATAGTTTATTTTTCCAGTTAATGAAATAAAAAAGGGGGGAAGAATTCAAAGGACATCATTTTCAGCTCACTTTCCCAAAATTAATCCCCATCCCCCCCCCCCCAGGGGGTTAACTTCAGACCTCTCGGTATGGTGTGATGAAGTTAACCCAGAAGCGATATTACTCTGCACGGGTTAAAGTATTCCACTGTTGGATAAAGCCAGTAACCAGCCATATGTCCCCTTCTTCCAACGGAAGGAGAGTTCCATAAGAAATACACAAATGTGTCTTCGATCTTTCTTTTCCCCCCACTTTTTGTTACATAGATGAAAAACAGTTTTGATGTGAAATGGCCTGCAGGTTTGAGCTTCTGGTTATTGATGGGATTATAAAATCAATGACTTTCTTTCCAAAGGACTCGCTAGCACATGTATACTTTGGTTTTCACAGACGGTCTTTGATGAAAGCAAGGGAAGCTATTTGAGAATATATGGCAAGTCAATCTCTTTATTAATCTGAGGAGAGAAAAAAATGGGCACGCTGAATGTAGAGATAACTATTAGATGGGAACGGGGTAATTTCGTACCGGCATTGGTAACAGTTCGCTTCCCGTGCGCTTCACGCACAGCTCACTGTAAATTGTTCGGCCTGTGGGTCACCAGTTTGACCCTCCTGGTGTATGGTTCAGGTGCTAGCTTATAAACCAGCTGTCCAGAGTCTATCCATTGAGAATAAATAGAGGATTTTCTTTTTTACATTCCTGTGATCTCTTGCTTTGGGGTGAGGTGTGGGGGACGACTGAATGAAGTTGAGAATTTATTGGCTGGATGCCCTTCCTGATGCCTATGTGGAGTTCACAGCAGATATTTTCTTTTTGCGCCCTGATAGGAAAATATCTGTCACTGCCTAGAATTGAACTCTCAACCTTCTCAGTGAGAGGTGAGCATCTTCACCTCTAAGCCGCCATGACGCTCTGGAAATAAATAGAGGAATATATTCCTCTAAATAGATTTCACTTCCATCAAGGGGACTACGAATGTTAGAGGAAAAACATAAGAAATGTTGGCACCACACTAATTTAGTGTTTTGCTTTCTGTAACCAAGATTAAAAATAGCTTGTAAATCATTATTTATGATATTCTGGTCTTTTAAAGATCCTATAGGGAGCTATAAATATGGAACAGAGTTGCAAGGAAAACCATTTTTGTAAATGGGTTCCTTTGCCTAAGGAAAACCATATATATTTTTTTGCAATCTTAATCATCACCACTTAACTGTATATGTTTCTCATGTGTGTGGAGGGAAAGGAACAAGGAGAGATATTATGATTCCTGCCAACTTTCGATATGAAGATGGAGCTCTTATTTGTGGTTTTTTTCCCCAGAATGCGGGGGAGTCAATGTAAGAAGTAAACAATCCATAAATGAAATTGTTGTGTAGAAAGCACAATAAACAGAGATGAATATCAAATGCATTATGTCTGGGGCTTTTAGTATTAAAATGGAGTCTGCTGAGTTCTGGTTTTTTTTATTACTTTATACGTGTAGTTCTCATTTAGTCACCTTTTGAAGTTTATTTTATTTATTTATTTTATTAAATTTATACCCCGCCCTTCTCCAAATGGACCCAGGGCGGCGAAGTTCCAACGACACTGAAAAAGGGACTTATGAACATTTCCCACACTTATGACCATTGCAGTACACTTGATTTACATTCGGCACTTGACAACTGACTCACAAATGTGAGTGTCCCAAAGTTGTGTGATCCCATTTGGCGACCTTCTGATGAACAAAGTCAAAGGGAAAACCAAATTCACTTAACAGCTGTGTTAAATGTGGCAAGAAAAGTCATAAAATGGGGCAAAGCTCACTTAAGAAATTTCTCACTTAGCAACATAAATTTTGGGCAACCTTATGATCGTACCTTGAGGACTACCTGTAGTCTCTGACATCATGGGTTGGAGCGAGAGTAAGGAGAGGCACTAATACGTCATCGATATTCTAACCATTTCTGACCTTTTTAATAATTCAAGAGGTTCTTTTTAATAAGAGAAGATTAATTGAAATGCATTTTTGATCACTCATGAAGGACTCTAGTAGATTTGAGAGAGAGTCTCCATGTCTGCTGTGAAATAACAGAAGTGGAAGAGACCTTGTAGTCATCTAGTCTAATCCTCCCCCCAAGCAGGGGATCCTATACCATATCTGACAGATGGCAATCCAGTCTGTTCTTGAAAGCTTCCAGTGGTGAAGCTCCCACAACTTCCGAAGGCAACTTCTGTTCCATTGATTGATTGTTCTCACTGTTAGAACATTTATCTCTTATTTCTAGGATGAATCTCTCCTTGGTCAGTTTCCATCCATTATTCCTTCTCTGGCCTTCAGGTGCTTTGGAGAATAGCTTGACCCCCTCCTCTCTGTGGCAGCCCCTCAAATATTGGAAGATTGCTATCACATCTCCCCGGTCCTTCTCTTCACTAGACTAGCCATGCCCAGTTCCTGCAACCATTCATTTTATGTTTTAGCCTCCAGTTCCCTAATCCTCTTGGTTGCTCTTCTCTGCACTCTTTCTCGAGTCTCAACATCTTTTTTATAGTGTGGTGACCAAAACTGGAAAACTGCTTATGGCATGCATAAGCGCACCAACGTGCCTACCGTCCCTGGCCTACTGTCCCCATTGATATGTACTCATTTTATGTGTTCATGGTACATGTTGACAAGGTAACAGGTAAAATAATAAATAAATGTCTCCTTAGACTAGCCATGCTCACTTCCTGTAATTGTTCTCCATGTTTCTCTCATTGCTCCAAGATGCAACAGTTGTGGTCCTTAACCTTGGCAACTTAAAAATGCATGGACTTCCAACTCTTCAAATTCCCTAACCAGCGGTTCTGGTTTTTATATATTTTCAAAACTCTTTATCTTTTTGCTCTTTGTAAGCTGCCCAACATCACCTTACTGAGGAGATGGGCTGCATGTAAATTTAATAAATAAACATTCTTTTAAAAAATCAAGGAGGTAATCGTTGCCTAGACAACTACATGGATTTGTGATAAGGTCACCGGGAATCAACTTTGATTCAAATGAGATTTTCTTTCCTTGCTGTCCGTAGTGTGTTTCCTCTTTTAATTGCGATTCAAAGAATTCTCAGCTGAATGGAGGTTGCTTTCTATTGAGTTTCCGTCAATCCGAATGTTCATGTTAATTTTTTTTTTTTGATCCAAAACTAATGGGCTAATCCATTCAGTGGTGAATATCTCTTCCACCACTCTGTTTCGCGCAGCTCGTTTGAAAATAAGATGTTGTATAACTTTTGCTATTTATTCCACTGGATCCTGAAGGAATTTGCTTATCCCTCTCCAAGCCTTTGATCTAGGAGAAGGAAATTTCCCTAAAATTAATTCCGTGGGGCTGATGAAAATTAGCATGCTGTAGCTTCTCCCCAACCTTCTTCTCATCCCTCCTTTTCCTCTCTCATAATCTAATGGTTAGAGACTGAGCAACAAATAAACATGATTAATGTGCATTCCGATGTTATGCACAACATCCTTGGAATCAGAAGTCTGTTTGGTGAGATTTATTTATTTAGGGGGGCATTCATCACATCGGTATTCCACCCGCAATCACAGAAGGCTCTTGATGGGTCGCCGTAAAAAGGCATTCAAAGAAATTGCTTAAAAACATCCCAAAACAATATGTGGCATCAGCTCCTCAAGACCCATCCTCAAAGTAAAGCTCTATTTTCAACTTTTTTTTTTAAGCTGATAATGTTGGAGGCAGATGGATAGGCAGATTTATTTTCCGAGTAGAGAGGACTGCAGTATTAGGATAATGCTGAATATAAAATCGGATGGCAGTTGTTGACACTCAATTAGTCTCTTTTAGTTTGCGGTAGGCAGGACTATCCTTAACGATGGTTCAGATCTTGCATCAGTTTGGAATATGCCTCCTTGCCTGTTAACTGGGGTTAAGTAATGATACCATGAACCGATGCTAAAAATATGCCCGCAACGTTTACATTCATATATATGCATATGCTTATTGCAGATGAAGCAAACTACTCCTGACAATTAAATTATGCGGCTATTATCAATTGTCTACTATGCATATTCATCTTGGAAGGAGGCCTCAATGTGGCACTTCAGAAATCTTAAAATGCTAGTTTTTAAGGATGGAAATGTTTTATTTAAACCAGCGTTTCCTTGGTAGACTCAAATGTAGGCTTCTAAAGTTCCAAGTTTGCAATTTGTCTGTCTCACTTTTGTGGACAAACAAGAATGTTTTCACACTTGTTTCTTGATCTATGGCTGTGTTTATACAGTGTCAAGCTTTGGGTTACTCAATGCTTAGTGTGTAGACTAAATCACAGTTAAACAGTAATATGTGTTTCCATAATTTCCTTCTTCATCTTCCTTCCTTCCTTCCTTCTCTCTCTCTCTTCTTTCTCATTAAGACCCTCCCTTCCTTCCTTCCCCTCCTTCCTTCCTCTCCCCTTCCTTCCTTCCTTCCTTCCTTCCTCCCTCCCTCCCTTCCTCCCTCCCTCCCTCTTCCTTCCTTCTCTCTCTCCCTTTCCATTAAGACCCTTCCTTCCTTCTTCATCCCTCCCTCCCTTCTTTTTCTGAATTGAAATGTGAGGTTTCAAAAGGAATAATGTTGAGAAAGGAAAATACTCATTTATCACCCGATATTCAACTTTAACAGATTCTAGTTAAGGTGGTTTCATGATCATCAATAAAAAATATCAGCCCATCTCGTAATTTCAAACAGTACACTATACCTGAGCAGGAAACTTCTGAGGATGGATCGCAAGCAACCATTTTGTTACGTCTCCAAAGTGTTCTGTGAAGACAATTAAGGTTTGTTCAGAAAAATAACCACCACATAGTGGGGAAACACTTCCTTTGCATTAAAAAAAAATCCCAGTGGATTTTCCCAAGATCTTGAGGTAAAACTGGGAAAGTTTCCTCCCTAAAATCTCTTCCGGTTGAGACCTTATGAGCAGAAGTGGTATTCAGCTGGTTCTGACCAGTTCTGGCGAACTGGTAGTGGAAATTTTGAGTATTTCAGAGAACTGGCAAATAGGCTGGCCGCGCCCCTGCTGCCTCCCAGCCTCATAGCTGATCGGCATGGTCAGTCTTCTTTTGTTGCCCTGCACAGGAGAATGGAGCTGGAAAGCAAGTTAGTGGGGTGGGGAGGGAATGGGGATTTTGCAGTATCCTTCCCCTGCCACGCCCACCAAGCCACATCCACAGAACCGGTAGTAAAAAAATTTGAATCATAAGCCACTGCTTATGAGGCAGATTCTCATATAACTTTTTTCCTCCTGTGATGGAAAAGGAAAGGGGAGAAAAAAAACAACTCCGACCTTGTAAGGCAATTTAATAACTTATAAATTATAGGTTTAATGGACTGTGTATCTAACACCACTCATGACTTATAACCACTTTAGGAGTTTTCTATTTATTCAAGGGGGATTAAAATCAAACATGCTAAAGTCGGTTTTATAGATGGCGGTTGATAGAAATTTTATTTATTTATTGCTTCATTTGGGCCACTTGTAGGAAGCCGGCTTAAGTTTAATCCAAGCTCTGTTCAGGTAGCTATATAAATTGAATAATAAATAAATAAATACATATTGATTTCTTTTTTTAAAAAAATTCTGACACTTTTAATACTTTCAAAGAGGTATTGAAGAAAGGGAAGGAAGATGGATATGTATGTATGTATGTATGTATGTATGTATGTATGTATGTATGTATGTATGTATGTATGTAATTGTTTCCACAACATCCTGTTATTAGGCCCCAATTAAGGGAGGAGACATACTGTTTCCTTTCCTGCCTTTCGGCTCATCACCAGAGACCATCTAGACAGCAAGCCAAGAATTACGTTGTGTAATTTTTTTAGATATGTGTGCTCATAAAACTAACACACACACACACACACACACACACACACACACACAACCATCATATTTTACTTTTACAGTAGTTCCTTTTTGGGTCACTGGTCAAAAGCAGCAAACTTTAGATACGTTGGATTAATATAGCCTCCTAAATCTTCATTTTCAACTGCTTTCCATTTTAAATGGTGACAGGTTCCAATGTCTCTGTGCACAACTGAGCCCAAAATATAAGCATAAGTGAGTTTTCCCCCACCCCATTTTACTACTAGCCTTGCCATCATTATTAAGTAGAATCACAGGACTTGCTAAATTAGTAATGCGGTTATTAAGTAAATCTGGCTTCCCTGTTTACTTCGCTTGTCAGGGCTTCGCAAAAGAGGATCACATGACCCAGAGATGCTGCCATCATCATAAATATGAGGGTTGTGTCCTGTCAACCACCGGCCCCTCCAGCAGCCGAATCGGAGGAGGAGGAGGTGTGGGAGTCAGGGTCAACATCAAGGCAACCTGAGAGCTGCGAGGGGGAAGAGGGAACGGAGCTGATGAGGAAGAGGAGGAACAGCTAGGTCCAGTGCCTGACATGCGGATGCACAAGGTAGAGGAGAGGAGAGCAATGGAAATCTGTGGGCTGATCCTTAATACAATACAATAGCAGAGTTAGAAGGGACCTTGGAGGTCATCTAGTCCAACTCTCTGCTTAGGCAGGAAGCCCTATACCATTTCAGACAAATGGCTATCCAACATCTTCTTGAAGACTTGCAGTGTTGGGGCATTCACAACTTCTGGAGGCAACTTCTGTTCCACTGGTTAATTGTTCTCACTGTCAGGAAATTTCTCCTTAGTTCTAAGTTGCTTCTCTCCTTGATTAGTTTCCACCCATTGCTTCTTGTTCTGCCCTCAGATGCTTTGGAGAATAGTTTGACTCCCTCTTCTTTGTGGCACCCTCTGAGATATCAGAATACTGCTATCATGTCTCCCCTAGTCCTTCTTTTCATTAAACTAGACATACCCAGTTCCTGCAACTGTTCTTCATATGTTCTAGCCTCCAGTCCCCTCATCATCTTTGTTGCTCTTCTCTGCACTCTTTCTAGAGTCTCCACATCTTTTCTACATCGTGGCGACCAAAACTGAATGCAGTATTCCAGTTTTGGTCACCACGATGTAGAAAAGATGTGGGACAGAAGAGCCACTGCTGCTAATGAAGCCCCACCCTAGCTCTGGGGATCAAAGGCAGGGGGAGAGATGAATAGATGTGGTAGACAACTATGCATCTTCTGTCCAGAAGGGCATGTTAGCCTGCAAGATAAACTTTTTGCCAGCACTCCTAATAAAGAAATATTTTGTGTTCAGGTCAGAGGATTTCTCGTGTTTGGGCTGCTGGGTCAGAACAAGGAGTTAGCTGGCAAGCTTCTGAATTTTGATCACGAGGATTCTGCCACGGTCGTAAGTAACAGATGTCCTAAGACACTTTTTTTTTCAGTGCCATTGCAACTGGTTACTATGGTCACTAAATGAACTATTGTAGTTCAATAGTAGCATGTCATCAACCAGGGGTACGAAGTCTTCTCTCTGAAGAAAAAATAATAATCCATTGAATCTGCAGCTGGCAAGAACAGATAGGGAGGGAAGGTACATTTTAGGGAAGGCAATGTATTCCACCCCCCTCTTAATGTTCTTGCAATGTGTGATTCGATGACCAAAGGCTGTAGAACCCTTTTCCATCCCTGCCACTCAGCAGCTTCCCTGAAGGTTCCCAGGACGAGCGTTTTAAGTTGAATAAAAACCAGGTTAAAAAATAGGCGTGATTTTCTTTTACCATCTGATGGAATGCTGATAATAATGCCCGTCAGGCTACAGAAGGACTAACACTTGAAAAATTAAGGCGCCTTCTTCTATTAGTCCAGTTACTTTCAAAAAAATGTCTTCTACTAACTGGAGTAAATGACTCATACTTCCATGTAACGTGCATCTCGACTCCCCGAGGAGGATTAATCCCCCTTCAAAGCACAGATGACCTTCTTTTGGGGGAGAAATGTTGCATAATGACATTCCTTCTCTCCAGCTATTATATTCCTCAGACCCAAACAATTGATCTTGGGTTCATTTTCTTCTCCCTTAGCAATGCTGGGCCTCTGACAGGGAGGGAGGGATGGACGGGGCAGATGAATTGCCAGAATGCATGAGGATGCATAAGGAGAAAGGAAAGAGTGGAACAGTTAACCCTGAAGGTGCTGGGTTAGTGGCGACAGCTCCCCTGCCTTGCTTGGTGAGTAAAATGCACAGGATAAATGAACTGGTGAGAGTCGTCCCCCCCCCCCCCTCTCTCCTCTTCGCAACTTAACTTAACAGGATGGGGGGGGGGATGTGCTTCTGCTGACCTTCAGAATGCATGGATTCTGTCTCTTGCAAAGTCTTCCTTTAGAACAGTGTTTCTCAACCTTGGCAACTTGAAGAGGTCCGGACTTCAACTCCCAGAATTCCTCAGCCAGAAACACTGCTTTAGAATTTAGAGCCGTGGTGACGCAGTGGTTAGAGTGCAGTACTGCAGGCTAATTCTTCTGACTGCTGGCTGCCTGCAATTTGGCAGGTTGAATCTCACCAGGCTCAAGGTTGGTTCAGGCTTCCATCCTTCTGAGGTCAGTAAAATGAGGGCCCAGATTGTTGGGGGCAAGAGGCTGACTCTGTAAACCACTTAGAGAGGGCGGGAAAGCACTGTGAAGCAGTATATGTCTATGTGCTATTGCTACCTCCCTCCCTCCCTTCCTCCCTTTCTTCCCAGGGGTTAGAATGTAGTATTGCACACTAACTCTGCCCACAGCCTTGAGTTAGATCCTGATCGGCTCAAGGTTGACTCAGCCTTCCATCCTTCAGAGGGGAGTAAAATAAGGACCCAGATTGTTGGGGGCAATAGGCTGACTCTGTAAACTGCTTAGAGGGCTGTGAAGCGGTATATAAGCACTGTGAAGTGGTATATAAGTTTAAGTGCTATTGCTATTTAAGTGCAGTTAATCCATCAGGAAAGCTAAGTGCTACAGTAAAGTTGATGATGCAGTGAAAGACGGATATTAACATCTATGTGAATATGATAATATTAACCACTCAGAAAGGTCAGCGGTTCGAATCCCTAGCACCACATAACAGGGTGAGCTCCCTATACTTGTCCCAGTTTCTGCCAACCTAGCAGTTCGAAAGCACGTGAAAAATGCAAGTAGAAAAATAGGAACCACCTTTGATGGGAAGGTAACAGCACTCCATGCGCCTTTGGCATTTAGTCATGCTGGCCACTTGACCACGCAGATGTCTTTGGATAGCGCTGGCTCTTTGACTTTGAAATGGAGATGAGCACCGCCCCCTAGAGTTGGGAACGACTAGCACATATGTGCGAGGGGAACCTTTATCTTTACCTCTAAAGAATGTTCAAAATGCATTAGATTATGAGTGAGGACCTTCTGATCTTGGGCAATCAGCTTCCCCTCTTCAATGAAATAATTCTCCCAACAGGCAGGAATTCCATTTCTTACTTGCCTAACCTCAACCCCTTATGGGTGGAGATATACAAGCCCTCTATTTATCGCAGCAACCAGACTGTGTCGTAGCAAATGTAAAGGCAGCATTATATCCAGCAGGTGACATTCTGATATTGTCTGCTTCTCAAGAGCCCTGAATGATTTGAATGTTATCATGATATACAGAACCCCAAGGAGAACATTGTCTGCTGTGGTATAATGCGTTTAAAATAGATGTTTTATAGAGCCAGTTGAATTATTCATTTTAAATATAAAAAAAAAAAAATTGGGCAGATTTAGACCTTTCCATTCTCTCGGTGAAATGCTTATGAATTAGTTTCAGACTGCCTAGAGTATCTGCAGTGTTGATTGGTGCTTATGAAAATTAGATTTCACCTATGGCTTTTATGGATGGCTGATGGTTGGTTACCCGTGAGCATTTCAACTGACATCAAGAGTGAGTTATGCTACTTTTCTTCTCTCTCTCTCTCTCTCTCTCTCTCCACCTCTCCCGCCCCGCTTCATTCTAAATGTGTAGAACTTTAGAAGTAGCAGGGACATCAACAAAAGAATGAATAACCTGCTTTGGGTTAAAGTTTTGAAGCCAGAGCATCATGGAGAAGTACTTGCCATGCAATTTTTATACGCAGAGCCAAAAATCGAGCTTTCAAAGCAGTACTTCAGGGGACCCAGAAAGTATTTCAAAATTTGTTGGGATTTTCTTGTTCAGGGCTGAACAGTAGGTCTCATCAATGCTGATGACTTCAGAAGATCCTGCTCCTCCATGCATCCATCCATGCAGCCATCCACTCACCCATGAAGAACGGTTATAGGAACTGGGCCTGGCTAGTCTAGTGAAGAGAAGGACCAGGGGAGACATGACAGCAGCCTGCCAATATTTGAAGGGCTGCCCCAGAGAGGAAGGGGTCAGGGTATTTTCCAAGGCACCCAAAGGTCAGAGAAGGAATAATGGATGGAAATGGATTTGTTAAATTTGTTTAATAAATAAATTTGATTAATAAAATTACTTCGATTGGCCCAGTCTTCAGCTCTGATGCTGTAAAGTCATTCCATTTTGAAACACAATTCTTTGAGAAACCTATATCTTAAACTTTAATGTAATGCTTCCTGACAGAATTCAGTCTTGGGACAGTTTTATTGTGCGTTTAGAATAAATTTAATTTTCTCCAATTTCTTCCAGACTTGCTTCTACATTTGCTTCTACTGTTACCTTTTTAATAGTCTATGTTGAGATCCTTTTTGCTCCCCTACAATTCAGTGTTTTATAATCTCAGAGTGCCATACCAATCGATGTGTAAGGAGCACAACATGTCTTTAAAAGAAAGGGAGCCATTTGTGCAATAGTACTAATTTTAATTTTGCTCTATGTTGTGTCTCAATCAGAGATGGTATTCAGCCAGTTCTGACCAGTTCTAACTAACCAGTAGTGGACATTTTGAGTAGTTTGGAGAACCAGCCTCTGGCTGACTCCACCCCCATCTATTTGCTGCCTCCTGAATCCCAGGTGATCTGCTGGATCTTTTGCCCTTGCCCTGCACAGGAGAAGGGAGCTGGAAAGCAGGTTAGTGGAGTGGGGATGGAATGGGGATTTTGCAGTGCCCTTGCCCTGGAATGGGGTGCAAATGGAAATTTTACAGTATTCTTGCCCTGAACTGAGGAGGGAATGGGATTTTGCAGTATCCTTGCCAGGGGTGAAATCCAACAGGTTCTGACATGTTCTGGAGAACTGGCAGCAGAAATTTTGAGTAGTTCGGAGAACCAGTAGCGAAAGTTCAGAGAACTGGCAAATGCTACCTCTGGCTGGTCCCAGAGTGAGGAGGAAATGAAGATTTTTGCAGTATCCTTCCCCTGCCTCATCAAGCTATGGCCACCAAACCACGCCCACAGAACTGGTAGTAAAACAAGAAAATTTGCATTTCACTACTGATCCTTGCCCTGGAGTGGGGAGAGAATGGGGATTTTGCAGTATCCTTCCCCTGCCACACTCACCAAGCCACGCCCACCAAACCATGCCATGCCCACAGAACCAGTAGTAAAAAAATTTGAATCCCACCACTGGTCTCAATCTACGTCTGCTCTGGTTGACCTAAAAATCCCGTGCTTATATTTCACACAGGGCAATCAGATTGGATGAAACAGTTGATCTGTAATGTTATGCAGAGCAGTTTGCTATCTACCATGGCAACCCAGTTACAGAACTTTAGATGTATCATGTGGGGTAAAAGGTAAAACCTCTTTTGACTCATGCTCAACCTCTGATGACCTCAGTGACCTGTCAATCCTTTCTACTGGCAGCAGTGCAGAGATGATTTCTGATGCTTCTTTGACTTCCCATTCTGATGTATAGCTCTGGAGGCCTGACCTCCTTCAGTTCCAAGGTCAGCAAGATGTGATCATCTGCTGATATGGTAACTGGTTAAATAATACAATCCTCAACAGTTGATTCTCCCATTTGGATGTCTTTTTTGTGGGCGGTTTTCTTCCATCCTCATTTTGAGGAGTTCAAGATAACGAACAAAGTAGGTTGGAAGGAGAGATGGTCACGGACCAAGCCTGATTGCTAAATTTGACCTTTTCTTGACTCATGCTCTGCCCCCAAGCTGCTTGCTTTATTTCCTCTCCATGCTTCTAAGCTCATTGGATATTGTTATTTGTTTTTAGTTGCAGAGTCATGTCCAACCCATCACGACCCCATGGACAACATTCCTCCAGGCCTTCCTGTCCTCTACCATCCTCTGGAGTCCATTCAAGCTCACGCCGATTGCTTCAGTGACTCCATCCAGCCACCTCATTCTCTGCTTTCCCTTTCTTCTTTTGCCCTCCATCTTCCCAGCATCTTCTCCAGTGAGCATTTTCTTCCTTCTCATTAGGTGGCCAAAGTATTTGAGTTTCCTCTTCAGGATCTGGCCTTCTAAAGAGCAGCCAGGGTTGATCTCCTCTAGGATTGACCGGTTGGATCGCCTTGCAGTCCAAGGGAGTCTTCTCATTGGGTATATGGAGATCCAAATCAATTTGAAATTCCTGACAGACAGAACTTTGATTCCCCAACTCTTTGTTCAAGTTGACTGTGAACTTTTAGTAGCAGGATCATGCATGGAACTACCTATGGCTGATGGAGCTATAGACAGGTGTGAAACAGAAAACAAAAGGCACACCAGAGATCAGACTTGCAGGTTGCATTTCTACTATACGTTTAACCTGGTTATTGGATTAATCTATTCTCATGGCCTGAATATTACTTTCCAACAAGGCACCTGTTGGAAAAAAATGTTCATCTGGGTTCAGTTCCAAGTGGGAAGAAAGACTTGGAAAGATGGAGACTGCTTGGAAAGATGGTTTAATGGTGGACAGGACCACATGGTTTGAGGTCCTGGGCAAAAAGAGCACATGGGTGTGAGAGTGAGAGAGATTTATACCCTCTCTTGTGCCTTGCCTTGGAGCTTTCTGTTCCTGTGTAAGGAATGTACTCTGATTGGTTGTCAGATTCCCATGGGGCCATGCCGGGGTAACCATATAGGTTGTCTTGAGTCCCAGACCTGATTGAATCTTGCTGGGCAATATTGTAATGATGTAGCTTTGGGCAATTCCTGGGTATGTCTAGTTTAATGAAAAGGGGAGACATGGTAGCAGTCTTCCAATATCTCAGGAGCTGCCACAAAGAAGACAGAGTCAAGCTATTCTCCAAAGAGCCCGAGGGCAGGACAAGAAGCAATGGGTGGAAACTAATCAAGGAGAGAACCAACCTAGAATTAATGAGAAATATCCTGATAATTAGAACAATTAATCAGTGGAACAACTTGGCTCCAGAAGTTGTGAATGCTGCAACACTGGAAGTTTTTAAGAAGAGATTGGATAACCACTTGTCTAAAGTGGTGTAGAGTTTCCTGCCTAAATGTGGGGTTGGACTAGAAGACCTCCAAGGCCCCTTCCAACTCTGTTATTGTAAATTCTAATTTAATTGGTTGCTAATACTACCTAGGAAAAGTTCCTTTCTAAAACAGGAAAGCTTTGTGTGATTTCTTGCATGGAAATAAAAACCCAATATTGGGCCAAAGATTACAAAGATTACTCTATATAAATCCTAAGGTTTAATTCATTTTAAGCTTTACTCCTTTTGAATCATAGTAGTGTTTTGTTGCTTCTTCCTTGTTTTTTAGACATTTGCCTTCAATTTAATAAAAATAAAATTGTTTCCAAAGGCTTGTTTATAGGAGAAGAGCAACAATGGCAAAAAATATCATGTAGGAATGTAAAAGTCTTTGAATGCCTCTTCGTTATGAGGAGGAATGAGCAAAATCTATTGTGGTTCCGTGACTTATAAATTCAAATAAATCAAATAAAATATAAAGTAAATGTTGCATTTTGTGGTACTGTCACATTTTCAATTGTCTGCAGCCTTCATGGCATCTCACATTCCAGTCCAAATGCAAAGGAAGAGTTCAAAGAATTCCATTTGTTGAATTTTTTCAGATAGCAAGTATGGAATGAGTAGCAAAAGCAACAGAGTTGTAGAATAAACTTGATTTTGAAGGACAGAACAAAGAAAAATGAATCAAAAGATTACAAAAACAACAACTGTCGTATCTTTGGTACCTTCCATAACAACTCTACAAACCTCACTTTCAGGAATTTGAAATAAATTGTGACTCCCATTGGCTAATAAAAAAACAAAAAAGGATATCTATCTATCTATCTATCTATCTATCTATCTATCTATCTATCTATCTATCTATCTATCTATCTATCATCAGATAGACAGACAGACAGACAGACAGACAGACAGACAGACAGACAGACAGACAGACAATAGACTGACTGACTGTTGGAATTCATTGTTGGAATGTATTTTTATGCAACAATGACAGTAGTATTCAGCTAGTAGATAGCAGTTTTTACAAGTTGAGATCTATGGTATATACTCTGTGCTCTTTTGTTCTAAGTTTCCTGTTTCTTGTAACAGTTATATAGTTGAGCAGTAAAGCACATGGTGACGGTACCTTTGTTTGCTCTGTAGAGCTACTATACATATAAACAGAATTTCTAACACAAACAGACCAACAGACAATGGAAAACATTTCCACATTTTTGCAGAGAGAAAAAAAATTGATATCTCCATGTAGTCCCTCGAACTCAAGTTTGAATTGAAGCAGATTGTATTACTTAGACATCATGTAGTTAAGAATTTGTACACGTAAGTCTGACATGAAAAGGCAATCCATTGGAATGTGCAGCCAGCTATAAACCTGGGCTTGCTTTCTTGGGAATAAGCCTTTCTTAATGAGTAGAACTTGTTTCTGAGTAATAGAACAGAGGGTAAGGTTGCAAAAATGCAGACAGTCTTCTTTATTAAAAATTTTATCCTCCTGGCTCAAAAAGGAATCTTTCCTTCCAAGGCAGCCAATAACATTCATAAATAATCAAAACAAAACTAATCATCGCCATAAGGATTTTTTTAAAAAAGGAAATCAATAAAATACAGAGATGACTGTAAAAGTTTTGAAATTGCAGAGAGAAGTTTAACCACAGTCTTACTATTGGCGGTGTGAAATGCTTCAGATTTCAAAAATGCCAACAAAAACTTCCATCCTTCCGAGGTGGATAAAATGAGGACCCAGGTCGTTGGGGGCAATAGGGTGACTCTGTAAACCACTTAGAGAGGGTGGTAAAAGCACTGTGAAGTGGTATATAAGTATAAGTGTTGTTGCTATTACCCCTCCTTCCTTCCTTCCTTCCTTCCTTCCTTCCTTCCTTCCTTCCTTCCTTCCTTCCTTCCTTCCCAGTGGTTAGAATGCAGTACTGCAGCTACTTCTGCTGATTGCTGGTTGCCTGCAATTTGGCAGTTCAAATCTCACAGGCTCAAGGTTGACTCAGCCTTCCATTCTTCAGAGGTGGGCAAAATGAGGACCCAAATTGTTGGGGGCAATAAACTGACTCTGTAAACTTCCTAGAGAGAGCTGTAAGAGCACTGTGAAGCGGTGTATCATTCTAAGTACTATTGCTATCCACCCACCTAAATAACGATATGCTCATCATTACTGAAGAATTGCAAGGACATTGTGCTCCACTTTTCCGAGAAAAGTTTCTCCAGTTCTCTTTTCTTTTGAAATATTTTCTAAACCAACTTCTCTTTCATTTGACTTAAGGACCAGCGTCTGAAAAATATGCAGAATACTTCCGCAGAACCCCACTCAAGTTACGTTATAGTTGTGAATATGGTCTTTCTTGTGGCCTTTCATTTCAACCTATTGGATCATCGGAGAAATACAAAAACCAGCACATACTTTGCCCTTTTGCCATTTCCCTGGATTGTCTTTGTATGACATATTCTATGTCTCTCTCTCCTTGACACTCCATGACTTGAAACATCAATCATGTACAATGGTGCCAGATGCTTTCTGCTGTTTCCCTCGCCCATGGATCCTTTCCAACTACTTTAGCATTCATTTTTCATAGCGTTTCTTTGATTCTGTCTCCCTTCCTTCCTCCCCTCGTCACCTTTTTCTCTGTCTTTAATTAAGCTCTTGAGCCCTGTGGATTCGGACAGTCGTTAAAATGAGCAATATTTTTTTTTGAGACCCTTCAATTCTACTTGAGGTAATTCTGCTCAGCGTCTTAACCACTGCACCACCGCATCCCGTATTTATAGCAAGCCAAGTCAGAGATTCTACTCCTATCTTAGAAACCAAATAAAAGTTAGAAAAAAAGGGAGCATAATTAGAATTATACTAAATTTTCTGACATAGCTTTATGGCCTATATCATCTTTCCTCAACAAGATGTCCTTCAACCAGCCATTGTAATACTAAGCTAGTCAATGGGACTGGCAATCAAATATAGTTAGTGTTTGTAAGGTAAGGGGAAGCTATTCTCCAAAGCACCTGAGGGCAGGACAAGAAGCCATGGGTGGAAACTAATCAAGGAGAGAAGCAACTTAGAACTGAGGAGAAATTTCCTGACAGTTAGAACAATTAATCAGTGGAACAGCTTGCCACCAGAAGTTGTGAATGCCCCAACACTGGAAGTCTTTAAAAAGATGTTAGATAGCCATTTGTCTGAAATGGTATAAGGTTCCTGCCCACGCAGGGGGTTGGACTAGAAGATCTGCAAGGTCCCTTCCAACTCTGCTATTGTATTGTATTGTATTGTGTTGTATTGTATTATATTGTATTGTATTGTATTGTTTAATTATCTTTTGTCTCTGTAATATTTAATTCTCTGGTATTCCTCAGTATTCACTTAGATCTGCTCTACATTAAACCTAATATGTTGGCGCCTACAGACAAAGCAACATTATCTTGAAAAGGCTGATGGTGCACATTTTCTTCATGTCTTCTAAGGCATGGAATAATTAATTCCTTCTAATGGATAATCCTGAGTCAACCTGAGCCCAAGCTGCTACGACGTGGCATGAAGCAGAGTTCGCCGACTCAGTGTTATTGTGCATATTGTTGTCCCATAAAGAGGGATGCACTATTGTTAAATGGTAGCCGAGTTTCACTGTTGATATCCCTCTCTTTAGTTTTTCAGTTCAACATCTGCTGTATCTCATTTAGATGTGTAATAAATGTCAGAGGGTAGAGATTTATTTTGGATTTCCTTGGGAGCTTCGTGGCTGCGGTCATAATTTATGGAGAAACTACTTTTTTCCCAAGGCTTTATCCTGCCATCACTCATCCGTTGCATCGTAGCCCATGGCCTAAGAGGCAAGAGGGAAGTTCTTCCTTGAGTCTTTACCATTCACTCATGTAAGGCAAGGATGGTCCCCATTCACTCAAGGCCAAGAAAGGGTCCTAACCCAACAGTCATCGCAAGCAGCCGAGCTGAAATCTACTTAAAATTTAATACTAATTATTTAAGACTAGAACTAGGGGGCACTCCATGAAACTTTTGATAGCTAGACCTCAAACAAATAAAAGGAAGTACTTTTTCACCCAGAGGATCACTTATCTATGGAACTCCCTGCCAGAAGAAGTGGTGACAGCTGTCAGCCTCGACACCTTTAAGAAAGGATTAGACGAGTTCATGGAGAACAAGGGTATCCATGGCTATCATGATGGATGCCTAAGGACACCCTCCAGGTTGGAGAGATAGGCAGGATATTTCTCAATGCCATTTGCAAGGAATCATAAGCAGGTGAAGGCATCTGCTTGGGAAGACCCTGAAGCAAATGGTGAGCCACTGTGTGAGACAGAATGCTGGACTGGATAGGCTATGGCCTGTTCCAGCAAGGCTATTCTTATGTTCTTATGACTTATTCTCTGCACCAGTTTGGAGCTTCAGATTGGTCCAGGGGATTCACTGATTTATTTTATTGATTTAGTTTGTCACTCATGTACATGATAACAGGAATAAGAATAATCACGAATAAGAACACGGGGAAAGGGGACAAATAAATTGAGAAATTAGAAGAGGGACGTTAGGCATGCTGGCACACATGCACGTCCCTACTGACCTCTTAGGAATGGGGTGAGGTCAACAGTAAGGTTAAAGTTATAGGGGTTTGGAGATGTAACAACAGAGTCAGGTAGAGCATTCCAGGCATTGACCCTTCTATTGTTGAAGTTCAAAGCAAGACTTGCTAAAACAATCCTCTTTATGATTGTAACTGAAATTCATATTTGGGAGAGACCTACTAGGACCATGCAACGCTTTGATTCCAAGATGATTCAGTCGAATCCTTTCCCCAGGCCGAAACTTTGGATTGAATCACTAGCCTTTGAATCAATTTGCATACGGACCCTCGTGATTTATCGTGTCTTCAAACCGATTGGAATTGATTTCCTTCATTAAATTACCAAATCAAACAGACTTCTTGCACCGCAGAATGCAACAGAGCCTTCTATGATTCATACGCCCCTAATTAAAAAGAAAAGAAGAGAAAACATGCCAGTAGGACTGGCATGTAAACTAGCCACTAATTGAAGAAAGTTTTTCCCTCCCTCCAGTCATAATTATAAATTGACAGAAATTATGAAAGCATCCTAGGTATGCAGCAAGCACCCTAGGATTATTTATCAAAAATAATTACAGACAAATTCTTTCATTAAAAAGAAATTGGATGAATCAATAGAGAATCATAATTCTCACAGTACTTGGACTCTACATTCTTGCTAATGATTTAAAATGACATGTTTTCAAAAAAACATGAAAGTGCTTCTCCTAACAGATAGGTGAAGGAAAATTCTGATTAAGTCCTCCAAATTCCAAGCTAATGAGAAAGCAATACAGTAGCATCTAGCGACTGAACTGTTGTTTTATTACCTAGATAAGGCATGAAGTAGCTTTCAATGAAAAAAGAGGATTTGCTAGGCTAGGTTGGCTTTATTTCTTATGACAATGAGGCTTAGCTTCTTTGGATTCTTTAATTTTGGAAAGTAGATTCAGACAAATTGTCTAGATAATGATAGAACTGTCTTTGTGCTGAAGAGTGGTGATGGAATTTCTCAGAATATTTTTTTTTCTCTCCCTCAGGAAATACCTGAACTGTTGATTATTTTCAACTTCTTAAGAAAAGAAAGATAGATAGGAAGAAGGTTTACTCCCACTAGAATTGGTCTGACCTATAAGGTCATCGTAGGAGAAACTACTTATAACCCCCCATAACCACCAAACCAAGGAAGCTGAAGCTAAAAGGCAGATCCTCAGAAATGGTCTCCTGCTAAAATCAGCTTCCCAATCTCCCAATGATATTCAGGGAGATCCCGAAACCATCATTTGCTTTCTAGAGCCTTCTGCCTTAGATCTGACCACTGATTTAATATACTTTCTTATGATGTGATTTGATTTGTTTTAAAAATGTTTCATCTGTAGGCTACTGTGAGTTAGTCAGGATGTAAATACAATGAGTGTGTATTTGTGTCAGTGGTGGGATTCAAATAATTTAACAACCAGTTCTCTGCCCTAATGACCAGCTGGGTAGGCGTGGCTTGGTGGTCATGTGACCATGTGGGCATGGCCAGCTCAATGTCACTCAGGTCGATGGGCGCTTCTCCTTAGCTGTGACAATGGAGTAAGGATTAACCGGAGAGGCAGTTTCTGTAAGGAGGGCAATGAAGAAGTGGCTAGAAATAACACCAGAATGTTTCCTTCTTGCCTTCCTTACAGGATTAGCCCTGGGAAGTGGGGAAAAAACCCAAAATGAGATTTCTTCCAACACTCGATTCTCCAAACTGTTCAGAAAGTTAACAACCGGTTCTCCCGAATAGGTGGGAACTGGTGTGTGTGTGTGAGAGGGGGGGGGGGAGAATGGAAAGAGGGAGAGAGAAAATTCTGAAAAACTTGCAGTCTTGACCTCTTCTACCAGACAGAATAAAGGTGAGCTTACCTTGATTTGCTTCCACACCTTTCATCTTCCTAGGACTAAGTTGAAGTGTATTCTTTCTTCCAAGTTAGATACTTTACTCCAAGCTACCAGCACCTAAACCACAGGAGCTGCAAATTTAATTTGACATTTAGTTAGTAGCAGTAGATTGAATCCTCAAACCAAGTGTCTGAAGATAGGGGTTGACAAGTGGCAAGATAACCCATGACATTGTCCTTGGAAACTCTACTTTTTTTTTAAAAGTCCTTTCAATATATTGAATTCCAGGCAAAAGGAGGTGAGGCTTAATTGCACAGTCTTTGATTTCTCTCTCTCTCTCACACACACACACACAAACAAACAAACATAAACACACCCATGGACAATCCTGTGAGGCAGGTTCAGCTAGCAGATTAAATAGGGCTCACTACCCGTGTTAAGGCAGAAAAGACAGAAAGCACACCTGTCCAATTCAAAGGCAATTTAAAGGAAACCTACCTGTTACTAAAGTCAAATAGTCAAGCAGATTATTTATTGATGATTGTGCAGGGGTGCCAAAATGGCGGCCCATGGGCCAGATGCGTCATATGCAGGCCATGCTCCGTGAAGGGAAAAAACATTGCAAAATGTCATGTGACAGCAATGTCATCCACCGAGTTTAACACCCATGGTATAGAGGATGTTTGAAAGAAATCTACAACTGCTAGACAATTGGAAGGATAGGATAGGATAGGATAGGATAGGATAGGATAGGATAGGACAGGACAGGACAGGACAGGACAGGACAGGACAGGACAGGACAGGAGTTGGAAGTGACATTGGATGACTTCTAGTCCAACCTCCTGCTTAGGCAGGAAACCCTACACCACTTCAGACAAATGATTATCCAATCTCTTCTGAAAAACTTCCAGTGTTGGAGCATTCACAACTTCTGGAGGCAAGTTGCTTCATTGATTAATTGTTCTAACTGTCAGGAAATTTCTCCTTAGCCTTAAGACTATACAAAGAACACTAGCAAAACACACACACACACACACGTTTTACATTTGTGCTGATAAACAAACAAACAAGGGAGACTAGTATAGATCTATTTCAAGCTATTTAGCTCTCTCATCAGCTAGCCATGCCCTTGCTGGGATTCGAACCGGGGCTGTATGGCATGTCAGGCAGATGTTTTAGCCATTAAGCCACCAGATTCTCTCCTGATCAGCTGAGCCAGGGGAATAAGTATATACTTGTGTCACAACACCCCAATATACACAAATATCCCCCCCCCCGGTTGGGATATATATATTTATATTCTAACCTGCCTCTTCCCCTTTTCAAATGGGGGTGGGTGGGTGGGAAGAGAAGACAACTCTTTCCACTTTCCTTCTCCACTTATCCTTTTCTGCTGTGTACAGCTAGAGAGCATCCAACCTTGCAAGCTAAGTATTTTATGGCTTTCTGGTGGAAAAGTTGTTCTTCCTCATAAAACATAAAACATCCCTCTGCGCACATAAAGCAGCATGCGTACCCTTCCATTCCAGGAAATTCACCTTGACATTTGACACTGCGAGAGGCTGCACAGAGCCATTGTTTTATATGCTTACGCACTGCAATCCACTTCGCTTTTGCGTGCCTCTACGCAGCTTTCACCTCTTTTCCATTGTGCCCTGTGCATGTTCACCTTCTCCGTCTCCTGGGGGTGGTGAAGGGCACGAGCCACAGAAGCAGAAACCAAGCCAGTGAACGAATAAAGAAAAATGAACTCAAACCCCGCAACAATGCAGGTGGAATCTCTGGGAAAGCACAGAGAATCGAGCAGGTTTGCAACAGAAGGATAAATGGGTTGAAAATGGCAGGAAGATTCACAGATCAATGTCCCACACTTTGTTCCTGAACATATTACAAAGAGCTGTGTGGGTGGATGGATGTGAGGGGATCATTTCATGTTGGTGCCCAACAATTTCCCCCCCATTAATTTCATGAAAAGAAGCACAACTTGGTGACACAATAGCAGTGTTCCAACATCTAAGGGGTTGCCACAAAGAACAAAAGGTCAACCTATTCTCCAAAAGCACCTGAAGGTGGAACAAGAAGCATCAGGTAGAAACTCATCAAGGAGAGAAGCAACCTAGAACTAAGGAGAAATTTCCTGACAATTAATCAGTGGAACAGAAGTTGCCTCCAGAAGTTGTGAATGCCCCAACACTGGAGATTTTTAAGAAGAGATTGGACAACCAGTTGTCTGAAATGGCATAGCACTTCCTGCTTGAGCAGGGGGTTGACCTAGAAGACCTCTAAGGTCCCTTCCAACTCTGTTATTCTGTTATAATTTCACAACCTTGGCTACTCTTAGGTGGCTACTCCAGAGAACATGCATTAATAAGCACTTTAAACAGCTGTTAAGCGAAATCTGTCACCCAAAAACAAGAGTAGGATGCAAGAACCAGGCTGTTTACATACCCACTAATGAAATAAGAAGATCTTTAAGTGCCATCAAATTTCTTTATCTGGGAAGGGATCACGTAGTATCCTATTAGTGAATGATAATGGATGCTAGGTTGATGAGCATAATGATTTCTCTTGAAACAGCTTCCTTAACCATCAGCTCTTCTTAAAAGCCATTGATTAACTCTACCAAAATCTAGATTCATTTTTTTATTAATCTTCAGATTTGCAGAGAACAATGGATGGCCTATTTTTCTTCCTCCCCTAGTTCCCAAAAAAGTTTGCTGTCAGGCCTGGAAGCCATCTTAGGCATTGGCTCTTCAGGCCTGCCACATTTAGTCTGTGGGAAACTGGGAGGGGGGATTGTATGGAGCTGGGGAGATATGTAATTATAATAACATTCCTTTCTCTGAGAGTCAAGGACAACCTGACCTGCATCTTAAGGGGTGTGACTGGAAGGCATCTCCAGTTGGGATGGTGCTTTGATTGAACCATGTGATGGACATGTTGGTGCTGGGTAGGTGTTTGGACTTTCTTTTGGGTGGGGAAAACCTGGAAGCTTTCAGATTTGGGTTTTCCCAGATGTGCCAATAGGACATCTCTAATAAAATGGAACTTTGAGGAACTTCAAGCCTTGGAGTCTTCTTTCATCGGACGTGTGACTTGGACCCCTGACATCTGCTTTTCTTCAGAACCCACAGAAAAGCAAACAAAACACAGAGGCTTCCCCTTGAGTACATATTGCAGATGGTCACTAATGTTCCAGTGCACTCAACCAATATGGAATTTCAACCCGTTGAAACTCTTTTTCCCTTTTTGCTCAAGAGACTTGTAGAGTAATGAAGGGTGACTGAGTGCTTGGGTGCATAAGCAAGCACATGGTATCCAGAGCATATGCTGGGCTTTGCTCTCCTTTCATGGCAGATAAAGTCAATATGGGGAAAGGGGTGAGAAAAACAAAATGTTAGAGGGAGATGGTCACGGTGTAAGAATTGGGATTCTTGGGCAGATCTTAATCTAAATTGTTTCATTCTAGCACAATCTATATAAATAAAAATGTAACAAGAGTTTGCTCAAAACCGCTAATCTCCGAAAGTACTGCACCGATCGCTTCCAAATTTTCACACATCGTTCCTTTCAAGTATGGCACCAATGATATATATATAGATTGGTAGATGTCACACCTGTGCCAGGTACATGCAACAGAAATGTAAAAAATTGTAAAAAAGGTAGGTAGGCCGGCCAACAAGCCGGCCTAGGATAGCCCCCATTTCTGACTTTTTAAGAAAATAATTTATAATTGGCAAGGGTTTTAATATTGGGTTTTAGCACGGGTTTATTAATTTAATACATTTTAATAGATATTTATTGTATTTTGTGTTCTTAAATAATGCCTGTGCGCCGCCCTGGGTCCTAACAAGGAGAAGGGCGGGGTATAAATTTAATAAAATAAAAAAATAAAAATAAACAGGGAGAGCAGTGGGCCACAGGTATTATGTCATCCTTTATGACATAAAATACTCTGTCCATAAGATTCAAGGAGACATACAGTAGGTAGGTAGGTAGGCAGCTATAGGGATAGAGAGAGGGAGGGAGAAATGCGGTAGGTAGGTAGGTAGGTAGGTAGGTAGGTAGGTAGGTAGGTAGGTAGGTAGGTAGAGGGAGAAATACAGTAGGTTGGTAGGTAGGTAGAGGGATAGAGAAGGAGAGGGAGAAATACAGTAGGTAGGTAGCTAGGTAGAGGGAGAGGGAGGGAGAGGGAGAAATACAGTAGGTAGGTAGGTAAGTAAGTAGGTAGGTAGGTAGAGGGATAAAGAGAGGGAGAAATACAGTAGGTAGGTAGGTAGGTAGGTAGGTAGGTAGGTAGGTAGGTAGGTAGGTAGGTAGAGGGATAGAGAGGGAGAGGGAGAAATACAGTAGGTGGGTAGGTTGGGGGTTATATGGTGGTTGTGTGTACATGTTTGTGTGTGCAGGTGTAGATCTACACACAGGTTGGTTGGCCATTTAACCAGACTGGGCCACAGCAACGAGTGGCCGGGAACGGCTAGTGGGGAATGAAATAGATGCCTATAGACAAACTGAAGGACCCAGCATTTGTAGTAGTCAAACCAAGATCCAGTTTGGTCTAGCAGTTTAGGTGTTAGCCTTAAAAATGGGAGATGGTGAGTTCTAATCCTGCTTTAGGCATGAAAGCCACCCGGATGACTTTGGGACAATTACCAGGAGACTGTGAGTTCTAGTCCTGCCTTGTTATGAAAGCCAACTGGGTGATTTTGCCACAATCACAAGGAGATGGTGAATTTTAGTCCCACCCTAGGCATGAAAACCAGCAAGATGACTTTGGGACAATCACTAGGAAACTGTGAGTTTTAGTCCTGCCTTGTCATGAAAGCCAGCTGGGTGACTTTGGGACAATCACCAGGAGGTGGTGAATTCAAGGACATGATGAGTTCTAGTTCTACTACCTTAGTCATGAAAACTACGTGGGTTACTTTGGGTAAGTCAGTCTTTCTTAGCCCAACTTATTTCACAGGGTAGTGGTGGTAGTTGTAGAGAAAATAGGAGAAGGAAGGAGTATTTGTAGGTTTGCCACCTTGAGTGGTTAAAAAATAAGAGAGGGAGGAAAAATCACAAGTCAGATTTTACAATTGCTTTTAATGCCAGTCTGGGGGTAAATAGAGACTCCTGGAAATTGCAAGAAGGATTTTCCAGCCTTGGTTATAGAGAGTGAACGAAGGCAGAGTCTTTTTGAGGCATCCTTTTTCAAATCTCTCCTCCATTAGGGTGAGTTGCTTTCTCTTTCTTTGAGATTATCTTTCAACTGATTCATCCCTAATTTTCCAACAAACTTGCTCAGGCAATAACAGAGATGAAAGAAATTAGAGCCAAAAAAAAAAAAAAAACAGGCAGGAAAAAAAAACTTGTGGAGTGTGCTTCAAATTGTCCAAAAATGCTTCATCGAGAAAGATAACATAAATAAATATTAAATTAAATAATTAAATGATAAAAATGTTACTTGGCTAATGAAAAGTTTTGGAGCATTTGAAAACTTGCACACCTCTTGGTAACATTTGGGCTAATTTAAGGCAAGCCTTGAAAAGAGAGAGAGAGACAGACAGACAGACAGACAGACAGAGGGAGAGACAGAGAGACAAGAGATACAGAGAGAGAGACAGAGACAGAGAGAAACAGAGAGAGACTCAGAGACTGAGATAGATAGATAGATGATAGATAGATAGATAGATAGATAGATAGATAGATAGATAGATAGATAGATAGATAGATAGATAGATGATAGATAGATGATAGATAGATAGATAGATAGATAGATAGATAGATAGATAGATAGATAGATAGATAGATAGATAGATAGATGATAGACAGACAGACAGACAGACAGACAGACAGACAGACAGACAGACAGACAGATAGATAGATATTTTTCTGGTAGGATCTCTTTTATAAAGATATCCTTTTCTATATAATAATAAAAAAAAACCCTTTATTGTATGTGGGAGCAGTGAAAAGTAAAGAATAACAAAAAGATTCTTCCTTTTTATGAGATTTACGATTTAAAAAAGCCCCATAAATTCAACAGTCAACGTTCCTACATAATTATCTTCGTGTGGGCATTGTTTCTAATAACTACTTTGCCAACGCCCCCCCTCCCCATCGCACCAAGTAATGGCTTCTAACCACAAAATATAGCTTTTGAACTCTATGTTGATATTTTTTACTGAACCTTCCCCCGCCCCCGCCCTTGCATACAAGGCTACCTCTTTATGTTAAATAATCCTCTGTATTATTTTTCATCACTGTTGTCCTTTCATTAAACCAGATATCTACAAGGGAATTTCAGGGCCAGAAGGTATCTCATATTGACTGGGCAATTATCCAAAAAGAAGGTTTGGAAATGAAATAATGGCAATCTATCATTTTACACATTTGCCTCTCCTTCATAAATCCAATCAAACAAAAGAGGTGAATAGGGGGGAAATGGGCCCTAGAGAGTGGAGAGGATGATCAGTTTCTATCATCTAAAGACCACAGTCTCCAAAAGATGCTTTTTCAAAAGGCAACTGGACTTTGTTTTTCAGAAGAATAGAATAGAGTTGGAAGGGACCTTGGAGGTCTTCTAGTCCAACCCTCTGCTCAAACAGGAGGCCCTGTACCATTTCAGGCAAGTGACTGTCCAGTCTGTTCTTAAAAACCTCCAGTGATGGAGCACCCACAACTCCTGAAGGCAAGCTGTTCCACTTGTTGATTGTCCTCACTGTTAGGAAGTTTCTCCTTAATTCCAGGTTGCTTCTCTCTTTGATTAGTTTCCAAGCATTGTTTCCAACCACTCTCCTCCAGTGCTTTGGAGAATAATTTGGAGAATAAGAAGCTTCTTGGATGAGAAGTGAAATGTCTTCATGGAAACAGAAAGTCCACTTGCCTTTTAAAAAAGCATCTTTGGGGCAACCATGATCTGGATGACGGAGAATCTCCATAGACACCTGAAGACAAGGATGATGGAGAATCTCCATAGATACCTGAAGACAAAAGGCATGTTGAAGTTTGGGAGAATATTTCAAAGTATTCCAGATGAGAAGAAGGAGATGGAGGTGGATGTTAATTTACTGTGCATTGCACATAAATTCCATTTGTAGGGTTGTCTCTTCAAAATGAGGTTCATGGGTGCTTTTCTTGTCTGGTAATTTACCAGATGAATCAAGGCAGGAGGGCTTTCCCCCACCTCTTCTCTGTTCTGTCTTTTTGGTCCCAACCTTGAGAAGAACACAGCCTATGGAAGAATTCTATTTATATTCATTTCAAGTCAAGGCGCTCTCATCTTGTAAATACAGCATCTGAGAAAGCAGCAGCCGAGCTTTCCTGAAATTAATTCCCCAAAAATGAGAATACGTACATACATACATTTGAGCCCAGCTGTCCTACACATCAAGCTGTTTACATCCTGAGCCAGATCCAAGTGTGACGAATCCCAGCTACAAGAAGATCCCGAAGTTGTGCCTATGATTTCATTTCTTTTCAAGCTTCTTTTTGAGTTGTATTTAAAGAATGGAAAAAAACAACAAATTTACCAGGTGAATCAAGGCAGGAGGGCTTTCCCCCACCTCTTCTCTATTCTGTCTTTTTGGTCCCAACTCTGCGTGTTTGTGCACTGGAATTAAAAGGAAGGTTGTGCTGGTTTCAGATGAACAATGTCGTCCTGCACAGCCAAGAAAACAAACAAATGGATCATCAAACAAATCAAAGCCAGAATTCTCACTTGAGACACAAATGGCCAGGATCAAACTGTCCTCATTTAAACACGTTTCACAAAGATTTAGCTCCCTACTGAAGACACTAATGCTGGGAAAGGTGGAACAAAAGAGTAGAAGAGGGCAACCCAGTGATGGATTCCTAATGGTTCGGACCAGTTTGGCTGAACCGGTAGTAGCTTGGTGGCCTGGGTTGCTAGAACCGGCCTTCCATGTCCCCAAACTGGTTCTCTTGATGGCGTTGTAGGAGCTGCCATCTTGTTTTTGACTTTTGTGCATGCACAGAGCAATTTTTGTGTTGTGCATGCATGTGCAGCGTACACCAAGCGAGAAGCATGCATGTGGGGCGTGTCGCTGAGCAAACCAGCAGTAGTGACTGCCGGAACTCACCATTGGGACAACCAGAGCAAGGATGTATTCAGTTACAGGGTAACTTTCAGAAGACCTAAAACACCAGGTTAGAGAGAGAGCAGCTGGATGAACATCTATGTGGTCTCTAGAAGTGATAAATGATTTGCTGGTTTGCCCTGTGTTTGCACATTTTCTTTGTGCTGCTTTTGATAAGTCTTCTTATGGCACATCCACATGTTCAAAAGACCACACGGAGGGCCATCAGTCATGTGTAAATCCTCAGAAATGAACAGTCATCTTTTTTTTTTCTTATCTTACTCATCCCCAAAACCTATACTCTCCCTTTTTATGAACCTGCAATCCCTTAATTTTGGGTAGAGTTGGGGTGACTGGATGCAGCTGAGTGTTTACTAGCTGAATGCCTTTCTCGATGTCACATGGAGTTCCCAGTAGATATTTTTTTCTTTGCTCCCTGAGAGAGAAACATCTGCCCTTACTTAGGACTGAATTCTCAATCTTCTGAGTGGGAGACAAGCGCCTTCCCCCTAAGCCACTACTCTAATAGAAAAAGATAATGTTAGTCCCACCCCAAAATAAGAGCCAACTGTAAAATAAGTCCTAGCATGATTTTTCAGGATGCTCGTAATATAAGCCCTACCCCCAAAATAAGCCCCATTTAAGATTGTCAGCCAGACAGATGCATATTTCCCCAAAACTAACCAGAAAATAAATGCAAATGTGTCTTTTGGAGCAAAAATTACTATAAGACCCGTGGAAACAGTTGTCAAGCAAATCCAGTTTTAATAGATTAACAGATTATTAGAGTTGGAAGGGACATTGTAGGTCAACAGTCAACAATGGCACAATTGGATGTTGGCAAATTGTCTTTCCCTACAATAAACCAGGCAGTTGTAAAGAGAGCCATGCCTGATTTTGCAACTCTTTTTGCCATGTTTGTTCAGTTGTTGACACAGTTGTCAAGCAAATCCAGTTTTAATAGATTAACAGATTAATAGAGTTGGAAGAGACATTGTAGGTCATCTAATAATTAATATAAGACCCAGTCTTATTTTCAGGGAAACATGGTACATATGTATGTATGTATGTAAGTCTGTGTGTGTGTGTGTGTGTGTTGGTGATGTTTGCACACCCAGGTCAATGTAGGTGTTTATGCAATGATCTCTGGCATTGGCTACATCGTCCCGAAACTATGGTTTATTGTAGGCAAAGACAATTGACCAACATCCATTTGTGCCATTGTTGAAACAATATTTTTTCACTAGTATCTGCATTATGATTTTGAAATTATGTCTGGGCATTCGTAGGTAAATTTGAACCAACAGGTGTAATAATGCAAATGGAACAAATAGCCACAGCACATAGACTTATATACCACTTCATAGTGCTTTCACAGTCATCTCTAAGTGGTTTACAGAGTCAGCCTCTTGCCCCCAACAATCTGGGTCCTCATTTTACCCACCTCGGAAGGATGGAAGGCTGACTGAACCATCAGCTGGTGAGGAAGTAGCCTGCAGTACTACACTCAAACCACTGTGCCACCATGGCTCTTCATAGATATACCCTTAGTTATTTCCTTGAGGCCCTTTGATTAGAGCTGAGGGGTCCTTAAGCTTCATTCTCATGACTGTGGTACCTCAGGGATAAGTGAAGAAGCTGTAACGGGTCTTTAAACCTCTAAAGTTTTGAACCTTAAGTGTGATAAAATGTGTTGGCTTGCATTCTATTTGGAACCATTTAAGGTATATAAATTGTATGATATAAAGTGCATATTATGTATTTTATGTATATTGGATTTGAACTCTGGACCATAGATCTGCATTTATTTATTTACTCCGGCATCTACAGTCTGTCACTCAGCTGCTGCAGGCTCTGAGCAATTTACCGGAAACCAATATAATCCAGGATTAAAACAAAAACAATACCAAATAATTGCAATAACGCTTAGATTGCTGTGCTCTGCAACAGGGAAATTGTCTGCATGTATATGGCTTCATTTACTGTCTGCAGTAAAGCAGCTCAGCTCATCATATTGTGTTTGTGAGTTTCTGCTGTAAACAAATTCCTGAACAAGAGGTCATTGTCTGAAGGGACAAAATTTATTGCCTTGTCTGACAGGGTCTGACAATTTGAAAGAAACTAATCCACAACACATAAAGTCTCATCTTCAGATTGTAGATACTTATCTTTCTCCTCCAGTTGTAGCTTGAGTGACAGGTTGCTCATCAATGTTACATACTGCGATGACTGCTACCTGGATTGTAATTCGGTTGTTGAATACACACTTTTGCAGCAGCCATCTGAATGTTGCCATCCCAATACTTTGTCAGAGGGCGCACATTGTAACTATGCTCCTGCAAATATACCAAACGGAGAGTTGTATTTAAATAGCGGTTTTCTCTACAAAGAGTATATACATACATGTACTTTAGTCAGACCTCCAACAAACAGCACTCAGCAATTACAGCATGGAAGCACACAGGGAGAGAGAGATACGCCCCAACAGGGCCTCTTCTTATTACAGGCTCTTAAAGGGATATCAGCCCAAAAACCTTGCTGACTCATTTCCAACATTACATCATTGTAGCAGCTGGTCAGCTCTTAAACCTTTACCCTGACATATTGCTTCTAGTAGAATGGAGGAATTATGAATCATTTGCCAAAAGGCATTCTGACAGAAACTGGGCGACTGTGTCTGAAGCTGAGCTTGTCAATCAGAAGATCGACAGCAGTTCAACCGTTTGAAACCCTAGCGCCACATAACGGAGTGAGCTCCCGTTACTTGTCTCAGCTTCTGCCAACCTCGTAGTTGGAAAGCATGTAAAATACAAATAGAAAAATAGGGACCACTTTTGGTGGGAAGGTAACAGTGTTCCATGCGCCTTTGACACATGACCACGGAGATGTCTTTGGACAGCACTGGCTCTTCGGCTTTGAAATGGAGATGAGTACCACACTCTAGAGTCGGGAACGACTCGCACATATGTGCAAGGGGAACCTTTACCTTTATCCATAAATTCACCAGGAGCTTACTTAGAGATTGAATTTTCTTCTATAAGAAAACATTCAATCATTAACTTCCTTCCCATTGTCTGAAGCTAATGCAATCTAGAAAGGAAGCATTAACACATAGTTTGGCTCATGGTATACCTAGTTCCAAGTTTTGAAATAAATGAAATGGTTCCAACCGGAAAAAATAACACCGAGTAGGTTCCAATAATTATAATTACTTGAAGTATGTGGAATGAATTTCTCCATTTTGGCCAATGCAAAAGTAGACAATAAAAGAGGGGGGAAATCCAATATCCTCTTCCTCAACCCCCCTGCTTACCCCTTCTTCATTTCTTTCCAGTAAATCCCCAGCCTGTAAATTACATATCTATGAAACGCCTGCAGGGGGGTTTAACATCACTTTAACTTAGCTTCTTGAGTCAAAATTTCATTTCTCCAAGAAGATTAGTGGGGCTGGAAGCAACATTAAAATGTCTAAATAAGAGTTATCACATTTATGCAATAAAAGGCCCCCTGGGATCATGAAATGCTCTCTTCTCTCTGTCAAGTTGCTTTCTGACCTTGAAACGGACTTCTTGGACTCTTTGAACATCCAAAGGATCTTTGCAATCATTAAATCAGGTTAGACTAGAATAACAGAGGTTGACAGGATCTATCACGAGATCTTCTGATCTTCTGATTTTAACTTGAGTCCAATTTCAGATCTTGTACCTAAGAGAACAGATCTCGGTCTTCTCTTCAGGCAGCAAATTGTTTTGAATGGGCCCTTTTAATGACTAATGGGGTAATGTTCTCTTCAATAGGCCTTCACGAGTTTTGATCTCAACTCATCTGGCACAACATGTAGGGGCATGACTTAGCGACTGAACAACAAATGATCTAGGTATTCAGAGACCATTGGTTGGTGTAAAACCATTCATGATGATGGCATTAGAGTTAAGTTTTATTATCCATCCTCACATGAGGGGTAGTGTGAATTATCTATTCATATTCATAATAGAAATACATTTTGCATGGATGCAGGAACTGGTAATCTTAAAGTGCTTTGAAAACAGATACGAAGTGGCATTGTATAAGCCTCAGATTCTCCCTCATTAAGACATAACCTCTTCTACAGAGGATGTAAAAAAAAAAAAATCCTAGTAGGAGAATGCCAAATCTGTCCTGGGGATAAACCAGACTCTGTCAACATTTTTACAAGCAGAAACTTTAGATTAAAATACTTTTTAATATAAATGAATAAGATGAATGTTGACAGTTATGGCTGTTGCTGGCATTCCTTGGATTACTGCCTACTGTATATTCAGCATAGAGAAGAAGGGTGGGATGGGGTGTCTCAAATTGTTTGATATACTTCAGACAATTGAAGAGGGAGCTGTTTGCAATGAATTACAAGAAATCCTTGTTCGATGTACATCTTCTCTTTGCTGTTTCTAAAAAAACAAACTTGTTCACAGTCCCAGAAGCTTCACTGTGGTGAGGGTCTCTTTTATGTCTTCCTGAAATGCCTAGTATTGTTGGGAGCCCAATTTTGGATCCTTGGCCTTCTTAGAACTTTTGTTGTTGTTAGTTGCAAAGTCATGTCTGACCTATCACCACCTCATGGTCAACATTCCTCCAGGCCTTCCTGGCCTCTACCATCCTCTGAAGTCTGTTTAAGCTCACGCTGACTGCTTCAGTGACTCCATCCAGCCACCTCATTCTCTGTCATCCCCTTCTTCTTTTGTCCTCCATCCTTCCCAACACGAGGTTCTTCTCCAGGGAGTCCTTCCTTCTCATTAGGTGGCCAAAGGATTTGAATTTCCTCTTTAGGATCTGGCCTTCTAAAGAGCAGCCAGGACTGACTGGTTTGATCGATAGAATAGATTTCTATCAATAGAATAGAATTGAAACTAAAATAGAATTATTCTATTCTGTTCTATTTTATTCATACAAAGCCATGGTATGATGCTGAGGCTAGAAAAAACTGTGTGCCCCATGTATGTGCACATGGAAGTTCAAGAGAGAATATAAGTGGAGAGAGTACATTGCTATGCCCACTTGGGTTTGAAGTAGGCTAAGAGGGCTTCCTCTATTGATTCAGACTTATTGAATCAAGTAGATTTTAAAGCTCTTGAGTTTTGGTTGTTTGTCCATCTCATAATTGGATTTGCCGATTGATTCTGCCATTCATTTGGCTTTCTGTTTTGATTATTGATGATTATTATAAGCTATGATTATTCATAGCTTCTGGTTCCGGATCGTTGACTCATCTCCAAGCACTTTCTGTATCTAAATGATAAAGGATATATCTAATGTGTCTGCTGTATATAAGCCTTCACAATTCTAGTGCGCTCGCGCTCTCTCTCTCTCTCTCTCTCTCTCTCTCTCTCTCTCTCTCTCTCTCTCTCTCTCTCTCTCTCTCGTTCTTTCTGAGCTGCATTTAAATGTAAAGAGTTAGTAGGTAAGTCTTGAGAAATTGTTGCTTTTATCTTTCTAACAGCAGTCAACATAAATCGACTTTGCTTTTGTTAAGCATTAATGCATTGCTATGTCATATAAATATTATTTTGTACTGGACTTAATAACTACTTTGCAATGCAGTGCATGGGGAGGTTGGCTTAACCAGAACTCAGTTTTCTATATCTTCTCCTCTGACACAGGTCATGTGTACAGCTCAGAGGTGGCCCGTATTCATCAGACAGTGTTTTCTCATGTCATTTCTTCATAGTGTAGTGTAAAAAAGATGTTGAGACTCTAGAAAGGGTGCAAAGAAGATCAACAAAGATGATTAGGGGACTGGAGGCTAAAACATATGAAGAATGGTTGCTGGAACTGAGTATGTCTAGTTTGATGAAAAGAAGGACCAGGGGTGACATGATAGCAATGTTCTGATATCTCAGGGGTTGCCACAAAGAAGAGGGCATCAAACTATTCTCCAAAGCACCTGAAGGCAGGACAAAAAATGATGGGTGGAAACTAATCGAGGAGAGAAGCAACTTAAAGGAGAAAGTTTCAGTTAGAACAATTAATCAGTGGAACAACTTGCCTCCAGAAGTTATAAATGCTCCAACACTGGGCATTTTTAAGAAGAGATTGGATAACCATTTGTCTGACGTGGTGTAGGGTTTCCTGCTGAAGCAGGAGGTTGGACTAGAAGACCCCCTTCCAAGACTGTTATTCTATTCTATTCTATTCTATTCTATTCTATTCTATTCTGTTTGATTTCAGATTCAATAAAAATGTGATACTCATTCATGGCAACTGTTTAGCCCTCTTTACTTTAATCAAGCTATCAATTTCATGGATTATGCTGGAACTTTTCACATGAATACATTAACTACTATCTGGGTCATCTACAAGTAACGTCTTAAAACAGCAACAATTTTAAAAGTAAATTAAGACGTTTTTTGCCATAGATGATTATACGTGCATTGTTTTGTTACTGTTACATCTTTCTTTATAGAATAATTATACTTTCACACCCAGGGTCATGAATTTGAGATGAGCCATAAGAACAGAATAGACTAGAACATTCAAATATGAATACACGTTAAGTGTGTTGCATTTTGAATAAACAAACATATCCAAATAAGTCTTGGGTTCCACATTTAGACAGTACTGATTCATCGTGTTTGCTAAAGAAACAAATAAATCCAGATCGTCTTATCTAGCATTCAGAATTCTCTTCATCTTTTCCTGCTTCCCCAGGTTTTCTGACTGAATTTGTTTATGTGACACTTTTCTCATATTGTTTTTTTTTAATGCTTATAATTGGCCTTTTCTTGATCTATCTGAAGGTAGAATAAATAGGAATTCCAGGTAGTCTCCCTTATGGATCTACTTAGCTTAACAGTTTGTGCTCATTATTACGTGAGGTCAATGTAGTAAACATCGTTACCATGTTGCTATTTATGAATAATGATGCAAAAGGCTTCTTTTTGCAAGTTTACATATCTTTAAATAGGTTTATGCCTTCTGCTGTAGGTGCAAATTCATTAGTGAGTTTTATTTAAGCTTGTACAATCATTCAGATGGGTTGATATTTCAGTGTTTTTTATCATACTCTCTCACCATTCGAGTTATCGTTTGGTAAATTCTCAGATGAATGCTAAGAGTCCAGACAAGAGAAACAAAGATGATTAGGGGACTGGAAGCTGAAACATATGAAGATCTCAGTATGACTGTTTAATGAAAAGGACTAGGGGAGACATGATAGCAGTGTTCCAATATCTCAAAGAAGAGGGAGTCAAGCTATTCTCCAAAGCTCCTGAGGGCAGGAAAAGAAGCAATGGGTGGAAAGTAATCAAGAAGAGAAACAACTTAGAACTAAGGAGAAATTTCCTGACAGTTAGAACAATGAAATAGTGGAACAACTTGCCTCCAGAATTTATTTATTTATTTAAATTTATATCCCACCCTTCTCCACAAAGGACCCAGGGCAGTTGTGAATGCTCCAACACTGGAAGTTTTTAAGAAGATGTTGGATAACCATTTGTCTGAAATGGTGTAGGGTTTCCTGCCTAAGCAGGGGGCTGGACTAGAAGACCTCCAAAGTCCCTTCTGTCATTCTATTACCTAAGACTCCTCCCGCCTTCTGTTTTTCCCACAACAGCAATCCTGTGAAGTGAGTTGGGCTGAGAGAGGTTCATGTTTGCATCTTGTAAAGTCCTCCAAATTAAGACTGAGGAAAGATCCAAACCAGTCTCTGGAGCTTTGACTAAGGTCATTTTTGCTTTGGGACAGGTTAGCATCAAAGGCCTGTAGGGGGAATAAAGAGTAGATAAGGTCCCATTCCACCGATTTGAAGGGGAAAGCAAATAGGCATCAGGGATTCGGCACAATGCTGTTACAAGAAAATTTGCCCGGCTAAATGCCTGAACGGCAGCTCCCTATTGGTAAAATAATATTCATAGCACTCATATCTGCAGTAAACAGTATTTTTCCCCCTTATTCATTCCCCTTCAATTTAGAATTCTGCCTGCATTCTGCTTTTGTATGAAGCATTTACTGAAATGGGATATCATTGGCTAAAGCACTGAAAAGTACATTTGTCATTCCTCTCATATCAGCAGGAACCATACATCAGCATAGACTCGGCTACATTCTGCATTATTTTAATAAATACACTAGTTATTGATAATACATACGGACATCTGATTTTTGTCAAACCAAACGCAGGGACTTTTTAATCCTTGGGGTGGGGAAAGAAGCACGATCGTTAAACAGTCGTGGTTAGATTCTGTCCAATGCTGCCTAGTCTCTGCAGATTCCTCCCAGATGAATATTGAAATTCTTGTTCTTTCTTTTTGATTATATCGTAGGTGTTCAGAGGAGAAGCAAATAAATCATTACCTTCAACACGAGAGTGGATGACCCATACACATAGACCTTTATGGGGGAGAGTGGGCTTACCACAAACTTTCTATATAGTTAACAGATCAGTAGGAATCAGAACTGTTTTTCCAGTATTAAGAGCAGCTGGAGAATAATATTCTATTCTTGGCTGAACAGCTGAAACAGGGTGGGCTATGGTTTTCATCCAGCAACCTAAGAAAAGTTCTTTCTCTGTCATCAAGAAATCAATGATTCGAAAGCAGTATCAGTAGGAGATGGGGCTTTAAGAATATAGGGCAGTGGTGTCCAAACTTTTTTCAAAGAGGGCCAGATTGGATGAAGTGAACATGGTGGAGGGCCGAACATTTTTCCGAACATTCTTTGAACCATTACAATTAAATGCAAATAAATTATTTTATGCCAAGTTAATTGCAAATGACATACTTTCCATTTCATAACATTGAGATCAACTGACAGCTGAGTTTTCACAACTTTCCTTTTTTTATTTATAGTCGCCATTTTATAAATTGGCCAGAAGGGGAAGGGTGAAGGGTGCAGTGCCAGAGTAAAAATGTGGCCCTTCTGGAAATACGTTTATGGCAGGTGTAAGCTGAGTTATTTGACACGGTCAGACTCTCTGGTAACAGCTCACACACTTCCACCACTCCACAGCATCACAGATTCTGCTAGGCCAGGGCCCTACCTACCTCTGTCCAGCTCCCCGCATCCCAGCCCATGAAATGGCGGTCTGTCTCACACCCCAAATACAGCAGTCCCGCGGAGGATGTAGCTGATGTCTCTGCTCGGCAGCTGGGAGGGGAAGAGAAACACACTTCACGCTGGAAGCCCGGCCCTGATGTCACCGCCCTTTGTCGCTCACAGCGCGGCGCAGTCACGCATGCGCACTGCCCTCAAGCAGAAGACTGTCTACCACAGAAGGGAGGGCCGTGCGACAGCCGCATTTACACAGACCAGGGATAACGCGCCGCAGTCAGGCATGCGCACTGCCCTCTGCCCTCAAGCAGAAGACTGTCTGCCACAGAAGGGAGGGCCGTGGGAGGGCCACATTTACACAGAGCAGGGAGGGCTGTTGGAGGGCCGTATTAAACCGACCCCCGGGCCGCAAATGGCCCCCGGGCCGGACTTTGGACATGCCTGATATAGGGGAACAATGCATTCTGGCTGTCGGTAGCTATTTGGTGGATATATTTTCCATTGACAGGCACTTGAATCTTCTAAAGTAAAGATGCTGAGCGCTACATAGGGGCTCTTCTGTGAGCAGAGCATTTCTTTGCTCTTGAATTATGGCCAATGCTTTACAGACCAAGAATCCTGTGGCTAATGTTCCATATAAGCAGGTCCAGGACTGGAGTGCTGACAGAACCATGGACAGCGACTTAAGAAACTGCTTTCTACTGAGTGGTTGGTCCATGTAGCTCAGTAAGATACTGTTTTGGAACACCACAGCAAAAGGATCAAACTCACGAATTTCCAATATCTTCTTAAAAACTTCCAGTGTTGGGGCATTCACAACTTCTGGAGGCAAGTTGTTCCACCGATTAATTGTTCTCACTGTCAGGAAATTTCTTCTTAGTTCTAAGTTGCTTCTCTCCTTGATTAGTTTCCAGTCATTGCTTCTTGTCCTGCCCTCAGGTGCTTTGGAGAATAGCTTGACTCCCACGTCTTTGGGGCAATCCCTGAGATATTGGAACACTGCTATCATGTCTCCCCTAGTCCTTCTTTTCATCAGACTAGACATACCCAGTTCCTGCAACCATTCCTCATATGTTTTAGTCTCCGGTCCCCTAATCACCTGTGTTGCTCTTCTCTGCACTCTTTCTCAATATCTTTTTTACATCGTGGTGACCAAAACTGAATGCAGTATTCCAAGTGTGGCCTTACCAAGGCATTATAAATAGTATTACCACTTCCCATGATCTTGATTCTATCCCTCTATTGATGCAGCCTAGAACTGTGTTGGCTTTTTTGGCTGCTGCTGCACTCTATTGTCTCAACTTCTTCAGCCAATAAATTGCACCCTCCAATAGTTTCTGCAAATGAAGGGATTTCATGGATTGGGCTTAGAAAATCAAAGCCAGAACACCAGATATTCTGAATACTACAGCAAGATATTTATAGTATCACCAGCTAGTAGACTAATAGTGATTAGTGGAATTCTGCCAGTGGGCAAAATGTTGAGTTGTGTAAGCTTGGTTAATAGAACTTTATACAGAAACTTCTTGTTCCACAGAGGAATCAGTGACCATTTTTAAGGCAATGCCACTCAGAATGTCCAGGCAATGGAATTAATTTCCTTCTTAGCCATTAGCACTCCAAATACAAGATAGTCAGAATACAAGAGGTGAAATCTTTTGGGTTTTCAATATGCAGATGAAAAAGCACAAGATTGTGGGCTAGGCACAATTTTCTAAGATCTTCAATTACAAGCAAAATAGTCTAAACTTGCTCATTTTTACCGATTTTCTCATTAAATGAAAATTGAAAAGTTTTTAAGAAAACTTGGGCTTCATCAGAATACTGATTGGAGTTGAATCATTAAACAAATGTCTAGTTAAGGGAGAATTATCTTTCTTTGCATTGTCTTCATGAAGCACTATTTTATTTTTTCTTGAAAGCAGTAGGTAGCACATGAGAATATAGAACAATGTCTGTAATAGATATTAAAATGGCTTAGGAACTCATTAAACAACAATGTGAACATATTTATTTTGTACCATAGACGGCTCTTTTTTTTAAAAAAAAAACATTCCTGAGATAATAACGGAAGGGGTGAGTATCAATTCTCTGTTTTCTAGAATAATTTTGTATTGTTTTAGATTACTTCTATGCACCTAATTTTACACGTGGCTAGACAGTAGTTCAGGGAGGTCAACTAAATTATTAGTTCAATGCTCAAATGATATACGCTATTGTTCTTTTTCTCCCCAGACAGAGTTGTGTTATGCTTAAGTCATCCAAACATACACACAGGGAATCCAAATGCTATAAACTCAAAAAAACAGCAACACCATCATGTTGCAAATAGATTGCTGTGCTAACCTGAGCAGAAAATGCATGTGTTTTCTCTTGGAACCTATTTTAATCAAGCAAGTTTGGTTTCGTTCATAGTTAATTTTGCTTCTATTGAGAAGTAGTGATGGCATTTTGCTCCTAAATGTTCCTTGGGTCTAGGCAATCAAACCTTATAAAAATTTCACTTTCAGAAGCCTACAGGGCATCTTACTAGAGAAGTTCAACAAATTAATGACAAGCTGGAAATTTCAGAAAGTAAAACCGAAATAATACACAGAGATGGAAAAGGACTTTAACTCCATTCCTGGAATCAAGAACAAATGAATTTTGTTTGACACTTAGAACAGTTGCAGAGGTTCACGGAAAAGACTCCAGATGTTTTTGTTTCAAGCCAAACCTATTCTGACAACAGCTGTACCATTTAAACCAATGGTTCCCAACATTTTTTGGCCATGCCCTATCTAAGCATCTCTATAATCCTGATTCCCACCCCACAAATAACATATAATTCTTACTATTCAAAAAGTGAACTTCTACTCACGTGGAGGAAGCCTAAAATGCCATTAACTTGGTTTAAACAAGGTTCCAAAGAACATGGTATCCATGAAAGAGAAAAATAAAAGAACAAAAGACAGTAGATTCTATGCCCTGCCACCCCTCGACTCACCTACTTGGTCTGAATCTGCAGCTTAGTGGGGAAATGCTTTGGTAGTTCTGTAGGTAGAGGTGAATCACACAGGCTTGGCAAGGCCTACACATGCATGGTCCAGCCCCAGATTGCTCTGAGAGGAAAAGTCTTGTAAAACACAGCCTGGGAACACATAGACTAAAAATAACTGTAAACCTAACAATTTCTTACTTAAACTTGGGTCCTGGGTCTGTATCCTCACTGCTGGGTGAACCCACTCTGTCTCCCCACAGTGCATCTCTCTCTGCAACCACCCAGCAGTAAATCCCACAGCAGAGAGAGAAAGAGAGAGAGAGAGAGAGAGAGAGAGAGAGAGAGAGAGAGAGAGAGAGAGAGAGAGAGAGAGAGAGAGAGAGAGAGAGAGAGAGAGAGAATGAATCTGTCAGTCCCAGGATCCTTAGTGGGAACACATCTGATTGGCTTGCAGTTGCTCCCTCCTCCCTGTAGCTGGGATATCCTTTTCAGACCAGGCCCTAGGAAATGGACTTTAACAAAGACAACAATAGGTAAATGAAACACAGCTGTTTCATCACAAATATATAAGAACAATTAGTGGGCTTTCAAAAATTCAGTTAATAGCCCATTTTAGAATTGCCCCCATTAAAAATCAAATTGCCCCCCTGTGGGGCGTGGACCCCACATTGGGAACCACTGGTTTAAACAATGGCAGAAAGACATATCTAAGTTTGTATAGGCAAGGGGCATCATCCCTACTCAGCATGGACGTAGGGCAGACTTGTTACAGAATATTGCCGACTGAACGCCCTTCTGAAGACATCTGGTGGGAAGTCAATCCCGCTTGCCTAAACTCACTTTAAACATTAGATCAACTGAAATAGGATTACACCAACGCAATTCTGTAGGTGGCCTTATCCTTCACGTGCGTTTCTATCCTTTGTGTTCTCTTTGTAGACTTTGTTCCTGGTTCTGCATTATTTATCCTTCAGTATTCCGTCTGATAAATGACATTTACAAAGCTCTTTAATTTTTTTCTCAACATACTTATTCATTCAAGTAACTTTCCGGCCAAAACTTTGTCACGTTAATTTGCAATTTGTTTTTCCCCATTTTCTTGACAGAGTGGTAGAATTTTGCTTCTCGCTTTGATTGCAACGTGGCGTTCAAAATTCAATGCATCAGTACTGGGTAGTGATGGGTGTCCATTGTTCTCTCACTGTATCTCAGGGAGTAATGCAAAAATAGTTCTTAAATTAATTGTTAATTCTCAGCAATCCCCCCTCCTTTAAATGTCAGCAATCTAACAATTACATTGTGCAAGTAATGGCTCATAGTCACCAAGAGTCTAGCATCTCATTGTAAAAATTCCAATTAGAGGTGGAAGGCTTGCTACCTTTTGGTTGCAGGAGGTTATGAAAATAAGGTTTTAAGACAGGAGCAAGGGAAACATAATTGCTCCTTATTTCTAAAGCTTGTTAGCCACAATGTTATAATTGTATATTGTTGTGTAGAAAGATGTTGTTTTTTGAACCTGCCTGTTCTCTCCTCTTTTTAATCTTTCATAGCCTCTGTGCAAGTTGAATCACTGTTCACCCTCAAAGGTTACTTCATATTCTTTAGATATATTTTTTTGGCTTTTCAACCTGTAGAAAATGCCACTTTCTCTCCCTTCTTCTCTTCTAATTATACAGAACTTTCAACTGCAATTCTTACAACAAATCCAACATCAAGAGGCAGTTGATGCTTTGAGCTGCTTGTTTACTGTAGTTTAGGGAGTTTGTATCTTACTTTTTTCCAGGAGCTCAAGGTTATGTATAAATATGTATATACTCAAACACAAGATTGATGAGGTAGAACACACCCACACACTGAATGATCTGGAAGGGACCTGGGAGGTCTCCTATTTCAGCCTCTTATTCAAGCAGGAGAACCTATACTATTTCAGATATGTGTCTGTCTAGACTCTTCTTAAAAACATCAAATGATGGATTGCCCACAATTTCAGGAGGCAAGCTGTTCCACTGGTTAATTGTCTTCAATGTTAGGAAGTTTCTCCTTCATTACAGGTTGCTCCTCTGTTTGATTAGTTTCCAACCATTGTTTCTTGTCTTGGCTTCCGATGCTTTGGAAAATAAGTTAATCCCCTCTTCCTTGTGGCAGCCACAAACAGATCCCTTTTCCTTCCTTCTCTAGTCCCAACCTCAGACATATGGTGCATCCTGTTTGCTGTCATCTCATTAAACCAACTTGGAGAGAATGTTAGCTTTTTAATATTGTGCAGTCAGATTTATTTCTCATGTATCACAAATAAAAAATGAAACCTTGCAAGCACTAAAAGTAATCCACAAGGTCATCTGGCTCAAAGACAGGGGTTTTATAACCTGGGACATATCCACATTGTGGGTTTTTGTGACTTCACTGGATTTGAAGAAAAATACAGGGCCAATTCCTCGTAGGCTTGTTTTGTTAACACATACATCTACCTTCACTTTCAACCAAGCTGTTGTAATTTGCAACACACATCATTGTATCCCTTTGCCTGGGCTGACCCCCAGTTTCTGAGCCTGCTGAGAAGATAACCACATGGCACCAAACACTTTCCCCCCTCTCTCTTGACTTTTGTGTACCTTAAATGTTCTATAATATATATATGAACCACACTATAATAATGGGTTGACATGTTCCTACGCATGGCTGTTATTAACTATGCTACTTTCTGTTTAAACATAAATAACAGCCAAAGGATGACATTCTCTCCCACTCAAATTGGCAGAGATTTACTTTGAGTTGTGGCCCGCCAGCAGCAGATTCAAACAGTGAGAAGGTTGGGGAGGGACATGGGCCAATCCTGGAGTCTAGGGAAGGCTCTGACGAGGGCTCTGCAGGGCTGACTCTGCCTTCAGTGTCAGACATCAGTGAGGCAGACGAACAGCTGGAGCCTGTTCCCAGTGTGTGCATGCACAGGGTTCCTAGACAAAGGGATCAGCTAAAGAACAGGGGTCGACTTGGGAGTAAAGCCACAGGTGGACAATGAATGGCCTTCCCAGAGGAAAATAAAGAGGAGCGAAAGGGGAGTGGAGTTTGCAGGAGACAATTAGTTCACTTAATGGGTTAAAGACTGTCTGAGACTCCTTGTCAAGTTTTGCAGATATCGGCCTGGCAGCTCTCCAAGCCAGATAAGGTCTGTGACTGTAAATCCTCCCTTGAAAGACTTTGCTGGATGTGAATGAGCAGAATTCACAGTAAATTAATAAAAGGGGCTTTTGTCAGGACCAGGAGTTTGCTTCATGCTCTTGGGAAACCTCGGTCAGAACACTCTGTGGCTGATAAAACTTCTTCCCTTCCATCATCTTATCTTCTAAAAACCCATCTGCAGAAAATAGAAAATGTCCTTTTCAGTCTGGCCTATATTTAAACCCACAACTCTCCTTGGAAATCTTCTCCAGATTTTCTCTGGGACATTTAAGGAGTCTTCACTTTCCCTTCCAACTAACCATCATTTATCAAAGTGATTCTCCTCAGTTCCTATCATGTTCATCAGGCAACCTAAGCCAAACAGGTTTTATTTCGGCTGATCGATGTAACTTTGAATGGAGAAAGTATATTTTCTTACCCGATCTGAGCACAGTTCTATATTCAACAGTGTGTTCTTTATCAGAAGCTCTGTTGTAGACCTTCATTCAGATCCTATCAACCAGAACTAGAATGCAACTAGTTTTATTTACTTCTGCAGGGGAAAACATCCCTGGAATTGTCAAAAGTGATCTGGAAGAAAAGTAGAACTTTCCAGTGCCCCCCAGAAAGTTGTATATTGAGAGTGGTACATTTTTACATCTCTAATCTTCTCTCTATATAAAAACAACTGTGTGTATGTTCCAGCACAACTCTGGAACGCCTCAAACAATTTCAACCAAACTTGATACACAGATGACTTACTCTCTGGAAACAAATACTGTGGGGGGTTAGATACCCTATACCCCTCAGAGTGTCTGTTCTGTTAAGATACAGCCTTTTGTGCCTTAAAATGGTTTCTACTGTACTGCCGTAAAATTGCTTCTACTGTGCAGTGCAGCGGAGTTGCCATGGTAATGGCTTCACAGTACTCTAGAAGGGGGCTTCCCTCAGGTAAGGGGGAAAATCCAACATTAGAAATTATGTTTGCTCTGGACATTTTTCTCCTATAAATAAGCACCTGGCAATGCCGTGTTATTGGCTAGTAATATACATAAAGTAGTATTCACAAGACTTCAGGTAGCTAACTTCCATATTGTATTGGAATCTAAATCTTCAGGTTGCCTAGATTTCTACCCTTGCAGGTAAAAGGAAATGTGTGCAATCCATCTTAGTTTTAACGCTCACACAAATGTCTCTCGTGTGACTACAGAAAGGCATAGTTGCAAATTTCAGCTATTAAAAATTGCCAGTGCCATGAATTCATGGTTTCCCAGCTGGAGGAACATTTGTGCAAACTTTAGAAACTATCACTGAGATTTCTGACCCTCTCTAGCTGGAAACCTTTTCTGTAAAAAAAAAAAAAAAGCCCCCCCAAAAAACCACCTATACATTTCTCCTTACTGCAGGAAGCAGATAAAATTTAGACCTACACAAATGAAATCCAGCTGGAGAGGTATGTGAATTGGTGCAGCTAATAAAAACTAAATCACATCTCCTTTAAAGCTAGAACTAAGTCCATTCCCCCCCACTCTTGTAGGTAGGCCTAACTCTACCTAGCCTTTACCCTGACATCAAATTGTTTTAATTGGTTTTTTAAGGGTAATAGTTTAATTTATTGTAAATTTTAGCACAGGGTTAATAATTTAATTTGATTTTAAATTTTGTATTTTGTCATGTTTTTTATATGCTTTTTTAATTTCCTGTGCACCGCCCCGAGTCCCTTTTTGGGAAAGGGAGCGGTATATAAATTAAATAAATCTAAATCTAATCTAATCTAGTTCTGGATTCTTCAGTTAGAAAATTGAGACATTTTTCCTCCATGAGATTGCTGGCACCTTTTTGCCCTGTAATTATTTTGTAATTTTTGTTTACATTTTAATTTGTCTGCGAGCCCATTCCCTATTTTGGGAGCATTTGTTTTCCTCCAGTAACCTGCTTCAGAATAATAGATTAACCTTGGCGGTCCTCTAGTCTAGCACTCTGCTCAAGCAGGAAACCCTATACATTTCAGTCAGATGTCCAATCTCTTTTAAAAAAATCTCTAATGTTGGAGAAACCACAACTTCTGGAGGCAAGTTGTTCCACTGATTAATTGTTCTAAATGCCATGAAATTTCTCCCTAGTTCTAGGTGGTTATCTCTTTGGTTATGACATGTTCCCATCAGAGCCTAAGTCTGCAGAGGAAGATGGGCTGGAACTGGAGCCCATGGAGATCAAGGGGGTTTATTCGCTGGCTTCGGAAGAAAATGAGGAAGAGGAGACCCAGTCCCAGCTTGTAGGCAGGGAGCAAGTGGGGCAGGATGACCAAGAGAGGCTAAGCAGTGAATATGAGAAACAGAGTTCAGGTGAGGAGCAAGGATCACCCTCTCCTGATCCATGAGCATGGAGAGTGGAGAGAAGGCGAGAACAGTGCAGACTGATCCAATTACTCAGGAGTAAAGCACCCTGCCCCTCTTAACAAGGCACACCTGGGGACTGAGACTTAAGGAGATGTGGTGGGGAGGGGTATTGTTCGGGAACAAATGCTGAATTCCTGGAGTGTTGAGTACCAATGTTTGAACTTTCCCAGATTCCTTGCATCCTTTCTGGATTACTAGATTAATTGTTGTGCTCCCTTGCTTCCTGGGCTTTTCAACTTGCCCTGCCGGATTTCTTGCTGTGCAGCCGTGGTGTTCACAGCATTGTGCTGGACTATTTGCAGCCAGAGGCTGCTTGAGGGGTGTGTGTTTGCTCTGAGATTTGCCAGAAATGTGGGAGCATTTGGGGAAATTTGGAGTAATAAAGGGGTAGTTTGACCTGCCAACTGCCTGTGTTATCTCTGTACCATGCCCCAAGTCATCACAGGTTAATTTTCATAGGATAATTTTCATCCGTTGCTTCTTGTCTTACCTTCAAGTCCTTTGGAGATTAGTATGAGATGTACAAGATAGAATCCCGTCTCAATCTCTGGGTACCTTTGTGTTAAACATGATCCCCTCCTCCTCCTCCTCCTCCTCCTCCTCCTCCTCCTCCTCCTCCTAAAAAAAGGATTAGCAAATAATGTCTCCAGTCCCATAATGATAAGCCTGTGATGACTTTTCTAGGCTGAAATTAATTACAGGAAAGGAAATAATATTTTCTTTTCCAAATTGTGCTTTTCAGAATAACCACTTAATTCTTCTTGTCACTTGCTTCTCCCCTTTCGGAGAGACTGCTTAAATATTTATTACAAGCATTCTGGGTCAAATATATCGACAATTAATTTTGCCCATTTTTGCTATTTCCCAGAGTCTTTTGTATTAAACCATATCATAATTAGTATCATCACACACATACACACACTTAAGGCGACATATTTGGGTAAGTCACGTCCCCTCCAGTGGTGGGATTCCAAAACTTTTCTACTACTGGTTTTGTGGGCCTGGTGTGGTTTTCTGGGTGTGGCTTTGAGGCGTGGCAGGGGAAGTGTACTGCAAAATCCCCATTCCCTCCCCACCCCACGAACCTACTTTCCAGCTGCGTTCTCCTGTTCAGAGGAACAAAAAATCAGCTGGGAGGCTGGGAGGCAGCAGGGGCGCGGCCAGCCTATTTGCCAGTTCTCTGAACTATTCAAAATCTCCGCTACTGGTTCTCTAGAGTCTGTCAGAACCGGCTGAATACCACCTCTGATCCCCTCCTATCCTGATGTCCAACTCAGCCATTTCTAAGATTGCTAGGAAATTAAACCAGGAACGCATAAATATTATAGATAACTATGGCTGCAACAGGTCGGGCTGTGATTTCTGATCTTATTTGCATCCTTCGTGTTGTGCTGAAGGAATACACTATTGTTATCCTTTCTTTGTTACCTGCTTTTCCCGAACCACTTATTTGCACGCATTTGCAATGCCTGCAGATGGCATGTCAGAAACTGATGTCATAATCATCCATTAAACAGAATCATTTAAGGAAACTTTCCATTTTTTCCCCCTCTTAAGTATCTGTATCATTACTGTCCATGTTGGTCCCACAGCTGCCTGATTGAGCAGCAATGGCATATAGCAAGCGGGTGCCTCTATGTAATTTTCACTCATAATAAGTACTTCTGACAATGGTGCCAAAAGATATTGTAACCATCTATTCTTGGTCACAGATTCATCCTTTTGTTCTGACACAATGTCATATCCTCACTCTTTGATGGCTTTCGAGGACTTTAAATAGAAATGCTTTTAGATTGTCTAACTTGTCTCCCCCCGCCCCTCTTGATATCAAGCAGACTGCTGTGAAAAATTCTTTCGGTTTTATTCCAGATCTGATTTCTTTCAACATTAGTTAGTTAGATAGTTTACTTTATTGTCATTGCACCTCGTACAAGGAAATTAAGTGCCATCTTCGGTGTACATTATAACTATAACAATAAAACATAAACACACATTCTACACAATTGAATTGAACCCCCCCCCAATATTGCAGTAATATTGCACTATACAGTAGAATTCAATATAGTTATTGCTCTGGGATGGAAGCAATAGGTTTTTCAGCCTATTTCTCCTTGTTTTTCTTGTCCTGTACCAGCTGCCAGATGGTAATAGTTTAAAAAAAAAGGGTGCCCAGGATGAGACAGATCTTTAAAAACATTTTGAACTTTCTTACGGCAGCAGGAACTATAAGGCTCTTTCAAGGAGGGGAGAGGGCAACCAGCGAGCAGTTGGAGTTGACCCTCTGGAGCGCTGTCCTATCTGCCACTTTGCAATTGACCATGCTAGAGATTCAAACTGCTGAACCGCCGACCTTTCTGTTCAACAAGCTCAGTGTCTTAGCCACTGAGCTAGCACTTAGCCACTGAGCTAGCACAAATGTGGGGATATCATGACTCCCTAAAATAATGCATGGTTTTGGGCACATAAATAAAACAAATGTTTGTTTTGGGGAAGGGGGGCATTAGGGTTAGCTAATCAGTACAATAATACAATAGCAGAGTTGGAAGGGACCTTGTAGGTCTTCTAGTCCAACCCCCTGCATGGGCAGGAACCTTATACCATTTCAGACAAATGGCTATCCAACATCTTTTTAAAGACTTTCAGGGTTGGGGCATTCACAACTTCTGGAGGCAAGCTGTTCCAGAGGTTAATTGTTCTAACTGGAACAGCTTGCCTCCAGAAGTTGTGAATGCCCCAACCCTGGAAGTCTTTAAAAAGATGTTAGATAGCCATTTGTCTGAAATGGTATAAGGTTCCTGCCCACGCAGGGGGTTGGACTAGAAGACCTACAAGGTCCCTTCCAACTCTGCTATTGTATTATTGTACTGATTAGCTAACCCTAATGCCCCCCTTCCCCAAAACAAACATTTGTTTTATTTATGTGCCCAAAACCATGCATTATTTTAGGGAGTCATGATATCCCCACATTTGAGAATACCTGCATGAAGGTCTTATAGGATTTGTTTAGGCCTATCAAATTATGTGAACATAACAACCATGTTTTAATAAACCCATGTTTATAGCTTAACAAGTGAAGACCAAACCCCTCTGAGGGATGTCAATTCAAGAAGTTGCCATCTGGGAAGAGCTGAATTTATGAATGCAGGATTAGGGCCTAATCGGTTAAATCTCCTGCACAAGTAGGAGAATAATTCTCGTGCTTGTGCAGAGGGATGGCCTAGAAGACCTCCAAGGTCTTTTCCAACTTTCTTATTCTGTTCTGTTCTCACTTGACTCAAAAAAGAAAAGGAGGAAATGAAGCTTGGACTGCTAAGAAGTTTGCCTTCCATTCCTGCCTCCATGAGATTGTAGAACAGGGATCTCTAAACTTGGCGACTTTAGGACTGGTGGGCTTCAACTCCCAGAATTCCTAAGCCAGTCAGCTGGAATTGAAGTCCACAAGTTTTAAATTTGCCATGTTTGGAGAGCCTTGCTATAGAACCTAATGCCACATTTCAGTCATTCAGCCATAGTGGCGCAGCGATTAGAATGCAGTACTGCAGGCCACTTTGAGCTGCCTGCAATTTGGCAGTTCAAATCTCACCAGACTCAAGGTTGATTCAGCCTTCAACCTTCTGAGGTGGGTAAAATGAGGAGGGGAATGTTGGGGGAAAGATTCTGACTCTGTAAAACCGCTTAGAGAGGGCAGTAAAGCACGATAAAGCGCTATATAAGTCTAAGTGCTATTACTATTGCTCTTCAGTTCCCTCCTGCAGTTTCAATGCAGTTCATTCTTGCCATCTCCGCCTCACCATCTCCTGAGGAGACCTTTTCTAGTTCCATCAAATGACAATATCTGTAGTATAACATAGCTAGCTTTTATAGGTTAGATTATTCAGAATCTTTGAAAGCTGGAAGAATGAATGCATTGAATAGAATGTGTGTTGCATTCATTAATAAGCAATAGGTGCTCTAACATTTTTGGATAATTCCGTATTATGTTGACAAATACAGTAAACGTGAATACTATTTGGCATCTGCTTGTAATTAGCACTACCTACAGTTGGATTTGAAATATGGAATTGTTATGCTAAGTGGGTACGGCATTGTGCAGTGACTGCTGTATGCTGGCAATAAATGGGACTGTTTGACAAGATAGGCCTTCAAAATGAGAGATTTATACTTTACGCCGGTGAATTTATCAGTCAGAATGCTTAGTTGAAATTTGTTCATGGAAATCTGCAGCCAGGGCTGGACAAAGACATATGCTGCTAAAGTATCTGGTGATAATTTATGATCACTTGTTGAAGTGGCTTGTTTCTGTGCATTGTCTCAGTCAGGCATATCCCTCAGACTGTGGAAAACGGTGGACAAAAGAAATAAATAAAAATGGAGTCCTTGCGAAGGAGGCTACCCAAACGCTTGCTACTCATGGAGAAACATTTATCGGGAGATCAGGGGATTGCCGAGAAGAGCAAATGTCAGTTGGGTTGTTGAGACCGCAGGGAGAAATCGCATGATTGGCATTCCAGTATCACAACATCAAGTTCATTAGTTCTGATGACTCACGCTCTGCATTTCCTCCCGAGATGGAAAACTGACAGTTGCTGAAACCTACACTGCATCATCTGATCTGAGCTTAGCTTTAGGCTACTTCTTAGGAATAATATTGGTTCTTTGGAAATAGAGAAGGTGACTAATTAAAGCGATAAAGGATGTGGATATTTTTCCAAATGAAATGCCTCCTAAGGACTGTGTTCAAAGCTTCTCCTGCAGCCAAGGAGAAACTTCGCTGGGTTTCTTCACCAGAAGCTAAAAAGCTATGATCCCACGCATAGTCCTCCCTATTCAAATTAAGATTCAGTGTTTATAGCTATCAGACGGGTTGCGATGTCCCATTCAAGTCAGAAAACCATATCAGTTATACATCCTACAATTATGACTTAGCTGGGTCATTGATTCCAGTGGTCAATGAGAGGGAAAGAGGAATTCATCTAGGCATAGCATGTTCTGAAGTCGATAAGAATATTCTACCTCTAGGAATCTCTTCTTTAATACGTTATGGTGGTGCAGTGGTTAGAATGCAGTACTGCAGGCTATCTCTGCTGACTGCTGGCTGGCAGCAGTTGGGCAGATCAAATCTCACCAGGCTCAAGGTTGTCTCAGCCTTCCATCCTTCCGAGGTGGGTAAAATGAGGACCCAGATTGTTAGCAGGCAATAGACCAATGATGGCTAACCTATGGCACAGGTGCCACAGGTGGTACACGGAACCATTTCTTAGGGCATGTGAGGCATTGCCCTGTCAGCACTAGCGCGCATGTGTGCACTGGCCAGCTGATTTAGCCCTTCTTTTGAGGTCATTTTTTGCCCTCTGGAGGCTTCAGGGAAGCTCCTGAAGCCTCTGGAGGTGGGGAGGGGAGGCTGTTTTCACCCTCCCCAGGCTCCTAGAAAGCTTCTGGAGCCTGGGAAGGGAGAAAAAAGTGCGCCAAAAGCACGGGGTCATGCACATAGCATTATGGGTGTGGCACACCCACGCACAACCTCCCTGCGCTCCCCCCGCTTTTGGCACGCGAGCCAAAAAAGGTTAGCCATCACTGCAATAGACTGACTCTGTAAACCGCTTAGAGAGGGCTGTTAAAGCATTGTGAAGCGGTATAGAAGTTTAAGTGCTATTGCTATTTGTATTAAATTATTAAAAGCCTTCCATTAAAAAAATAGAATGAAAGTTTTAACCAACAGCATAACAAGTAAAAAAAGCAAACCAAAAGGAAAAATGTAGAAAGAAAGAATAAAAAGAAATAGAAAGGAGAAGCTTCTGACATCTTTGCTTGGGGCAACTATAAATACAATCACAACATTTTCTCTTACTATAACCAACGCATTGGAAAGAAGGAGGGTAACAGATAAGGTAGATTAACAAGATGGGAGTAGATACTGGCCATTTGTGATTACAGGAAAAATAAAGAACTATTTGTGATAGCTGTGCTTTCCCAAGGAAAAAATTCCCCCCTACTATAGCACATCTACCAATTACTGTTTGACTACTACGTTGGTTCCTAATAAGATATAAAACAGGATATGCAGATGATGTCTGCAACCAACTTGATAAAAGTGTTGGAGTATTTGCTTACAATTCAAATCCAACTTTGCCTTCCCTTGAAAGAGAATATTCTGTTTTCAACATAGAAAATGACTTTTAAAACTCTTTCCTGATGCTGGGTTGAGGTCATTGGAGGTAACAAAATTGCCTACAGGCTCTATGGGCTGCAAACCTTGGAGGTAAAACTTAGAGCATCAGGCTAGATGTATGTATGTATGTATGTATGTATGTATGTATGTATGTATGTATGTATGTATGTATGTATGTATGTATGTATGTATGTTCTCAAGGAGTAAGCCCTGCAAAGTAGACATAATGAAGTGTTCCCTATATAACAAAGAATCATTTACTATGATCATTTACTATGATCTTATATAGGAACACTGAGATGTCTCAGGGCCTAGAGGATTTTCAGAATCAGAATAGAGCTGGATGGGACATTTGAGGTCTTCTAGTCCAACCTCCTGCTCAAGCAAGACATCCTATACCATTTCAAACCAAATGACTATCCAGTCTCTTCTTAAAAAACCTTCAGTGAGGAAGCACCCACAATGTCTGAAGGCAAGCTGTTCCATTATCCTCACTGTTAGGAAGTTCCTCCTCAATTCCAATTGGCTTCTCTCCTTGGTTAGTTTACACCCATTGTTTCTTATCCTGCCCTCTGACGCTTTGGAAAATAAGTTGACCCTCCTCCTCTTTGTGGCAGCCCCTCAAATACTGGAAGACTGCTATCATGTCCCTCCCAAGTCCTTCTTTTCCCTAGACTAGCCAAACCCAAGTCCTCCACCCATTTTTTCCACATGTTTTAACCTCCCAGCCTTTAATCATCTGACTTGCTCTTCTCTGCACTTTTTCCAAAGGCTCAACATCTTTCTTGTAACCTGGTGACCAAAACTGGCCGCAGTATTCAAGACGTGGTTTTACCGAGGCTTTATAACGTGGTACTAATTCATTACCTGATTTTGATTCTATGCCATCCTTAATTAAATGTGATTCTTAATTCTTAATTTTGATTCTATGCCTCCTTCATTTTAATTAAGAGAAACCTGCCTTACCATTTCCCCGGATTTTTCTTCCCCCTGGGAAGGAGGATTCTGCCT
>CM077657.1:16520217-16792717 GCA_039707465.1 Rhabdophis nuchalis | reverse complement strand
CTGAATAAGAACGAGGGCATAAACCATGTCGATTCAAAATTAATCACAACATCTGATTCAAGGACATCAAGCCATGGTGCTGTTGTCATCAACCATGTCATCATTTGCCCATTTGCACATCTTTGTATGCATGACGTTGTGTTGGGATGGGGGAGGACAAGAATTGGTTGCTGGTCAATAGCCAGTAGGGCTCCCAGAGATGGCCTGGGCAAAAAAAAAAATCTGGAAAACATCCAGATGGCAATAAAAATCTAGAATTGTCCCTATTTCACCAAAAAAGAGGGAGTCAAACTATTCTCCAAGGCACCTGGGGGCAGGACAAGAAGTAATGGGAATTCCTTTGTCATAGGAAGTAATAGAATAGAATTCTTTATAGAATAGAATTCTTTATTGGCCAAGTGTGCTTGGAACATGAGGAATTTGCCTCTGGAGCATATGCTCTCAATGCATATGCTCTCAAAGAGGGAGTCAAACTATTCTCCAAGGCACCTGGGGGCAGAACAAGAAGCAATGGGTGGAAACTAATCAAGGAGAGAAGCAACTTAGAACTGAGGAGACATTTCCTGACAGTTAGCACAATTAACCAGTGGAACAGCTTGCCTCCAGAAGTTGTGAATGCCTCAACCCTGGAAGTCTTTAAGAAGATGTTGGATAGCCATTTGTCTGAAGTGGTATAGGGCTTCCTGCCTGGGCAGGGGGTTGGACTAGATGACCTCCACGGTCCCTTCCAACTCTGCTATTGTATTCTATTGTATTGTATTGTCACTGCCATCTAGTTGCTGTTCAGATTTATGCAGAGGATGTCTGGCAAGAACTCACTTTACACATTTAAAGCTTGTTTATTGAGGATTTCTCCCCCGGGGGACAAGAATGATGGCTCTCAAGAATCAACTGTGTATCTACTTATTTATTTATTATTTTATTTTATTAAATTTATACCCCACCCTTCTCCAAACGGACTCAGGGCGGCGCACAGGAATACTAAAATACATACAAAAACATATAATTTTTTTTAAAAAAACTTATTTAAATAACATCCTGCGCTAAAAACCAAATTAAAATTCCCAAGTTTAAAACTATCTAAAAGTCAATGATGGAGGTTACGCTAGGCCGGCTAGGTGGAACAAATGTGTCTTTAGACACTTGCGGAAGAGGCGGAGGTCGGAGATGGTGCGAAGTTCAGGAGGGAGGTCGTTCCAAAGGGCTGGGCCCGCCACAGAGAAGGCTCTTCCCCTGGGTGTCGCCAGTTGGCACTGTCCAGCCGACGGCACCCTGAGGAGGCCCTCTCTGTGGGAGCGTATCGGTCTGAGGGATGTATGGGGCAGGAGGCGGTCTCGCATATAACTAGACCCCGAGCCATGGAGCGCTTTAAAGATGGTCGTCAGAACCTTGAAGCGCACCCGAAAGACCACAGGAAGACCACAGTGCAGCTCGCGCAGGATTGGTGTTATGTGGGAGTGTCTGGGAGCTCCCGTAATCACCCACGCGGCCGCATTCTGGACTAACTGCAGCTTTCGAGTGCACCTCAAGGGAAGCCCCATGTAGAGAGCACTGTACTGACATGATATCAGCGTAATTTCAGCGTAACATGGGATCGTAATTTCCCACTAAGCCTACTTCACTTAATAAGAAATATATATTTCTTAATGGCAAATTGGTTTGTCCAAAGATTCTGGTAGACGTTACCATCTTAGACTGGGTCTCTCTCTTTATGAATACGAGGGGGAAAATGCTCCAAGGAGTCTCATTTTCTCAGAAATCTATTTTTAATATCTAGGCATGCACCGACACAACTACAGGCACACCCAGAGGTCCTAGTGGGATTAGGGGAGACATACAGCAGTGGTGAGATGTGCAACTGGGGCAACTGCCCAAAATTCAGCTTTGCTTTCTTGCTCCGTTTCGGCTGCCAATCGACTAGATATTCCGTCCTCCTTCTCAGCAGATTAAGTGAAAGAAGGAGAAAAAGAAATGAGGGATTTTTCTGCCACTTATCTCCAGCGTGGCTCTCCGTCTTTTAAAAAAATATCTTGGCAGAAAACGCTGATTGTTTTCATTGATCTTTCTGGCTCCCCAGCTTAATTTTTCTTCGCTTTCCACAAAGTCCTTTTCATAGCCCTTTTTCCTATTCTCTCTAATGGCGGCTAATCAGAGCTTTGCATTGCTGCCAGTTGCCAATTTGTTCCCTTTTGTCAGCTCTGGGTTTCTCTCTGGGCTTTCTACCACTGGCTGCAAGCCAATGATGGCTCACTGAGAGAGGGGTTTCTCCTGCCTGGCTGAGGCTTAATCTCCCACCAAGGAGATTAAGGAAGTATGTAAGCCTGTCTCCCGACACTTTGGGAACGGAAAGATTTCATTCGCAGGAGAAGTTGAAGGTCTCGCGGAAGCTCAGAGCCCTAAAGCTGCTGTTTTCAACTTCAGGATGTCTAAGCAACTATTTCATTCTTTCGGTAACTTTTCATTGGGCAAATTTCCCCATTTTTGGAGTTTCTGCTCCTCCGAGGAAAATCCATTTCACATCCTCCTACCAGCCCATTTCCTCACTGATTTATGAGAAGGAGGGAAGGAAGGGGGGAAAGGAGGGAGGGAGGGAGGGAGGATAGCAATAGCACTTAGATTTATATACCACTTCATAGTGCTTAAACAGCCCTCTCTTAACTACCAGAATTACCAGGGACTTAACTATCAGAAACCAGCTGAGAAGGTCAGAAACTAGCAAAAAAAAAAGGTAAATCATGGTGACATGATTGCTGAATGCTTTAAATGGCCGTAAAGGAGAGCTATTTGCCAAGCACCCAAAAGACAATTATGAGAGCCCAGAGGTGGGTGGGTGCATGCACGCAGGCAGCCCATTGGAACCCCCAGAAGCATTGTAAGTAGCTTTTTGGATGTTGTGTCACAACTTTGAATGGTCTCTAAGTGACCAATCATTAAGTGGTGATTATCAGTATATGCTTCTTGGACACAAGAAGTTCACAAGAACTTAACTCTGCAATGTAGTATGCATGTGGGGTTTATCATGCTTCTAGCAGACTGAGAGATTCTTAGCACCCTTTCGCCATTTAAAGGGCATCCATACTCGGGACCATTGTTAGGTTTTGCTGCCATTAACATGAATTTGGACAAAACGCAGCAGTACTTTTTCATGTGGCTATTTATAAAAATAGGATCACCAACATGATTGCTTGATTGGATATGGAAGGAGGAGGAAGGAAGGAAGGAAGGAAGGAAGGAAGGAAGGAAGGAAGGAAGGAAGGAAGGAAGGAAGGAGAGGAAGACATGTGGGGATGTTTTCGGTAAACACAATAGCAAAGTTCTGAAAAATGTGGATTTATAATTTTAAAAAAAACCCTTTCCATCTGCCTATGGTTGAATGAGGTCCTCACAGTTTCCCCACTCGATAACCAATGGACAGAAATGCTCATCTGAAGAATCTTCTATATGATGCAAGCAAAGAGACCGAAAGGTACATTTGAAAATGTAACGTACCCTGGATGTGTCACAATGTTTATTATCACATTAAAATGTATTCCCACCCACATCTCTTCAGTGATAGCCTCTTGGAGCAGTTCCAAGTGAGTTTTCCTAATCACAGCTAAAGTCAATTAAATATCAACCACTATTGTACAAATTATATCGTACTTAATAAGAGGGTATAGTAAACTAAATGCTCTCAAATAGCAGTGTTTTACATCAAATACCAACTCTCCCTTTTTAAAGCCATATTTGACTTCCATGATTTCATTAACAAGTTGCCAGCCAACAATAATGTGAACATTCTGGGGGGGTTGCATATCAAACAGGGGTCAGTAGTAATGTTTACTTTTGTTGTGATCATACTTCATAGATGACATGATCCAGTACTTTGTTTAAGCAAACTTGACTATTATGGCTACCCAAGTCTTTCATGGATTGAACCCTTTTAAATGGCCAGATTACATTTGGCTAAGGTGGATGGATGGATGGAGAGAGAGAGAGAGAGAGAGAGAGAGAGAGAGAGAGAGAGAGAGAGAGAGATGATAGATAGATAGATAGATAGATAGATAGATAGATAGATAGATAGATAGATAGATAGATAGATAGATGGATGGATGATATAGATAGATATAGGCTGAGAGAGAGACACAGAGAGTGAGAGATAATGGATGGATTGGTTGGTTGGATGATTAGATGGTTAGATGGATGGGTGGGTGGGTAGATGGGTGGGTTGGGTGGGTTGGGTTGGGTGGGTTGGGTGGAAGGAAGGAAGGACAGAAGGATGGATGGATGGATGGATGGATGGAGAGAGAGAGAGAGAGAGAGAGAGAGAGAGAGAGAGAGAGAGAGAGAGAGAGAGAGAGAGAGAGAGAGAGAGTTAAAGGAGTCCTTGCAGATTTCATTCTGCTAGTTGTTGCTGACTATAGAGGGCAGTGCTCATCTCTGTTCCAAGGCCATTAACCCAGCACTTACCGAAGACATTTCTGTGGTCAGGTGGCTGGTATGACCACATGGAGTGCTGTTACCTTCTCACTGAAATGGTACCTATTTATCTATTCATGTTGACATGTTTTCGAATAGTTAGATGGTCAGGAGCTTGGGTGAGGATGGGAGCAAACCCCATTGCACACATGACACTCAGGTCTCAAACCTGAGCTGCTGGCTTTCCAGGCAACAAACCTAGTGTCTTCACTCCAGCCATCACTCCACCCAATTAGAGGAACATTACATCTTTGGAATGAAGGTACAGGATCAGCAAGCGGTAGTTTAGGATTGATGGAATGTACATTAACTTGAAAAATCTTGCAAGTGATCGCTGTATTGGACCAAACTACATCGCACTTCAAATCCAAGAACTTCTGGATGTCCTAAACAGTTGTGATGAGCAATGACCTGGAGGAATATGTGCTAGTTTGTTATCAATGTTGGTGATTATACAGATTAGGGAAACTAGGATTGGCAAAATAAGACAATGAATTTTACAACGACTGATCTTCATAGTATTCCTGCAAGTCTCATATTTCTTTATACAAACCTAAGAAAACCGCATTCTTAGATGTCGTATAAGGTAAATGAAAATGGAATCTAACTTAATCTAACCTCATTCTCTTACCATGAGAAAGGTGCCCATTTGGAAGGCTTTCACAATGATGGATATATTAGAGTCTACTCTTCTTCCGAGCGTATTTATTAGTTCACTCACACGTATTAAACTAATTTAGACGGTTCAGTCTAAACTGTACACACAACCGAAGTACACTATAAATGTTTAGGTTGCTACCTAAGTTTAATGGCACTCTTAACTGAGCTCATTTCTCTTTTTTCTTGTCCCACCATAAATTAGTGGCTGAGATTAGCCCGTATAGAAGTACTAACGGATGCTATTTCCCACGTCAGACTGATCTGTGATTCTGTTTTCCTTTGATTGTTTCTTTTCTTTTTGCAGCAAGAGGCTTGGCTTCCCTTACCATCTGGTGAAATAATGCTCAGTAAGGTCTATTCTGTGAAGTGCCCATTTTCTGCTTGCCTGCACCATGGTGTCAAAGGGATGGGTTGCATTTGCAGGTGCAAAAAAGTCGCTTGGCATTCTCTTTTGACTAGTCAACCACTCATGACACTGATGTCACATCTAGGCTCAAAAGCGAAGCTAAGGAAGAAGAATGGCTTCCTGTTTTGCTTTATTGTTTTCCAATTTATGAGGCATAGCTTAACCCAGAAAAGAGACTTGGCAGCTAAATCATATAAGCCTTGGCTGTTAATTAGTATCCATAGTAAGAAGAAGGGTGATCAATTTGTCTGCGTCCATTTCTAACCCATCAAGTCATTAGACTCTTCGAAGCAGCCTAGAAAAGGAGAATATCTCTTGGATTAGTAAGGCAGTTTAAGGCGCCACCTGTGGACACCGGGGTACAAATATTTGTGTGCGTAGAGCTAACAACATTTTGAGGGTTACTGAAAGCTATGGCTTAGTGTTTACTGAGCATCACCCTGGCCACCTGTCACACCACAACAATGACATCGGAAGTAGCTCTCTCATCTGCCACAAACATCGTTCCAACTGAAGTCAAAATGGAGAAGCCACAAACACCAATTTTGCTTCACAGAGAGGCAAAGGGCACTGAGAATTTTCTTTCAAAAAATGGGTGTTGTATTATTGGATGTTACACAAAGGATAATTAAATGATATTTCTTCTTTAGTCACAGAGCAATGCATCACTGCTGGAAATTGTTTACTGGATACACTGCTGAGTTTCCATGATAAACAGAAAATTATGATTAGGAGTGAGAAGGAGCTGCTGCCTTCACTCTGTGGCTGATGAGTGTCAAAGGATTTGGTTGGCCATTGTAGAAAACAGCTGAACCCGTACTCCAGTCCAGCAGTTCTCTTCCTACAATGATGGGCAACATCAAATAAAGATTGTCTTGTTCAAATGGCAGTAGTTTACAAGCTGCCTTGCTTGGAGATTTTTTGGTAAAATTGGCAGTTGCAGGATGGACATTGGAAATGTTGTTTTCCTAGTGTAGATAGGCCTTTGACTTCCAACCATTTATTTAATGATAGTTTAAAGTTACAATGACACTGAAAAAAGCAACTCATGACTGCTTTTCACACACACAATTGTTGCAGTATTCCCATGGTCATGAGATTAAAATTTGGATGCTTGGAAACTGGCATGTACTTATGACAGTTGCAATGTTCTGGGGTCATATGATCACCGTTGGTGGCCTTCTGACAAGCAAAATGAATGGGGAAGCCAGATTCATTTAACAACCTTAAGTGAGTAACAAAGTTGTTACTAATTTAACAACTGCAGTGATTCACTTAACAAGGGTGGCAAGGAAAGTCATAACATGTGGCAAAATTCATTTAACAACCGTCTCGTTTAGCAATAGAATTTTTGGGCACAATTGTGGTAGCAATACCTTCAAATAGCATGCGGGAATTTCTAGCTTGTATACACTATTGAAACAGCAACGTTTACGCTGGCTTGGGAATGTCATGAGAATGGCTGATGGTTGGATTCCAAAAAATCTCCTGTATGGAGAATTAATGCAGGGGAAGCGCCCCAGAGGGAGACCACAGCTGTGATATAAGGATATCTGCAAGAGGGATCTAAAGGCCTTGGGAATGGACACTAACAGCTGGGGAACCTTGACCTCTGACCATCCAGCTTGGAGGCTAATGATGCAGCATGGCCTTCTCCAGTTCGAAGAGGCACTTGTTCGGCAGGTGGAGGCAAAGAGGCAGTCCCAGAACCTGCAAAATCTGGGGCCTGGGCAGGGGACAGAATGCATTTGCCCTCAGTGTGGAATGGATTGCCACTCTCGAATTGGGCTTTTTTAGCTACACCAGATGCTGCTTTAGGACTTCTTTCCAGAGCACGATACCAATCTCTTGAGACTGAAGGTTGACAGTGACCTGTAACATGTAAGTAGTTGCTGGAACTCATGACAGTTATGTCAATATTCTTCTTCAATATTGATTATAATAGTTAGGGCTGTTAGTCATTGCTTTAGGTATAGATGTACGTACTTTTTCAGCATAGTTCTGCTCACTGAATAAATATTATGTATAAAACTGGCAATAAATGGGCCATACTACTTAGTATGCCCAAAGACAAAAATACAGCTTGAAAAACATATACAACAATGCATGTTTTAAGGTGGGTGGGGGGAATTGAGTGCCAAAATACACTCTATTTGGGAATAATCATTAAACCAAGCTCATATGAAAATATGTCTGCATATTTTCCTGATGAATTTGCATATTGATGCGCACTGGGTTGAAAGAAACTTGTCATCAAAAAATAAGGAATGGTAATAAGGTGAGCATGATAGATTTGCCCCCACCTACCAATCTGCCATGTCCCTAATCATAGCAAGGATGCCAAACACGCTGTCAAAAGTTGATGTTAAGGAATGAACAAATGATACAAAATAAGAGGATTCTTAAATATGAATTATGTTTTCTCTTTACTGAAGGCAACATTAGCATGAAGACAAAAGCAAAAACCGTTAACCATGATTCAAGAAATGGCACAATCTCCCCAACCTGCTTAATGTATCTTCCATCTAAATGCAAAATATTGTTTATTTTCCACCGCGGTACTTAATACAAGTTTGCATTCCACTGATGTGTCACCTTCCTTCATTATGAAACAGTAACTTGTGTTTTATAACTACAATTGTGGAAGAGAGGTTATGAAATACATTTTAAGAGTCTGTCTCAGGAATGCAGAGACACCTCTCGGAGCAGATGGCCCGACAGTTTGTGAGGAAGCGATTTATAACCTAAAAGTAGCATTTTAACAAGACTGTGTGTTCTCAATTTACATGTAATGCTCAGAAACACTGCTAATTTTGAAGCCACAATTGTGTTTCAACTGTCTTTCGGTGGAGTTGTTCTAAAAAAAACAATTGGGCAGCGGGCATGTTTGAATGGAATTGAGTAAGGGCTAGCATGATAAAGGACTACTCCTTTCTGGTGTATTTTCTTTACTACTTAATATTTCACCTTTTTTTTGTGATGGTTAAGGTGATATTCTGGATAATATGTTTAATCTTTTAAGGCCAAAGATCATAGATAGCATATATCCCACATCACTATCTTTGTAACAACGTTTTAAATATACATTTTGCTTACAAAAATGAACAAAAAGAAAACCAGAAAACATCATGGCTGAGTGGAACATTTACTCTGGACCTTCTTGATGTTCCTCTGATCACAATATCCAACCCACTTAAGCATTAAAAGCATGTGATTCGCCCCTAATTCACTTTATTTTCACTATCCTCAAATCCCTTTGGTCACATGATGCTGCATTTATAACAGCGGCGCGCAGAAATGGCTCCTCGAAAGCGAGGGAGCAGATATTTTGCATCCGGACTTTTGCGGAACAAGTGAAAGTCTTTTGCGGCTTGTTTCTATACAATGTATCTAAGTCCGGCTTTACTGAAACAATTCTCTTTGCTACTTTCTCTGGCTGGCTGCCAGACTGGGCGGTGGAAGATGGCTGCCCTTTGTTCCTAAACGACTATTCTTTATGGAAAAATTACCAACATCTCTTTGTGACCTGGACTGCCTCTCTCTACTAAAGGAGGATTTTCTGGATTAATTGATTCCTTCCCTGGAGTGCCTTCTTTGTCTTAATAATTGATAGTGGAAAGTGTCTCTCTCTCTGGATATTATACTCTGGACCTTCTTGATGTTCCTCTGATCACAATATCCAACCCACTTAAGCATTAAAAGCATGTGATTTGTGATTCGCCCCTAATTAACTTTACTTTCACTATCCTCAAATCTCTTTGGTCACATGATGTTGCATACTAAGGCATCCTGTACCACTTGCTGAACTCATCCTTCTGACTAAGCCAAGGAAGAAAATGCCTATTATAAAAATGAATCGTTATGGAAGTGGCATAGAACTCCTGGGTTAAAAGTGGCAATTTCCAGGTGTTTTCTTCCGTTCTCATTTTTTTCTGAACGGCACAGAAGAAAACGCATAGAATTTTCATAATTGTGAATGCAATTTTTTTTTATCAAGAACACTATCCTGTCTCCTACATGAGCTAGCCAAATATAACAGTCAACCACAAAATTAAATTGGCCAGTAGTTTGCCCCTGTGTTGTTAACAAAGTTGAGCAAGTTATGGATGAGGCCACTTTGACCAACTTCTTCTATGTGCTATGTAGTCCTCCCTGCCCAGCAGTAAAATTGTGGTATTCAATCCAATCAGAGGTTGGATGGCAATCATTAAGTAGGCTACTTGCTTGGATAAAAGAACTTTTACTGTCCTCATAAAGGGATAATACTAATCTCTTGGTACCTGCCTTCTCTAAAAGTGTGCAAATGCACACTCAAAAAACAACAACACCTCGTTTCTACATAATACATAATTTAGAGAAAATACTGAAAGCAGAAACAAAAACTACTGTGTAAGAAATCACTCTTCCCTACACACACACATACACACACACGAATCAAAAAACTTTTTTACCCCTGCAGCTGGTAACAACTTGCTATTGTAATTCTGTGCTAGACCCTTACAATTTTCCCTTGAATAATATCCTGCAGTGGTGAGCTGTGCAGACTGATAATAAATGGAGTGGGAAGAGAAGGAGGTGGGACTAGGGGTGGAGAGCGGGGGGGAAAGGAGATGGAAAACATATAATACACATTTGCCTTGATATACTCTTTTTTTCCCAGTGAAAAATTGGACTGCCTACTATTACCTTTTTCTATACCTTTTGTATTTCGATGGCGGTGCAGTGGTTAGAATGCGGTGATTACAAGATATCGCTGTTCACTCAATTCTGACCAGCTCAAGGTTGACTCAGCCTACCATCCTTCAATGCCAGGAGTTCAATTCTGACCAGCTCAAGGTTGACTCAGCCTACCATCCTTCAGAAGTTGGCAAAATAAGGACCCAGATTGTTTTGGAGCCAATATGCTGACTCTATAAAACCACTTAGGGAGGGCTGTTTAAGCACTACGAAGTGGTATATAAATCTAAGTGCTAGTGCTAGTGCTATTCTCCTTCCTTCAAATTCAATTCAATTCAAATTCAAATTTAATTTGTAGAACCGCTCCCTCTCCCCACAGGGACTCGGGGCGGTGCACAGGGAAAGTAAAAACAATAAATATACAAATATAAATACATAATATAAAAACAGATTAAATCTATTCCTGTGCTAAAACCCGTTAAACTAAAATACCCAGCAATTCCTTCCTTCTTTTCCTCCCACTGGTTAGAATGCAGTATTGTAGGCTGACTCTGCCCACTGCCAGCAGTTCAATCCTGAGCGGCTCAAGGTTTATTCAGCCTTCCATCCTTCCAAGGTCAGTAAAATGAGGACCCAGATTGTTGGGGGGCAAGATGCTGACTCTGTAAACCATTTAGGGCTGTAAGGCACTCTGAAGAGGTATATAAGTCTAAGTGCCATTGCTGTTTCCCTCTTTAGAAAATTAAGTAAGACAGAGGGAGCTTTTATCAGATTAGTCTTTCATGAAGCAAAATGTAGGACAAGAGGAGATTGAGAAATTGCTGTGTCCTCTCAACAGGCATAAACAAGAGAAGGAAAAGAAAAGGCATCAAAGCCTCCAGATATTTTTTGGGGGGTATGTTGTTGGTTTTTTTACTTCTCCAAACCCCTCTTTTTGTTCATTCCCAATACTGAGATCTTCCCAGTAGAATATCATCAGCAGAGTAGAGAAGAGGTCATGGAAAGGCAGCCTCGGGAAAGAATAATGACCAGGAGTATGAAAAATGGAGAGAGTTTTGATTATTTTTGAGGTTCTGTCATACTGCAGAAGAATTCAACCAACTGCATTTAAGAGAACCTATGTAGGCACAAGAAGTTTAAACGTAAAGGGACTTTCAGTTTTATCCCTGGATTGTGATCTCCTTTCTAAAGATCAGTCATCAATTTGTAGCTTCTAGTGCCTATCAGCCTTTGTATTACATTGGAAGGAATCACAGCAGGAAAGAATTTTGCCATAAAACTCTGTCTGGATGGGAAGCCCAGAAGGTTGCAGAATGATAGAAAGGTTTCTAACACAAACCAGCAGTAGTAGCCTTTTCACCACTGCCAGTCAGAAAGCAAAGTAAAAAAAAGAAAGAAAGAAAGAAAAGATAGATTGGAGCTACATTGCTCCTCACCTCAAAGATAAAAGAGACAAAATTGGGAAAGTCTACAAAAAATGACTTTTGGAATTCATTCCAATTCCTTCATAGCAGCCGCCGTGTCTTGGATTGCATGGCCAGGAAGAAGATTTAGAATGGAGCAGCTGGCTTCATTCCAAACTGTCTTTCCCATAGAGATGAATTTGGGATAGTTTTTTTTTTACCCCAAATGTTCTACAGCCCCCCCCCCCCGCCAGCCTGATGTAGCTGATTTCTAAATCTGGCCCCCTTTTTAAACCAGTTTTTACTACTACCACACTCAATTTGGCCTTGTTCTGTTGAGTTTCCAAAATGTTGGACTGATGGATAAATAATAATAATAATAATAATATTTAATTTGTAAAACCGCTCCCTCTCCCCACAGGGACTCGGGGCGGTGCACAGGGAAAAATAAAAGAATAAATATACAAACATAGCATAAAAACGAATTAAATCTAATACCTGTGCTAAAATCCCATTAAACACTAAAATACCCAATAATTAAATAAAACCCTATAGCAGAGAGACTACCCTAGGCTGGCCAAGCAGAAAAGATGTGTTTTTAGTTTCAGACGGAAGGAGCGGAGGTCCGTGGTTGTCCTAATATCGGGGGGAAGGTCGTTTCAGAGGGCAGGGCCCGCCACAGAGAGCACCCTTCCCCTGGGCGTCGCCCGCTGACAAAGTCTAGTGGACGGCACCTGGAGAAGTCCCTCTCTGTGGGAGCGAATCGGCCGTGAGGATGTATGAGGCAGGATCCGATCCCGCAGATAGCTAGGTCCCGAGCCATGGAGCGCTTTAAAGATGATAACTAACAGCTTGAAGCGCACCCGGAAGACAACAGGCAGCCAGTGCAGCTCACGCAAGATAAAGTGTTCATCAGTTGTATCATTTCTTCCTAACACCTCCTTGAGTTGAAGCAATAATAAAAAACAAATAGGTGCTCTTTTGCAGAAGAAAATGAGAAATGGAAAAGCAAGTTTCAGCCCAGCATTCATTATTTAACAGGCTTTCACCCAAGGAACGTGTGTTGTTGGACAAATCAATAAACTTTCTCTCCCCAGATGGGAAAAGTACAGTCTGCCTGACTATCTGGGAGATCAGAATTCAAAAATTTAGCCACAGGGTCAAGAAACTAAAGTTGTCAAGGAAAAAAATGAAATATTCTATTTGTAGCGAATCATCCTGTACCCCAAAACAAAGAATGCGTTCTCCATCAAAAGAATTCAGTGATCTGGTATCCCCATTATCTTCTGATATGTAGGGGAAAGAGGTTTGACAGTTGGTCTTTCCATATGGAATTAATACAAACGTAATATAAAGTATGGAAGAAAGAAGAAAAAGAAAGACGACGAAGAGGAGGCAAAAATTACAAGGCAAGAAAAAAGTTGAAAAATATAAAAAGACAAAAAAGTGGACCCTGGTATAAGTACAATTGTATTTTAATCGCTCTCTCTAAAGTTACATCATAATACTCTTTCTATTATCTATCCCAGGGGTGTCAAACTCGATCGCAAAGTGGGCGGGATCATGACATATTGCGATATTTTTTTGCCTTTGCAGAGCCAGGGTGGGCGTGGCCTACATGAGCCATCTCCAGCCCGCAGGCCGTCAGTTTAACAGGCCTGATCTCTCCCATCTAATCATCAAAGCCATAATTCACAAATTCTTCTTTTTATTTTTATGCAAAAAGTCCATAAGATGTTTCCAGTCCCCAATAAATGTTGATAGTGTTTAATCAAAGAACGTATCCATCTCAACTTCCAATGTCAACTTCCGCCAACCATTCCTCCTTAATGGTTAGTGAATTATACAGCACTATCTTGAAAGTGTACCCCAGGGTATTTTTTGAGCTGTTTTCAGGCCATTTTGAGGACAATTTTTGGGCCATTTTTGGACTGTTTTCAGGACATTTTCCAGACTGTCTTCAACCCTTTTTTCAAGCCATTTGTGGACTGTTTTCAGGCCATTTTCTGACCTGACCAGCTAGCTGGCGTGTATGTCCATGCTGGAAACCAGGAGATCAGCTGGCAATGGTGTGCATGCCCACAGAGAGGGCTCTATGTGCCACCTATGACATGTGTGCCATAGGTTCACAGTCATGGTCAGAGGGCCTGCCCTTAGGAACAGCACTCCATTCCCCAAGAGTCAGATGATCCCAAGTTTATTCCTCTTTAGCAAGGCCTTTAAAACCTGCTTCTTTCCTTAGGTACTATGAATTGAGATGTTAGGTAAACCAGACCTGTGTTACTACTATGTGAGAAAGGTTGCTTTTAATAGGCACTGGCTCAGTGTATATTGGTTTAATGGACGGTTTCCTGTTGTAGTTTATTGTGATGAAAGTGTGAGGGCTTTGTGTCATGGCTTTGAATGTATAATTAGCTACCCAGAGTCATGTGAATGAAATGGGCAGCCATATATACACCGTTTCATGTAAATTAACAAAATAAACTAAGGAAAAGGTGTGAATGCATTTTCTCAGTAGAAATCAGCAACCACTTAGAGATGTTAAAAACTGCATGTGTAATTGTCACATTTAAGTATCTCGTGCTGCACCTGGCAATATTAATAACTCTTCTTTCCTTCCCTAACTTGCTGTGTTCTCACATGTTTGTCTGATTCCCTAATATTCTCAGAAGGAACAACAGTTTTTACACATCCTTCTTACTCCACTTTATCAGTGTGAATTAATTCTTCAGGGCATTTTATCGAGCTTAATTTATTAACAAATAAAGCTTCAATCCAACTCTACCCTCAGTTACCATAAATTTTAACCATTGGCTTACAATGATAGCTTATTTCAACGAACCCTCTTCTTCCAGAGGCAGGCTGTCCCACTGGCAAACATCTTTTATTATATTGGATATTTCTTCCAAAATATTAGTCAAAATTAGCTTCCATGTCCATTCCATCCTTTGATTGTAACCCCATAATATCTATTGCTGAGCATAAGAGATGGGTAATTATTTAGATTTCCACAGCTGCCCAACTCAACTGCCACCTCTTAAACAAAACTTCAGGATATTATACCAAACGATAGAGAAAAGCATGCAACATGAACAAACCAAAAATAGTTCAATCCAGAGGAAACCTTAGGGAAATACTATTCAAAAGATACTAGGAGAAGAGACTGCTTAAACACCTGGGTGAGATGTTCTTCTAGATTGCCAGCTTGGAGCCAGAAAAGATCAGCTTTCAAGGCCACATTGGCCAACATTGCTTAAGAGTTGGGATTCACTGTGAACCTACTCTGTGGGATCTTCCTGAATGCAGTTTTCAATTATAACAACCATAAGGAACATGGTGCTTAAAGCCACTAATATGTCAACCTTGCTGATTAGAAAGAGGGATAGCCACATTCAGCAAGGAGTCCATTTACAAATAAGTCAAGATTTCCCCCTGGAAACCATTTCCAAAGTAGCCATAAATCCCAAAGGTAACCTAGTAGTCCCAAAATCACATTGTAAGGCATGTTGTTCAGGACCATGGAGAGTTCCCACAGAAACTGGTCATTTATTGTGGGTCTGAACTCAGCAACTGTGAAAAGAAGAGAAGCTAACTTCCTTGAGGATGCGGTTTGCACTAAAATGCACACACACATTGTGCAAAGAATACAGTGGTGACGCCTTGACATCAGCAGAATGAACACAAGTCAACAGGTTTGGTCCTAGAGGTATTTTTGCCCCTAAATTCACAAATTGATCCAGTCTGCTGAAATTATCTGTGATTTTTTTTTAAAGAAAGAAAAGGCATAACATTGCCCTACAGGACATAAAATGCTTCTTCTCTGAAATAGGTTTGGAAATCTATGTACCACAGATACTTTGAGGGCTGAAAAGACTGTCACAGCTAGCTACTAACCATGGGCTATCCTTCCCTACTCAAAGTAAACCGTCTCTGAGATTTAAAGCAAGAGAACTATGGAATTAGGCAGAGATAGTTGGTCCAATATATTTGTACACCCATACACACAAGAAAGAATGGTTTGCAGAGCCATCTTTAAGGTCATTTAGCTTTAAACCACCAATGATTGTTGGGAAGTGGGCAGTCTATAAATAATAATACATCTATATAAATAAAAATGTAACAAGAGTTTCTTCAAAACCGCTAATCTCCTAAAGTACTGCACTGATCACTTCCAAATTTTCACACAACGTTTCTTTCAAATACGGCACCAATGATATATAGAGATTGTGTAGATGTCACACCTGTGCCGGGAATGGAAATGTAAAAAATTGTTAAAAAAGGTAGGTAGATGGATACAGAGAGAGCAGTGGGTGACAGGTATTATGTCATCCTTTATGACATAAAATACTCTGTCCATAAGATTCAAGGTAGGTAGGTAGGCAGCTATAGGGATAGAGAGATGGAGGGAGAAATGCAGTAGATAGGTAGGTAGGTAGGTAGGTAGGTAGGTAGAGGGATAGAGAGAGGGAGAAATACAGTAGGTAGGTAGGTTGGGGGTTATACGGTAGGTAGGTAGCTAGGTAAGTAGGTGGAGAGAGGGAGAAATACAGTAGGTAGGTAGGTTGGGGGTTATACGGTAGGTAGGTAGGTAGGTAGGTAGGTAGGTAGGTAGGTAGGTAGGTAGGTAGGTGGTTATATGGTGGTTGTGTGTACATGTTTGTATGTGCAGGTGTAGATCTATACAGATATTGGTTGGCCATTTAACCAGTCTGGGCCACAGCAACACATGGCCGGGAATGGCTAGTTGTATAAATAAAACAACATAGTATTGAAAATGCATTCAACAACTGAATGTTGGCTACACCATTATCATTTTTTTTCTTGTATTCTATTATTTGAAATTTGCCAATAATGTTCCCTGAGAGTCCTAAAATAACAGAATGATTTTGGTTCAATATTTACAATCAGTAGGAAAAAAAGAACCAGCCATTCACTAAACATTCTTCTAAAACAGTAACAGGAGTGCTAGAGAACCCCCAAAGAATGGTAGTTATAAAGTGAAATATAGACATCAAATATGAACAAACATGTCTTTGTAGTCTGAATTCCTCAATGTTTTAATATTTGAAGTCAGTTTCTCCAAAACAGCAATATTCCACATTGTCTGTATCCATTCACTTCTCTCACGAAAGACCAATGATTTCCTTCTTTTACTATAAGAGCAGGACAGAGATAAATTCTTTCTGGCCAGTCATTTCCTCCAGTGACTGGAAAATCCTTCTCCCAAATGCAATAATCTTTGAGCCAGTTAAACCTATGTAAATATAATTGCCCAGTTCTCACGAGGCAAAATAAGAAAGTTTCCTTCGGATGCTTAAAGGATTATGATGTTGATGCTACATAAGTCTCCTGGAGGAAAACATCAGCATGAATATATATTTTTTAAGATGGGGGAGAAACTCCAACTTTCTGATTACAGATGACTGACTACTGTGTTGTATGTATTTAATAAGGATGGAGTGGGAACATATCCTCTCAGCATACAGCATGAAGATTTGTTTTTAAGAGAGTGTCTATTTCTTCAAAGTATCCACAGAGAAAACTCTCCAAGTACTTTTTAACATTCCCCATCCAACTTTAAAAAAAAAGCAATTTGAGCATAAAAGCAGCCACTGGGACACATTTTCTATTTAAAAAAAAACCTTCACAAGAATTTTGGAATTTAAAGGAACTCTGAGAGCGACAGGGCGTAAGGAAAGCTGGTTGCTAGGGCTTTTTCTGAAGGGTACTACTCAGAAAATGGGGGTGCAGGCATGAAAGAAATTCACTTACCAGCCTTCAACGGAACTTGTTGTGATTTGGGATCTGACAAGTCCAAATAAATAATTAAAACTAAGAATTTCTTTATTCCTCTCTCTTGCTTTCAGACTGACAACAGAACTGGCTGAAACCCTCTGTGCAAACTGAATAAGGAAGCGATGGGGCTTAGAGGAAGAGAAAGTGGAGGGGGAGGAAATCTTCCGCTTATCAAAATTGTCATGGCAATACGTTACATTTAGCAGAAATTGGGATCCTGTTTAGCAAGTCACTTCAGCTTTTCTATCTCTCAACTTGTCTCAATTCTAAGCCATAAAGATAATTCTTTATGTGACTGACAGCCCTCTAAGTTGTGACAGCTTAAATTGATGTTTTGATTTCTCTCTTGGGTGCTCTCTCTCTCTCTCTCTCTCTCTCTGCACAGAATATAAGAAAAAAACAACAACTGCCAGGGACAGGATAGGACAGAAGTTGTAAAAATGTAAAGCAAGTGTGGCAAAACAGCAAAGCCAGAAGGAAATCTTTTCTGGTTTTATTACCTTGTTAATAAGTTTTGCCACTTCTCCAACAGTGGTTGTGCTGTCTCCTCTCTACCCCATCCCAGGAGCTATAGAGCATTTCATTCCATCAGAAAAAATGTATTCTAATTTCTTGAGAGAACCAGCAGGGTGGCTGAGTCTATTTAGCCGAACTGTGTCAGAAAAAATCCTTACTAAACAAGGCTTAATCTTTAGCAGTACACAAAGAGCAGATCAAACTCTTTGTACGGTCTGGCTTTTACAATTAAGTTCTAGAAATTCTTCACAGCTGGCTGAGAGGGTGCAACATTAATATGTATTCCTCTGGGCTGTCCTTAGATATAATGTGTCTTCAGATTTTAAGAGGTTCAGGTAACAAGGATGCTCAAAAGATTTTATGTTCCCAACTGCAATAAGCAGAAAGGAAGCAAAAGAGTGAAAGTAAGTCATCTTATCTTCTACAGACCCCTCACATCCTGGACATTGAATTGAATTTGAATTTATTACATTTATAAACTGCCCCCTCTCCCCGGAGGGACTCGGGGTGGTGTACAGGAAAATTAAAAACCATCAGCAATTATGGGAACCTCAAGGTTTACCCACATAACACCGCTCTTGCGTGAGCTGCACTGGCTGCCTGTCGTCTTCCGGGTGCGCTTCAAGTTGTTAGTCATCATCTTTAAAGCGCTCCATGGCTCGGGACCTAGCTATCTGCGGGATCGGATCCTGCCTCATACATCCTCACGGCCGATTCGCTCCCACAGAGAGGGACTTCTCCGGGTGCCGTCCACTAGACTTTGTCAGCGGGCGGCGCCCAGGGGAAGGGCTCTCTCTGTGGCGGGCCCAGCCCTCTGGAACGACCTTCCCCCCGACATTAGAATGACCACGGACCTCCGCTCCTTCCGTCTAAAATTAAAAACACATCTTTTCTGCCTGGCCGGCCTAGGGTAGTCTCTCTTTCTATGGGGTTTTATTATACTTAATTTATTGGGAATTTTAGTTTAGTTTAGTTTTAGTTTTAATGGGGAATTTTTAGCACAGGAATAAGGTTTAATCTGTTTTTAAATATGTTTGTATACTTGTTGTTTTTATTCTTCCTGTGCACCGCTCCGAGTCCCTATGGGGAGAGGGAGCGGTCTACAAATTAAATTATTATTATTATTATTATCTAAAAACATACAAAAACATACAAAGTTAAAAACGAATTAAACCACCCTGTACAAGAATTTAAAACATTAAAATTATAACCCATTAAAAAATTAAAACAATTTATTGTTCAGACTGTAGGCTAGGTAAATAACTTAGGCCAACCCGGCCTGATGAAACAGGAGTGTCTTTAATTTCTGGCGGAAGGTGCGGAGGTCCGTGGTTGTTCTGAGGTCGGGGGGTAGGTCGTTCCAGAGGGTTGGGCCCACCACAGAGAAGGCCCTTCCCCTGGGCGTCGGCCGCTGGCATTGCCTGGTGGACGGGCACCCGCAGAAGTCCCTCTCTGTGGGAGCGGATCGGCCGCAGGGATGTATGGGGCAGGATGCGGTCTCGCAGGTAGCTAGGTCCCGTGCCATGGATTGTTTCAACATCTACCCTCAAAACTACGCTATAGAGCACTGCACAACACAACACAACTAGACACAAGGACAGTTTTTCTCCCTAATGCCATCACTGTGGAATTCCCACAACACTGTCAAACTATTTACTAAGACTGTATTACTATCCTTCTTCTCATCCTTCCTATTACCTATCTTCTCCCACTTATGACTATAACCATGTTGCTTGTATCTCTACAGTTTATATTGTTTTGTTTGTTTCCAGTATGATTTGGCTGCCTATTGGTAACCTATGACTATCACTGTGTTGTATGTTACGATTGTTGATGAATTTATTTTTATGTACATTGAGAGCATATGCTCCAGAGGCAAATTCCTCATGTTCCAACCACACTTGGCCAATAAAGAATTCTATTCTATAAAGAATTCTATTCTATTACTTCCTATGACAAAGGAGGAGTGAGATTCATTTCTATTAGTAGACAATGCTGTGAACTACTATAATCCATTTTTAATACAGTATTAAAGCAAGAGAACTCGCTTGATGCTAAAACAAGTTTGTTTAACAGCATTGCAATAAATCCCACTATAAAAAAATAGCAACAAGCAAAACAACCAGCGTGCCTAAGATTCTAACAAAGGCAGCTGTGAAATTTCATGTGTTCTCAGTCAAAACTGAAAAGTTTTCAAAAATAAAAATGTTTACGATAGCAGCAATGTCATGATCTCTCATGCCACAAATTTAGAACAGTTGTCCATCTCACAAGATTCCAGGCTTACTTATTTTTTTAAAAAAATGCTTCTTTTTCTTAAAGTTGCCATTGTGAGGTGTTGTGCTATCTGTGGCTCTTTAAAAAAAATGGAGAGGGCGAGGACAATGATGAAAATGATGGTTTTCTTACTACTGGAAAATTAGCAACCAGGGATGTAAGGCAAGAGAGACTTATAACGGGAGCTCCGAGATACTCCCATATAACACCTATCCTGCGCGAGCTGCACTGGCTTCCTGTGGTCTTTCGGGTGCGCTTCAAGGTTCTGACGACCATCTTTAAATCGCTCCATGGCTCGGGGCCTAGTTACATGTGTGACCGTCTCCTGCCCCATACATCCCACGGCCGATCCGCTCCCACAGAGAGGGCCTTCTCAGGGTGCCGTCGGCCGGCCAATGCCATCTGGCGACACCCAGGGGAAGAGCCTTCTCTGTGGCAGGCCCTGCCCTTTGGAACGACCATCCCCCTGAACTTCGTACCATCTCAGACCTCCGCCTCTTCCGCCAGTGTCTAAAGACACATCTTTTTCAGCAAGCCGGCCTAGCCTAACCTCCCGCTGGGGCTATTTTAGATAGTTTTAAATTGGGGTTTTAATTTGGTTTTAGCATAGGATTGTTTAATTTAATATGCTTTTAAATTTTATATATTTTGTTTTATGTGTTTTAAATTCCTGTGCGCCGCCCTGGGTCCCTCGTGGAGAAGGGCGGGATATAAATTGAATTAAAATAAAATAAATAAAAATAAGACCATTATTCTATATTCAAAAACATTATCATTGTGGATTCCAAATACTGCCACTAACCCAAGATTTGTCTTTATACTCAATTGGTAGCTTCCCTTTGAGCTATAACATTCCATATCTAATGGGTTTTTGAATCACTATTGTCTATAAAGGCCTTTCTGTGACATTAAAGCTGTGGATTCTTATTTATTCTTCCAGCTTCCACAGCATCCATCAATAAAACAAATGCATTCCATTGCAGTAAACCTTTCCTCAGAATACATTCAGAAAAGCTGTCAGACTCCCCTATACATTTTTCCCTTTGTGCTGATGGGGGAATATCTCTGTTCACCTCACCTTTTTACTACAAATTCCAGTAGAACACCAGAACTGCCTTAATAAACGCAAAAATATGAGCCAAGAAACTCTACAGATGAGCTGGTTGAAGAAGTGAGAACATTACACTCAAGAAGATTCAATGTGAACTCTGCTTCCCCCTTTCGTCTTTTTCCACTAATATTTCATTACAATGTTCCATTATAATATTCCATTAAAGAGGCCATCTATGTCAAAATTGGGCAGCCCTCTCTCAAAAGAGGGGAAGGAATGTGACAACATCTATCTCCAATCTACAACAGAGTCCTTTCAACAGTTCCAAGAAGGCTCTGCACCCATTGGCACCACTCAGGTGACTCTGAGGACACAGGTAATCCTCCAGGTGACCTTAATGACCTGCTAAAAGGATGCAAATGACCAGCTGTCTGCAAGGTGTATAAATCCTTCCATTCCCCACCATCCAGTCAGAACTGAAGAAGCGAAATGTCTTCAAAGAAAAACCAGAAAGTCCATATCAGGGTTCCAAATAGCATCCAAAAGCAAATCAGAGTCCAAGGCAAAGGATTCCTCAAAGTTCTAATTTATGAAGAGAGCCATGTTGGCACATCTGGGGAAACCCAAATCTGAAAGCTTCCCAGTTTTCCCCACCCAGCTGAAAGTTCAAGATCCTGCCCCTACACCCACAAGTCCATCATATGGTCCAATCTCCCACTACCACACTGGCAGCTTCCACCCACCCAGTCCCAGCCAGGTGCAGAGACAAAGGATGACCTTGGTTTTCTAGAAAGAATGTTATTATGGCTACATCTCACCCAACTCCGTATAATCCCCCCTCCCATTTTCCCACAATAGAAAATGAATAGTAGAAAGTGTGACAGGCCTAAAGTCCAATTGAAAAAATGGCCTGTAGGCCTGACAGTCCAGTTGCCTCTTGAAAAAAAGCACCTTTGGGACAACCATGACCTGGATGGCTGAGAATCTCCATAGACATTCCACTATAGCATTGAATTCTATGGGGAACACCTGACTAGCCTGGTTCTACCAAACCCACCGGCATGGAAAATAACTAGAAGATTGATCTCCGGTGCTTTTCATCCTCTCTGATGTGTCCAAGTGAAATCTGGATTTCATCACAAGCTCACAGAATGAATAAGCTGAATAGTGTGGACTGATTGTTTATTGTTCCTTCTTATTGCCTTTCATCTTCCTTAATAACTGCATGAACATTCGGCCCGAAGCCCCAAATATGGATATTAATGGGACTTAATGAGCATTTACAGAACAAAAGATCCCCTTTATATAGCAGAATGGAGAAGTTAGTAGGGCAGGTGTCACATTCCTGAGTCCTCTGTGGGCAAGGGCACAGATTTTCCATTCAGAGAGCATTTCATTAGCTGAAGAAATTAATAACATCTACCAAATAAAAAGCAGTTGCACTTCTTCTCTTGCCCCTGTTACCTTGGCTCTTTTGATAGATAGGCCCTGAATTAACTGACAGATTTGAACCATGTTTTTTTTTAACAAAATAATAATACTAAATGTGTCCCTTTGTCTCCTCAAACATGACCAATTTTGTAGTTGCCAGCTACATTCCTTCCGTGAAACTCTGCCTATCCTCTCGGAACTAAGGGAGGGGATAATTATAATTGCAGCAAATAAGAGAGCGGAACAAAAGAGCAAAATGAAAACGTTATGCACTGACAGGGGATTGATCCATTTTAAAGCAAGGAACCAGGAAATTTGACGCAGTGCCAGTCAGCTGATACCCCAACTCTAGGCAGTGCTAACCTGTGTAGGGCAGAGAGAGTTATAATTAAGAGCAGCGGGGAAGACCAAAAAAAAAAAAAAAAAAAGCCAAATGAAAATGAATTTGAATTCCTGACAGTTTTCCCTGATTACCATTTCTGATGTCTGCATTTGCTGTAACAAAGTGCCAAGGAGGATATTAAAAAAAAAAATAGAAAAGAAATCTAGGCTGGACCATTATAATGAATTTGACAGGGAACTGCCCTTGATAATGTTCCAGGAGAGTTAAATCATCGGAGAATTGTTAGTCTTGGAGAACACATCATTCTTGTGTTCAAAGTCTGTACTGGTAGAGGTGTCAGGTTAAAATCTTAATGACTTCAGGGGACAAATCAAGGGACTTTTCATGCCGATAATACAAAAGGCCTTGCAACCAACTTCTTCTGGGATAGTCTTCTTCTTCTTCTTCTTCTTCTTCTTCTTCTTCTTCTTCTTCTTCTTCTTCTTCTTCTTCTTCTTCTTCTTCTTCTTCTTCTTCTTCTTCTTCTTCCTCTCCTTCTCCTTCTCCTTCTTCTTCCTCCTCCTCATCCTCATCCTCATCCTTCCCTTTTTTAAATCTGCCCAGGTTCAGTGGCTTTTTTTCCTACCAGACAACATTCCACACATTTACTAGAAGTTGTGCGGTGCATTTTTTACATTATTCACTCAAGAATGCCCCTGAGTTTGCATCTAATGAAAATGGATTCCAGCCCAGACAAGCTTCTGCTGCAGTCAACTGGCAAGTCATAAAGATGCCAGAAGAATCTTTTTTGGCTTTTCCTAAGTCACAACATCTCTATGGTACCATATGCCCAAGCTGCTGCTGAAGCCATAAACTTCAACGTGTTCACCTACCTGAGTAAACATAGCAGCGCTGAAAAGTATCTCCAGATTTTTGTGTAACATTAGGTTTAGGTTTAGCCTTGAAACAATGTTCTCCTTAATTTATAAGGATCTGGGAAGCTAGCTTGTTCCTTTGGGTGGAATTTGTGGAGCCTTTCAAAGAGTTGAATCATACTCACAAGAGGACACACCATGGTTAAGAACCAGGAATGATACTGAGAAAAAATAGAGTGTTGAGCTAAAAACAAGGAAAGATATCAAAGAAATGAAAAACAAAGCAGAAAAAATTACAAGGACTATTTGAAGCCTCGGATGGGTGGCAAAATGTGTGTCTTTGGTCCATCATTTTGGTCCATCACTAATTCATCTCTGTCCATTGGTGACCTAAACTCTAAGTAACCCATTATTCATGTGATTAGAAAGCCGATAGTGAAGAATTAAACTTAAGGCACCCCGGCTTGAGTGCCTTCCGTGTGATGCATGAATTTCAACTCCCAGAGTTCCTCAGTTGCAAGGGTGAAATTCAGCAGGTACTGACCAGTTCTGGAGAACTGGTAGCAGAAATTTTGAGTAGTTCGGAGAACCAGCAAATGCCACCTCTGTCTGGCCCCAGAGTGGGGTGGGAATGGGGATTTTGCAATATCCTTCCCCTGCCATACCCACAGAACCGGTAGTAAAACAAATTTGAATTTCACCACTGTGCAAACTCCTAAAGAGCACCCAGTCATATAATAAATACCTTTGCTTGAGGAGGGGAAAAAGAATTTTTGCAGATGCCTGCCTTATCTTGGGAACAGACATATTAGGTTCCAGGGAATTGGAAGTGAATCCTAAATCTGTTGGGGCTGTACCATGACCAAGGCTAACTCTCGCCTTGACTTCTCCTCCTTGCCTGGATTGTAGTTTCCCAACACATCTTACAAAAGAACCAGGTGTAATGTTTGGTCTTCGTCACCATATTTGATGGCGCATCCTATATTTATAGAGGCAAGCATTTTTCCCGCAATGCCTCTTCAAAGCCCATTTGTAATTGACCTTCAGTTCAGATGGCTATAAAGCGTTCTTCCCAAATGAGAAAGGTGAGGCACAAAGAACTCCACCAAGAAGATGCACTTGAAAAGACTAAGGTGGATGAGGCACATCAATAAGTAGGATATCTTTCACAATCGAGTAGTGTCAAAAGATGTAACTTTAGACAACTTCATCATTTTACAGCTGTGAAGACTTAAAAGCTATTTTCCCCTCAAATCTTCCTTTGACAATCAGTGAATAGAACAGTAAGTGTTATTAGACTAATTTACTGTTAATCAGAAATGAGAAATGAAAGAATAATTGTCTATTCATAGATTGGATAGTGTGACATGGATACAAATTAGCTCAGGAGGAGACAACACATGTGTGCATTTGTCTGTGTGTAGAAGATATAGAAGTAGACATAGAATAGAATAACAGAGTTGGAAGGGACCTTGGAGGTCTTCTAGTCCAACCCCCTGCCTAGACAGGAAACCCTATACCACTTCAGACAAATGGTTATCCAACATCTTCTTAAAAGCTTCCAGTGTTGGAGCATTCACAACTTCTGGAGGCAAGTTGTTCCACTGATTAATTGTTCTAACTGTCGGGAAATTTAACCTTAGTTCTAAGTTGCTTTGCTCCTTGATTAGTTTCCATTCATTAGTTTCTTGTCCTGCTTTCTGGTGCTTTGGAGAATAGTTTGACTCCCTCTTCTTTGGGACAGCCCCTGAGATACTGCTATCATGTCTCTCCTAGTTCTTCTTTTCTTTAAACTAGACATACCCAGTTCCTGCAACTGTTCCTCATATATTTTAGCCTCCAATTCCCAGTCATCTTTGTTGCTCTTCTCTGCACTCTTTCTAAAGTCTCAACATCTTTTTTACATCGTGGCAACCAAAACTGGATGCAATATTCCAAGTGTGGCCTTACCAAGGCATTATAAATTGGTATTGACACTTCACATGATCTTGATTCCATCCCTCTGTTGATACAGCCTAGAACTGTGTTGGCTTTTTTGACAGCTGCTGCACACGGTTGGCTCCTATTTAAATGATTGTCCACTAGGATTCCAAGATCCCTCTCACAGTTACTACTATTGAGCAAGGTGCCACATATACTTACCGGTGCAGTTTGTTTTTCTTGCCTAAATAGATGCAGATTATCAGGTTGGATCCCCCAAATGTTTATATCATTGGGAAACAGCTTGATTTGGCTCTCCTCAGTTTTCAGTAGTTTTAATACATCATAATATTCATAATAACCTGCCAATGATTACAGCTTTCAGTAACCAGAATGAGTGTTAAAAAATGATTAACACAATGTTAACAGTTAATACAATGAATTATACAAGGATATGTTTGTATGTGTATATATACACTCATATAGACCCCTACACACATACACACACACACACCTATTTTCACACACTAAGAAGAATTATTTTTTTGAATACCTTCTCTGGTTAAATCTGGATTGCCAAATAACAATCAGCCCAAAATATCCAATAGATAGCTGTAGAGGAAACAAAGGACTAATGATAAAAGACTTTAGAAAGTATTTTTAAAGTATTTTACTGATAATTGTAAGAATATTAATAAGAACAATGAGATAATTATATTAATTTTTTAGCACTTTGTTTTCCACTTGTTCAATTCTTAGGGGGGAAATGCCAATGGGAATGACAAGCAAATAAAACACTCCCACAGGTGCTCATAGACACACAAAAATAACAGAGAAAAACTACATGGCCTCTTCAATCTCATACCATCATTTCCCAGTTCACTCTTACCATTGACATGACAGGTGTGTTGGTCTCAATGGAAAAGAATCAGACAACAAAACTCAGAAATCAGAGTAGGAAAATATATTGGTTTCCCAAAGCTTCCCTTTTATATATCTAACTACCATTCCTTGAGAAAGGAAGATTTCAAAATGCAGTTCCTTGGCTAGTATTCATCACTGAACACATCTATATTCTTCACCCAGAATGGACCTCTCTCTGTTTCTGGCAGAATCAAATCACTATAGCAACGCTGTAATGGTGGTCCATCATATTGTAATGGTTGCAAAGATTCCCAGTACTTATTTTATACATTTCTGAGCTCTGCACAAATGTTCAGACACTGGACATGTTGAAGCTGAGAGTTTTTGGGCAACTCTGTGTATAATTCTTTCTTTGTTGGTGGAGAGTAACTTTTAATGCATCCTATGAAAATGGAACCTAGCTCAAGAAAGCACAAACCAAGTGGTCTTCAAGAGCCATCAAGATTCTTTCGGTGTCTAAGCGTGACCATTTGATGTAATAGGTCAATTTGAGAACCCTCTAGAACAGGGGTCTCCAACCTTTGCAACTTTAAGTCTGAAGGACTCCCAGCTTCCAAAGTCTGGGAGCTGAAGTCCTTCAGACTTAAAGTTGCAAAGGTTGGAGACCCCTGCTCTAGAACAGGGGTTGGCAACCCGCAGCTCTGGAGCTGCATGTGGCTCTTTCATCCCTCTGCTGCGGCTCCCTGTTGCTGGTTGGCACAACAATTTTGAGAGGAGCTTCCAGTTGGGGGGGAAGCACTGTGCACCAGGAGAAGACTCTATGGCAAAGGACAGGTTTTCCATTCGGCTCCATAATTAATGGGGCTTTTGGTTAGGACAGGTAGAGGAAAAAGGATGCTGCACTAGGAGGAGACTCTATGGTAGGGGAACTGGACTTCTAGTCGGCTCCAGAATTGAACAGGGGGCTTCCTGTTAGGACATTTATGGCTCTTTGAGTGTTTAAGGTTGCCGACCCTTGCTCTAGAATAAGATAAAAGTTCAGGTAAAATCTACATGGAATTTTAGCCCAGTTATTTATTAATTATTTATATACTTATTATTTTAGCCCAGTTACAACTTTCTAGATTTCTGTGTCAGAGAAGAGATTGGAGGAGGCTAGTTGAATAGAAATAGACTGAAGCAATTATTCATCCCAAATGCATTTATTCCAGATTTTACTTTACTGTGAAATTGTTGTCATTTGCCCGCACCTATAAGCATTCTTTGCATTCTGTCATTATTCCTGGGTAATTGGCAATAAAATGGATGCTTAAAGTCAATGGTACAAGCAACAGTTAGGTAATCTCAGTCTCTGAGTTTAATGATTTTACAAAAGGCCTTTTTTAATACGGCATATAAGTGTCTTATTTTAAATAAGGTAAATAAGGTACATAGTTAAATTGTCCTTAGTGAATTTGGGGAAAGAGTTTTCTTTTGCAAGCATCCTCCCTTTAAAGCAGGGGTGTCAAACTCCAGGCCCACAGGCTGAATCCGGCCCGCAAGGTGCTTATATCTGGCAGTGAAGGACCAGACTGTGGTGTCTCTGCCAGCAAAATTGGAGCTCAGGAGGGCCACACTGTGGCCATTTTCACTGGCAGAGGGCTGCAGGAGGCCGTCAAAGCCAAAAACGGAGCCCTGGGGGGACCACATGGGAGCCAACAAGCTCCATTTTCACCTGCAGAATGCTAGCAAAACAAAGTACTAGTAAAAGTGGATCCCCCCCCCCAGTCCCTCCCAGGCCACCACAGGTGTCCCCAGCATGAGTGACATCGAGTTGGCCATGCCCACCCTGGACACACCCAGCTGAACATGCCCCCTTCCGGTCAAACGCAACCCTGAGGTGGCCCTCAATGAAATCGGGTTTGACACCTCTGCTTTAGACTAACATGTGTTTCATTTCCTTGAATATTGTTCTAATCATCTGCCAGGTTGGTCTTTAAAATATTAGAGGGGTAGAGATTCTGTTCCATTCCAATGTTTTGTGACTACAGTACACATTGCCACATCCTTACTGATTGAAACTGATGCATTTCTAGTCCCATAAAACCATGTTTCCCCCCCCAAAAAAACAAATAAGTGTTTGGCTGCTATTTTTGGGGAGGTCTTATTATTTTGGAGGTACAGGAGGCCCCTTAACCTTGTCCCGTGGCCTGAGGATCAGCTGATCCAGAGAGGACCAGAAGTTCTGTCTCTGTTTCTGGCCCACTCTTGCCAGCCCTAGCATCACTGGCCTGCTGCTCTTTTTTTGGCTGCCCCCAAGAGAAGGGGCACGATAGCTAGGGTTTGCGGGAGCTCCACGAGGCTGTTCCACGTGGGTGGCAGGTCAATGTGGGGTGCATGGGGCATGTTCCCCCCTTTCTCCCCCAGGAAATGATGGGGATCGGCTGTGCATGCATTTAAATATTTTAGAGGAGGGCTTATTTTAGGGGAGGGCTTATTTTAGCGCATGTACTGAAAAGCCCGATTGGGCTTATTATCTGGGGAGGTCTTATTTTTGGGAAAACGTGGTATCTGAAGGGACCTGGGTTCCTCTTTTGCCTGTCTTGCTCTTCTAAACTGATGTGCCGATTATCTTCTGGATGTGGTCTGGTTCCTCCCATAATTCCCCTCCTACTGTGGTTGAATTAAGGGCAGCCCTTGAGAATATCCCTGATACTAATTTCCTGTGAAATTTCATGGGAGAGATGCTGGTTTCTTCTCCAGGTAGGAGTTCCCCAATAATCAAAGACTTGAAACCGTCTTGACCCACACACTCCCAGAAAGTCATAGGCGCTTCTTTTATTGATGTATGCTACTTCTTAACTAAAAGGACAGGTGTTATTGTCCTCACTGTTCTCTCCAGCAAGCAGGTACAAGAGGAAAGGAGGGAAAAAACGTTGACTGTTATGTTCTGCCAGAATCAAATTACTGCTTTAAAAAAAAAAAAGGAGAGAGAGAGAGAAGGAATTGCTGCCAAGTTGACGGTACAATCATAGCATTCTGGATCCTTCATCCAAGTTCTGACCGTTTTTAAAGTCTAAATACAAAGCAGTGGCAGAGAAACAGAGAAGAGACACTTCAGGTTAGCCAGATTTGCGGAATAATTGGTCCAATTCGTGTATTACCAGATGCTTCTAAAAGTAATAAATGGGTCTAAGACAAAAGCTAAATTTAGTTTCATCATAATTAAAACTAAATATAGTTAATAACATCACTCTCCATTCCTTAATTTCAAACTTTTCTCACTTGGCCTCATTAAAATTTACCAGTTCGCCCAAACCAGTAGCGGAAATTCCACCCACCCACCCCACCTCTGTGGCATCCCATTTAGGCCCTTTTTTTTTGCCTAAAGCACATACGTGGAAGGCTGAGCACATGTGCCGAGGAGTTGCGCGCAAGCATAGTGAGTGGACATGTGCAGGCGCTCACATTTGCAAACTGGAAGGTAAGTGGGAAGGTAAGTGACTACCATCTCTGAGGTATACCCATCAGTGATTAAAGCCAAGCATACAACCCACAATATGTGGGATCCTATGTAGAATATCACTATCCACAAACTGAACAAGACACGGTATTGGTTAATGCTATGCACAAATGCACATCTCAACTGATGGAGGATTTTATTTTATTTTTTAGAGCAAAATAACTGGCAAAAGGTCAATGTGCTAGTTAGCTTCCATTTCTCTCTTTCTAGTTTATAATATTTATAATCAGTAGTCTTTTTCTTTTACTAGGTGATGGGGTGAACCGCTCACTGTGGCTCCAGATTAATAATCATAATTATCTTGGAAGTGAAACCTTTGACTAATCGGGATTTCTTCAAAATACTTTGCGGTTCCCTGCATGGACAAGCAAAATGTAAAATTCATTTTGATACCATTCCAGGTTGAATATTGCAATGCCAAAAATTGTGTTTCAGAAAAGGAACACATCCAGAGAAGTGAACGCAGACTTTGGCTCATTAACACAACAATCTGTGGCCGTCTTCTATTCCCACTGGATATACTCAGCAAGCCAAAATGAAGTCCCCCATCATTCAAATTCCTTACTTAATCATTCAGCTTCTAAGAAGATTTTTGTGAGCCAAATCTGATTCTTTGTCAGGAATTCTATTAGCAAAGGCTTTAATTAATTAATTAAGTATAGATGGCTGCCCATCTCAAACAAATGACTCTGGCCAGTGAGAAACAATTAAACAACAAACAGAAAACACCAAAAGAAATAGACAATCAGCAGCCATGATTTAAAAAATAAGAATAACCGAGTAACCGTCAATATAATCTCATCAATGCAATCATTTCATAGGCTGCAACCATTCAAACCTCCATGCCCAGGAACACAGCCATGTCTTCAGGGCCCTTCAAGAAGAGTAGGGCCAACCTGATCTTCAAGGAGATGATTGTTCTGAACCAGGCTTCCTTAAAAAGCAAGAAACGAAGTCTGGGTCCCAGCAAAAACCCTTTTATTTACACAATAGTATAATCTTTATTGTCCGTATACTTGTTTACAACGAAATTGGTTGAAATCCCTTTCATTCACAGTCAGTAAGGCTTAGCAAACAGTCTTTCAGGGGAATGTTTATCAACACCAACCTTATCTTGTTTGGAGCGCTGCCAAAGAACTAGTTTCCAAATGCAGGGCAAGGCAAAACTTGGCACAGAGCCACTTACAGTCACAAACAGAACACTCTTGAAACGATCGAATGAATGAATTGTTTCCTGCAAAAACCCACTGCCCGTTCGCTCCTCTTTGTTTATTTATTTTTATTTATTTTATTAAATTTATACCCCGCCCTTCTCCAAACGGACCCAGGGCGGCGCACAGGGATGTTAAAACACATATAAAACATATAAAATTTTAAAAAACTTATTCTAATAGACCCTGCGCTAAAAACCGAATTTAAAAAACCCAAATTTAAAACTATCTAAGAGTCAGTAATGGGGGTTATGCTAGGCCGGCTAGATGGAATAGGTGTGTCTTCAGACACTTGCGGAAGAGGCGGAGGTCAGAGATGGTGCGGAGTTCAGGGGGTAGGTCGTTCCAAAGGGCAGGGCCCGCCACAGAGAAGGCTCTTCCCCTGGGTGTCGCCAGTCGGCATTGTCCAGCCGACGGCACCCTGAGGAGGCCCTCTCTGTGGGAGCGTATCGGTCTGAGGGATGTATGGGACAGGAGGCGGTCTCGCATATAACTAGGCCCCGAGCCATGGAGCGCTTTAAAGATGGTCGTTAAAACCTTGAAGCGCACCCGAAAGACCACAGGGAGCCAGTGCAGCTCGCGCAGGATAGGTGTTATGTGGGAGTGTCTAGGCGCTCCCGTAATCACCCGCGCGGCTGCGTTCTGGACTAGCTGCAGCTTTCGGGTGCACCTCAAGGGAAGCCCCATGTAGAGAGCATTACAGTAGTCAAGTCGAGAGGTGACGAGTGCTTGAGTGACTGTGCGTAAGGCACCCCGGTCCAGTAAGGGGCGCAATTGGTGCATCAGGCGTACCTGATGGAATGCCCCCCTGGCCACGGCTGCCACATGATCTTCCATAGACAGCCGGGAATCCAGGAGGACACCCAAATTGCGCGCCCTCTCCACGGGGGCCGGTGTTTCGCCCCCAATGGCCAGAGTTGGAATAATCTGGCTGAACCGGGGCGCCGGAAGCCACAGCCACTCAGTCTTGGACGGGTTGAGCCTGAGTTTGTTACCACCCATCCAGATCCGTACGGCCTCCAAACACCGGGACATAACCTCGACGGCATCGTTGGGGTGGTCTGGGGTGGATATGTACAACTGAGTATCATCAGCGTACAGATGATATCCCACCCCAAAACCACGGATGATCTCACCCAGCGGCTTCATATATGTGTTGAACAGTAAGGGCAAGAGGACCGACCCCTGAGGAACCCCACATATGAGGGACCTCGAGGCCGACCTCTGCCCCCCTGCCAACACATTCCCTGGCATAGCTGCTCCAACCATATTTTATTAGATTTGGGTTTTAAATTGATGGTCTCTTTTAGCACGGGTTAAATGGTTTAATAGTTGTTTTAAATTTTGTAGAATTTGTACTTTTTGTATTGTTGGTTTTTAAGTCCCTGTGCGGTTTTTAAAGTCCGGCGGAAGAGGCGAAGGTCGGTGATAGTCCGGAGGTCTGGGGGGAGGTCATTCCAAAGGGCGGGGCCTGCCACAGAGAAGGCTCTTCCCCTGGGCGTCGCCAGCCGGCATTTTCCAGCGGACGGCACCCTAAGGAGGCCCTCCCTGTGGGAGCGGACAGGTCGAGTGGAGGTTTTCGGGTTTCAAAATTAAAACCCAGAGGTTAATTCCATCCTTGGCTGCTAAGCTGCGCAACTCCTTTTGGTGAGCTCAAATTAAGCAGGAAAGTCATCTCTATGTATCAATTCCCAAACTTGATGGCATTGAAATGATGGCTTGGTCACAATCCTACGTTCACCTTTGCCAGCAACCCGCAAAAAGGGACATGAGACATGAAGTCTGAGTTGTGACATTACCATGTCAGATTCATCATTAATGCCCCCTGCAGGCACCTTGGGTTATCTACTGGGTGAAAACCGGAAAGGGTGGGAACAAAGGAGCTGATCTCTCATCAGATGCCAAGGGACAGCTCTGATTCCTTTCTCTCCCTCTGCTCTGAAGGCCCTTGCTCAACTTCAACAAATCAATTGGAAAGCGCTACACAAGTCAACCATGACTTAACCATAAGCTTGTTCAGCAAGCGTTCAGCCGGACCTCTGAACCATGAACCAAGCTTTTCACTTATGTTGCTAAGGAGAGCATGCACAGCGTACATTGGGAGCAATCACTTTCCATTTTTATCTCTTTGTTTATCTCAGATAAATTAGTGCATCAGCCACTTCATTGAAGCCATGCATTTGCCACACGCCTTGATTTAAGCTTATCGTCAAGATTCTAAGTTACACCAGACAGCCCATGATAAACCTTTAGTGGAGGCCATATCTCCCTTTAAAAACGAGGAACACGTTCATCGTTTCTTAAAATATAGGAAGCAGTACAATAGAGAATCTTCATGTGTCTTTTTTTTTTTTAACAGAGGGGTAGAATTGGGGACATTTTCTAGCGCGTTGAATCTGCTGCACATTGGCAAAACATAGCAGGAACAGAGTGATAATTGAACAATTAGCAAACACCATAATAAAAGAGCGCATAATTAAAATGAAGAGTGCATAATTAAAATAACCACGCCACGGTAAAGGGGGGGAAAAAACCTCACAGAGTGCAACAGTGTACAAAAAGGAAACAAAGGTGTAAATCAGCAGAGAACAGCTTCTAAAGCAAGAACTATACACAAAGGAAAGATCAGAAGTGACGGGGTAGTAAAAAAAAAAAGAATAATAATAAAAAGAATAAGAACAAAACAGGGAGCCAGTAATGAATAGCCCTCCCACTCACCCACCCAAAAAAAAAAAAACCCAGCACTTTAAATACGCCGATTTTTTGCAAGGACAGGGATTACTAGTTAGCAGCCCATGACAAATGCAGCAATATAAAAATCACAAGAAGAAGCACTAGTGATTATCCAGATGGCTCAGGCCAAAACTAGTTGTAGGATATGGTCGAAAAAGACGGCAGGCATGACAGTACAATTAAAGCTTTCCTTAGCACATTTATGTGCACGCTATATAAAAAGAAATACAAGGGAAGGTTCAATCTCTCCATCACAATTGCCTTCTTGACTTTGACTATATTCTGCAGTTATCCCTGTTATACTACCTTTTTTTCTTACCTTATTATACTTCTGTAGTACTAGTTAAAGGTAAAGGTTCCCCCGCACATGCATGCTAATCATTTCTGGCTCTAGGGGGCAGTGCTCATCTCCGTTTCAAAGCCGAAGAGCCAGTGCTGTCCGAAGACATCTCCAGGGTCATGTAGCCGGCATGACTAAACACCAAAGGAGCATGGAATGCTGTTACCTTCTCACCAAAGTGGTTCCTATTTTTCTACTTGCATTTTTACATGCTTTTGAATTGCTAGGTTGACAGAAGCTGGGAAAAGTAATGGGAGCTCACTCCGTTACGCGGTCCTAGGGATTCGAACCACTGAACTGCTGACCTTTCTGATCGACCAGCTCAGTGTCTTAGCATCTGACATCCCTAGTTAAAGTACTAAATGTTAAATAATATTGTAATTTTCCCAGTAATGGACAGGAACTCCTTCCAACTGCAACTAAGCTTTCCCTATCTCAGTTTCCAATGTTGGGGGGTGGGGGGGTGGTTTGAGATACATTGTTCTCATGCGACCTTAGATAATTGCATTCAGCACATTATGTTTAGCAGGGTGACTTTTTAAATGTTACTGTGCTTTCCTTCTCCGTATTTGCAAGTTGGGTAAACCATTCTTGTTTCTAGCTGAAGACAATATGATTTTTACTATAATTTTACACAAAATTGTCTGCTACAACGTCTTGCCTGTCAATGACTACTTCAGCTTCAACCCCAAAAATACACAGGCAAACAATCGATACAAACTCAAGGTCAACCGCTCCAAAGTTGATTGCAGAAAATATGACTTCAGCAACAGAGTGGTCAATGCCTGGAATGCTCTGCCTGACTCGGTGGTGGGTTTCAAATTTTTTAGAACCTACTCTGTAGGTGTGGCCTATTTTGTGGGCGTGGCTTGGCAGTCATGTGACAGGGTGGGAGTGGCCATCTTTTAAAATGTGGTGAAACTCATTTAACAACGCTCTTGCTTAGCAACCAAAATTTTGGACTCAATTGTGATGATAAATTCTTTCTTTCTTTCTTTCTTTCTTTCTTTCTTTCTTTCTTTCTTTCCTTTCTTCCTTTCCTTTCCTTTCCTTTCCTTCCCGTTGGGTCACTGGCAGCGGCGGGCCAGATTTACTTCCAGGTACGCCGGTGGAACCCCCTCTCACCGGTTCTCTAAATTTCACCAACCGGCTCTCGCGAGTAGGTGCGAGCCTGCAGAAACCCACCACTGACCTGACTCCATTGTTACATCCTCATAACCCCACAGCTTCAACCTTAAACTGTCTTCCAGGGACCTCACCCCATTCCTAAGTGGTCCGTAAAGGGGGCGTGCATAAGTACACCAGCGTGCCTACCGTCCCTGTCCTACTCTCCCCATTTACTTGTACTCATTTCCTTTGCTCATGTCCATGTCCATAGTTCTACCTGCTATCTTGTTTGACAAACAAACAAACAAACAAACAAACAAACAAATAAAAAGCAGGGACAGGGAGTCAGGAAAAAGCAAGGTAGTCCCACCCTTCCTTACAATGAGTAGTTCTTCTTTGGCAAATACTCAATCTTCATCTAATAGTAACCATCCCATCAGGCTATTTAGATTGTTTCTGATGAGATCTTTAAGAAAAATGGCCCGGATTTTTTTTAAACCATACAAAACAAAACCCTCTTCCCTGTTCTTTTTTTGTCTATCAAATCAACCCTGAAGGTGGGGAATAGCCTGCTGCTGCTGCTCCTTGTGACTCATTTTGGGAATATTTGGAGCTAAAGAGCAGGCAGAAATGTATTAAATATTAAAAACATGGCATTAAGATTCTTTGCTGAGTTGATGGCAACCTCTAAAGTGCCATCTTCGTGCCCAGTGCAAGTGTCCAAACACAGAAGATCCCATTCCTTAGCAGGATGTCCAGATCAATTCACCCTTTTAAATTGTCCCAGAACAACCTGAGTATCTGGAAAATGCAAACCAGAAATTGAAAGTGACAGAAAAGAGATATAAAACTCCCCCCCCCCAAAAAAACACTCTTTTTAATGACCTTCCTCAAAGTATGGTATAGAATCCTAGATTGATCTAAATCAGGGGTCTGCAAAGTTGGCTCTTTGAAGACTGGGGGACTTCAACTCCCAGAATTCCCCAGCCAGCATGGGAGTTGAAGTTCACCAGTCTTCAACTTCAACTTCTGGGAGTTGAAGTTCACCAGTCTTTGCAGACCCCTGATCTAAATCATCTAGCCACGGTGGCGCAGTGGTTAGAATGCAGTATTGCAGGCTAATTCTGCTGACTGCCAACAGTTCGATTCTTATTGGCTTAAGGTTAACTCAGCCTTCCATCCTTCCAAGATTGATAAAATGAGGACCCAGATTGTTGGGGGCAATAAGCTGACTCTGTAAACTGCTTAGGGAGGGCTATAAAGCACTGTGAAGTGGTATATAAGTCTAAGTGCTATGGCTATCTAAGTCTTTCAAAAAGGAAAGGATTTACCCTATGCACTGCTTTAATTCAAAGATTCAAAAGTCTCTGATGATTCTAGGCTTCACTCAAAATGAATTGCCGAATCTGAAACCTTGACAATGTTCCACTCAATCTGAACCATGTTACTAGATACACACAGCAGGACTCAATGAGGAGACTCATTAATGTAGAAAATGAAACAGAATGAAAGTACAGTAGGAACATGCCTAAAGAGTTATCCAATTAGAAATGTACAGATTTGTTCCTCTTTATCCTTAATTGTAACAGTTCTTTGGGATGTTCAAAGGAATGGCTCATGATTTTCCCCAAGATTTCACAAAACCATCCTCCCAAAAGTTATGGAAACTTTTCAAGGGACATTTAGAGCATTTTTGTCCTGAGAGGACTTCACATCTGTTCGGTTTCTGAAGAAACAAACACTGCTTCTGCTGAGATTGCTGTTGGCTCTGCTTTCTTGAACATGTGCCAACGTCCCAGCTATATTGATGCTTATCCATTGCCTCCTTTAAAAAAAGAAAATCTAACCTGGACACAAGACAGCTGTAGTCCTCGTTTTAATTTCCCAGCATGCACTGGCATACCATCAGTTACCTGACATGTTAAACGAACGGTTGAATAAACAGACTTTGGTTGTTGTGCTTTCAAGTCAGCGTTGTCCTCAAATTCCTGCAGTTTTCTTGGCAAGATTTTCAGAAGTCGATTGCCCTTGTTCTTTTTTTTTTTCCTCTAGGGCTGAGAAGATTGACTGCCCCAGGGTCACCCAGCTGGCTTTGTGCCTAAAGTGGGACTCGATTTCAGTGTCTCCTGGTTTTTAGCTGAACGTTTTTTACCACTACACCAAATTAATAATAATAATAATAATAATTTAATTTGTAGACCGCTCCCTCTCCCCATAGGGACTCGGAGCGGTGCACAGGAAGAATAAAAACAACAAGTATACAAACATATTTAAAAACAGATTAAACCTTGTTCCTGTGCTAAAAATTCCCCATTAAAACTAAAACTAAACTAAACTAAAATTCCCAATAAATTAAGTATAATAAAACCCCATAGAAAGAGAGACTACCCTAGGCCGGCCAGACAGAAAAGATGTGTTTTTAATTTTAGACGGAAGGAGCGGAGGTCCGTGGTCATTCTAATGTCGGGGGGAAGGTCGTTCCAGAGGGCTGGGCCCGCCACAGAGAGAGCCCTTCCCCTGGGTGTCGCCCGCTGACAAAGTCTAGTGGACGGCACCCGGAGAAGTTCCTCTCTGTGGGAGCGAATCGGCCGTGAGGAAGTATGAGGCAGGATCCGATCCCGCAGATAGCTGGTTGCCTACAGCTGCATTAGACAGAACATCTCCCAAAGTCAGGCATGATATTTGCGGAATGCAGCAGTTGCTAATCATCATAATCTGATTTCATGTGGCCAATTCTCTTCTATCTATTTACTTATGGCTAAATCATCTAATTGACTATGCTTTATTTGCCTTTTGATTTTTTAGGTATAGCTGGTTCATATTTGTCACATGCCATGCCCCATGTTATCTTCCTTTGTAAAATGAGGGCTTCTATTCCAATTTCTGCATCTCCTGCAATTAAATTTGCAGGATTTAACTTGACCATATTATGCCATCCCCTCCAGATCATTTTATGAAAGTCTCCTTCCCTAATAATTAGGGAAATCTTCCCTAATAATAATTAATCTTCCCTGATAATTAAAGAACCGGTCCTCCAATCTAGGAAAGGTTTTATCATCTGCCCCCTGCATTGTTGAAATATTTCAACCAGGACCAAACCATTTCTTGGCAATAATACAGCAATTGTTGCTGTTCTTTCTCCATGACTATTTTTAGCTACCCTCTCCCCTTCTGAACTCCCTGGCAAGGATGACCCCAGCGAGACTCATCTACAATGCAAAAGCAGAACACAAAAACTAGTTGTGTTAATCAAAGCAGAGGTTCCAATGAACAGATCTATCAAACGTTCTCAAAATCTAACCTAATGCAATCAGAATCTCATTGCCCTATTTCAAAACACTTGGAATTAGATAGAACTGCAGCTGGGATTCTTGAAGTGGAACCCTACTGCTATGTACAAGTATGGGGTGATTTCCCCCCCCCCCTTCTTTTTAAAAAAATCCATATTTTAACACAGAGAGATTCTAGGAGCAAGGCCACCACTGACCATCTCAAGGCTCAGTGTTGTGGCCCATCAGCTGCCTGTGGAGCTGGCGGCAGACTCAAATGAGAAGGAGGTTGGAGAAGAACTTGGGCAAGTTCTGGAGCCAGGGGAAGGCTCTAAGTAGTCAACCTGGTCCTTACTGCCCACTAGCGAGCATTCCAGCTTTCATGGTGGGCGGTAGGGGTTTTGTCCGATACTGAAGCACTTTCCTTTTTTTAATTTAATTGACTTTCCCTACTTTATAAATCACCATTAATGTGGAACCGGTAGGCAGTTAGAAAATTTTACTACTAACAGAGATACAAAAGTGGGTGGTAAATATAAAAAGGTTGACTACCTCTGCTCTAATGTATGCTCTGCATCAGACACAGAGATAGAGCCAGGGCCATCCGGCATTTCCCAGCCAAAGAGGCAGCTGCCTTTGGAGTTGGAGATGAGTGAGGAAGAAGAAACAGCTGGGGCCTGTTCCAGATGCACGTATGCACAGAACGTTTAGGAGAGGTGAACAACGGAGGAGAAGGAGTCGACTCGGGAAGCAAAGTAAACGTGGATGCTGAATGGCCCCTCCCTGGCTGGGGAATAAATAGAAGGAAAGGGGAACGGTTGTCATAGGAGACAACAATCCAATCTAATTGCATTTCTGGAGATTTTGCTCATTGTGTTTTATGCAACAAAGACTGCTTGCCAGACCTTAATTTGCAGTCTTTGGGCCGGGAGCTCATGGTCTTGCAATTGTCGTAAGGAACTGATAAGGTCTGTTGCTGCAGTCAACTCTTTGCAGAACTCTTACCTGGACTTTCAATGGGTGAATACAATTAAGAGGTAAATAAGGAGGGTTTTTTTTCACAGCAAGGAGCCTGTTTCTTGTTTCTGCTAAGGCTGGGTCAGAACACTCAGCTAGAAACAGAGGGTGGTGGGGTGGGGAATCAACCCAGTGAGGTACTGTACATTGGTTCTTTTTGAATAAATAGAAACAGAGGTTATTTCATTCTGAAGTTGATATGCTGGAAAACCTCCCACATTAAGCTAGGAAACTGGGTTAATACGTAATAATGAATGCACCAAAGGGGGAGAGGGAGGAAGTAGAGCTTCTACATTCCAATGAATAATTGTGTATCACTTTTGGTAAATGCCCACCATTTACTTCCTTGCCATTTATGCAACACAATTCATTTGTTTGCTGTGTTAGGAAGGCTGTCAACCAATTAAACCGTTTCAGTTCACCGCTCAGCTGCCTTCCAACTAAGAAATGTATTATATTTAAATCTGTGTGCCCCTTTGCAATAAATGGGCAGGGTTGTTGTTGTTTTTTTGCGCTAAGAAACCTTTAATAAATATCTCTTAATAAGCATAGATAAACAAGGAGAAAACCACTTCTTGATGGAAAGAATGCTCTTTTTCTTCCTTCGTATTTTCCCTTTCATGCTCTATGACAGTAAAAGGCAGTGCAATTGGAAAACTGAAGGCCTGGAAAATAAGCAAGTGTGAATTTCATTCACAGTTCCATATCCCCCACCCTGATGAAAGACAGGCCTGGTTAATGTGGTGGCCCGCTAGTGGCCAGCAGAGATGGCAGCAGATTCGGACAGTGAGGAGGTTGGGGAGGAAGATGGGCCAGTCCTGGAATCTGGGGAAGGCTCTGAGGAGGGCTCTGTGTCGGAGGCAGAGATGAGGCCAGAGCCGTATGCCAGTTATCAGCTGCCTTCAGAGTCAGACATCAGTGAGGCAGACAAACAGCTGGAGCTTTTTCCCAGTGTGCGCATGCAGAGTTGTCAGAGAAAGGGAACAGCTGAAGAACAAGGGTCAACTTGGGAGTAAGGCCACAGGTGGACGATGAATGGCCCCTCCCAGAGGAAATAAAAGAGGAGCGAAAGGGGAGTGGAGTTTGCAGGAGACAATTAGTTTGCTTAATTGGCTTGTGACTCTCCAAGACTCCTTGCAAAGTTTTGCAGATCTTGGCCTGGCATCTCTCCAAGCCAGATAAAGTCTGTGACTGTAAATCCTCCCTTGAAAGACTTTGGTGGATATGAATGAGCAGAATTCACAGTAAATTGATAAAAGGGGTTTTTGTCAGGACAAGGAGTTTGCTTCATGCTCTTGGGAAGCCTAGGTCAGAACAGTTAATCAAGTAACAAAGCAAACCCAGGCATATTATTGTTTATTCCTCTTTTTTTCCTAGGTACAACTTAATTCATCTTCCTGATCATTACAATCCAATCCCCTTAGCATAATCATCCTTAGCAATGGAATCCCATTGGTTCCCCCACCTCACTTCCTTCTTCAGTTCATCAACAACCTCCTTGAGGGACAGTGCCCAGAATTAAGTGTGTCTTTCTTTTGCAAAAAAAGGGACTTCCTGGGGCTGTTTACAAGTTTGCAAGTGTGAAGGGGGGGAGGGAAAGCTTCACTCCCTTTGGTATCAAAGCTATGCAGAATGAGGAAAAAAAATTAAGCAACTTGAAAATGATTTCATAATGAGGGAAGAGAAACTCTTGCAAACCGTTAATGGACTGAATTTCAGCTCTTTGGTAATTGTGTATTTATTTATTATCAGGCTCTTGCAAGGAAATTTCACTGTGTGTTGATTAAAGCTTTGCTTTAAATATTTTAAACAAAAACAGGGTTTGATCTCTGCGGCTCGTGCTGCTGGATTGAAGAAGAAAGATTCTATTATTGCTAGCATAATTAAGTGAGCCTTCAGTTCTCTCATAGTCTGGTTCCCTCTTTGGTGCATCTGTGCAAAATGTTTTCTGGAATCAGAAAAAAGGAACTGTTGGGTTGAACTTGCCTCTTTCCCAAGTTAGGTATCCTTAAATAATGTTGCAAACGAAGTTTCAGATTGCCTGAAAATCTGACAATCCAAGTCCTGGAAGAATTGGTAGTATTTCATTAAACATTTTTGAGAATGAAATAAAGTGAGGGGGGGGGAGCAAGAGAAGAGACAAAAGGACATACAGACCACCACCACCAGCCCAAATAAAACAAAGTGGATAAATGGGGAAATCATAGTGTCATAGAATTAAATTTGTTAGGTAACAATTGTCAATATTTCATCAGTCCGTTTTATATAACTAAACATCTTAAGTAGCTTTAAAAACTGCAAGCCCTTGTTAAAATGCTAGAAATATGCACATATTGCCATAATGTTTGCAAATAAGATAAAGAATTGCACACAATTCTGTCTGAACACCGAAAGACCGATCCTTATTTATTGGATCATGAAGGGTTAAAATATTAAGATGTTCTGATACAACTACCCCAATTTTCAAATGGATTCCAACCCATATTATAATCCCAAAAACCATTCCCAAATTAAATTAAATTCAGTGCCTGGAAGAAATGTCTAAAGGGGGGGGGGGGGAGATGTGGGCTGCCTTTTCATCAGCTCTTCCATAATGCAGCAATGAGAGTCTCAAAAGGAAACCACTCACTTTTGCTAGCATGTATAACTCTTTGCCATAGATTCATATCATTTGGCAGAATTGTAGTCAGGGATCCCTGAAGAATTAATTAACTTATTACCCAAACTGATCAGACTGTCCTGGAATAGCAGATTCTTCATTCCTTCAAGCTGTATAGTTCATAGTTAAGTCATTTGTCGTCTTTGAGTTGTTTGTTTCACTTTGTATTGGTGGGGAAAAAAATGACTGCCATTATGGCCCTTGGAGGAGAAATGCCCTAGGACCGTGATGGCAAACCTATGGCACACATGCTACAGGTGGCAGGCAAGCCCTTGCCCAGCTCAGCTCTACTGTGCATGCACCTCCCACTGGCCATCTGGTTTTGGGGTCTTTGCCGCACATGTGCGGAGGTGGGACCCATGCAGAAGACACATTGCATGCACAGGGGCAGGGTTAAACTACTACTACTACTAGGTACCTGCAGTTTGGCAGTTCGAATCTCACCAGGCTCAAGGTTGACTCAGCCTTCCATCCTTCAGAGGTGGGTACAATGAGGACCCAAATTGTTGGGGGCAATAGGCTGACTCTGTAAACCGCTTAGAGAGGGCTGTAAAGTACTGTAAAGCGGTATATAAGTGTTATTGCTATCCAGTTATGAGGCCACTATTGTGCCCCTGTAGAAGTTTTGTATATGATTACATGGATTGTGTGTATATGTCTACTTCTCTTTGTCGTGTTCTCATCATATGCTAAATAAACAACTTGCTAAACAACTTTAAGTCGAATTGTGAATTCTAGTGCAAAATGGGTATCATTGCACAGAGCTATTCACTGCTTCATTTACTGAAATCCCGGCCTGTTTTCTCTTCAGTCAAGCCACAAGGCTTAGTTGAGTAGACCCAGTGTTAGGAGTATAATCCTAGTGTTGGGTTGGCAATATATATAAGCCATGATTACAAATGGTCTCTGTTACTTTAAATGTTATATGTTTGAATGTAATTAGCTGCTGTAATTAACTCAGCAATAAGAGGAAACCAGGAGCTCTCTCTCTCTCTCTCTCTCTGCTCACTCTGACTGACTGACTGACTGACTGACTGACTTTGCAGAACAAGGAAGAATCGCGGATTGCAACTGTAATCAATTGTATTTGAATTAAGGACTGTATTCGATTCAATATCTACTACCACTGCTTGTGAAGCAGTAGTTTATTTTTCATCACAAGTAATGCTACTTGTTTTTACTATCAGTGTCTGAGACTCTATTCCTGTGTCTACTGGCAACGTTTTCTCTTGCTGCAAATTCCACTGCACAACTTTCTGTCTCCTAAAGGAGATATCCCCAACACCCAGTTAGAATAGCCCATAAATATATTCAGGTTACAAAAAACTGGGGTTTCCAATTAGTCAATCAGCAAATTCTACTTTATATTCCTTTCGTTTGAATAACAGCACTGCTTACAGTCCTAGACTGCTGGAGTCCTTCTAGGCAACAAGGAAGTTGAGGGTGCCTCTTCTGGGGTGCTGATTGTCAGAAAAAGTAGTATGAAGTTATTTAAAGCTCTCTTTATTTTTTCCTCCTAAGGAAATTATGCAGATCTAATCAACTGAAGACATTTTTAGTTGGGCGTCAGCTGTAAAACTAGTTACTCAGCATTAATGAGTCATTCTCAAGGTAATCTTGGTAGTATTCTTATATTAAATGTACTTTGCAATCCAGAGGAATGTCGCTTAAGAAATATAAGGGAAGATTTTTTCCAGTCACAGCCTTAACTCCACAAATTCCAAGATTATTTAGTTATAAGTGCAGAGGGAAACACCTCTGCAGGAGGAACGGAATGAATCCTTTTTCTTAGGAGAAATGAGCCTTCAGTATCATATGAAAGGAGACAGTTCATCATATTAACGCAGATCAAAAATAACAAATATATTTTTCTGCTTTGCCAGCACTGTATAGCAGCGGCAAATCACAGCCAGATAAAAGGGGCTTAAATCTAGGTCAAGAAAATAATTTGAGAAAATGTCTCGGACAAGCCCCTTCCTAGTTCACACCAAGTTAAAGTGAGGGAGGAGGTCAGTGATTTCAGACCTGCGCGATTCTGTTACTGAAGCTGTTACAACAAAAGTAATATTGATTTATATGGTTTTAACCTGATCCAACTCACTGGGCCGACTCTCAGCCTACTAATAAAGGTGGTCTAGAGTAGAGTAGAGTAGAGTAGAGTAGAGTAGAGTAGAGTAGAATAGAATAGAATAGAATAGAATAGAATAGAATAGAATAGAATAGAATTCTTTATTGGCCAAGTGTGATTGGATACACAAGGAATTTGTCTTTGGTGCATTGGCTCTCAATGGAATGGAATGGAATGGAATGGAATGGAATAGAATAGAATAGAATAGAATTCTTTATTGGCCAAGTGTGATTGGATACACAAGGAATTTGTCTTTGGTGCATATACTCTCAGTGTATATAAGGAGAATAAAATACATTCATCAAGAATAAAAAGATGCAACACTTAGGGATAGTCAAGGTTAATAAGCAGATATCAAATTGTACTAGGAAACTAAATAAAACATTATAAATTGTAAAGATACAAGCAACATGGATAGAGTCATAAGTGGGGATAGATACTAGGAAGGAAGAGAAGAATAACAATACAGTTTTAGTAAATTATTTGACAGGTTGTAGGAATTAGTTGTTAAGCAGAACGATGGTGTTCAGGGAACAAACTGTCCTTGTGTCTAGTTGTTCTGGTGTGCAGTGCTCTATAATGTTATTTTGAGGGTAGAAGTTGAAACAGTATGTCCAGGATGTGAGGGGTCTGTAGATATTTTCACAGCCCTCTTTTTGACTCATGCAGTATATAGAGCCTCAATGGAAGACACGTGGTTGCCTCGATGCCATAAGAACTGATGCTTGATTCTGTCGTAAAATTCATGTTCCCCATTCTAAACCATGGTGTGTATTTCTACATTAAAAGCACCGAGTATATAATGTACCACACTGGAAAGAACAGGCCTGAGAGAGAAACTTTGACACATACAAGCATTGTTTGTGTGCAGCCTTGAAGAACTGAAAGCTTGCAAAGCTTTGAAATTAAAAATGATGAAAAGGGGGAGATTTTCCCACTCATAAAAGAAAGACAACCTAGCATGTCTACACCAGCCGAAAACCGTAAAGGCTTTTGTTTGAAATCGGCAACAAAGTCAGGGGGCACTGGGGAAGTATGTAAGAAAGCTCAGGTTTTTCTTTACTCAAACAGCGTCAACGCATCCACTTCGTTACAAAATGAACAATTTGCTCTCCAAGAAAGAGGAAGGGAGATTCAAGAGAAGCAATGAATAATTGACGTACACCTAGCCTCACTCGTTAATGGCACCATCCTGGGAAGAATCCCAGGGACAGTTACGATTCCCAAACAGACTAGAAATCGGCCAAGGTCAGAGGTGTAAAGCCCAAGATAGGGTATAAAGACCTCCCTGTCTCAACCCCATGTGGTCAGCTGCACCAGGACCATGTGCTTGATGGTTCTGCTTCATTAAACCCTCTTTCCAATCAGCCTCCATGCTTCCAGTGTCTTTCTCCCCGCTTGGAACTGAACCAGATGGATCTTTCTCCCGATAACAGGAATGGCTGTTCTTTGACTAGTTGTTGGAAAAAATGTATTTCAGAGGAACCCTTCCCAGCACGCTCTGACATTATATCTAAGTTCCAACCCAAAGCTATTAGAACCTATGCTGGTATAGATGCTTATGGTATTATTCGCTCCATTTCCCTGCCTCCGTTCTTGATCAAAGGTTTCGGAAAACTGATGCGCGCCCAGCAAGAGTTGCTGAACCTTTTCCAGGAAAGGAAGAGAAAAAGAAGAAAGATCATGTGGGCTAACCCTGCATAAAGATATGGGCTAAGGGTTACCGTCTTCTTACCTTCTCTGCACTGTTCAGGGATGCGGCGGCTCAGTGGCTAAGACCCTGAGCTTGTTCATGAGAAAGGTTGCATAATGGAGTGAGCTCCTGTGACTTGTCCCAGCTTCTGCCAACCTAGCAGTTCGAAAGCATGTAAAAATGCAAGTAGAAAAAAATAGGGACCACCTTTGGTGGGAAGATAACCACGTTCTATATCCCTTCGGCATGTACTCATGCCGGCCACATGACCACAGAGACATCTTTGGACAGCACTGGCTCTTTGGCTTTGAAATAGAGATTAGCACCGCCCCCTAGAGCAGGGGTCTCCAACCTTTGCAACTTTAAGTCTGAAGGACTTCAGCTCCCAGAATTCTCCAGCCAGCAAAGCTGGCTGGAGAAGTCTGGGAGCTGAAGTCCTTCAGACTTAAAGTTGCAAAGGTTGGAGACCCCTGCCCTAGAGTCAGGAACCACTAGCACATATGTGCAGAGGAAACCTTTGCCTACACTTTTCAGTAGGAAGAAGCAGGATCAAATGTCCCAAGGTTGCAAAGAAAACCACTTTTACGTGAAAGAACCACTTTATCTGTATTAGCAGCAGCTAATGTAGCAGCAGCCCTGCCCGAGCTCCTTGAGGTGATCGCTACGGTGGCAGTGGAGACCCCCAGACTTTTAGTCATGGGGGACTTTAATCTGCCATCGGTGGGCGAATCATCCGGGGTAGCTCGGGAGTTCATGGCTTCCATGACGGCCATGGACCTGACCCAACTAATTTTAGGCCCCACCCACGAGGGTGGACATACACCGGATCTTATCTTTGTCTCTGGCCAGTGGAAGAGTGATCTGGGTTTAGGGGACATAGTCATCACGCCCTTGTCATGGTCAGACCACTCACTTCTCCGGCTCGACTTTCCAACCGCCACCCCCCTCCGCGGGGAGGCGGAACCCGGGTCTCCAATTTGGTTCCGCCCCAGGCGCCTGATGGACCCGGATGGGTTCCAGACGGCGCTTGGGCCATTTCCTGTACCCCCGACCCGCGCCCCGATCGAGGACCTTGTGGTCGCATGGAATATTGCGACCACGGGAGCCTTGGATCGGGTCGCGCCCTTGCGGCCTCTCTTGCGGCCGCGAGTCACCACGGCTCCCTGGTTTACCGAGGAGCTGAGGGTGATGAAACGCCGCAAGAGATGCCTAGAGAGAAGATGGAGGAATACCCGTTCTGAATCTGACCGAACACAGGTAAGAGCCCATTTACGGACTTACATTGTGGCGCTGAGAGTGGCCAAACGTCATCATTGTGCCACCCTCATAGCATCCGCAGAAAACCGCCCTGCCGCCCTGTTTAGGGTGACCCGCTCCCTCCTTCAACAGAGGGTGCGGGAAGCCCCGCTACAGGGTAGAGCAGAGGAATTTGTGACTTTTCTGCAGGAGAAAATCGCTCAGATACAGAACGGGCTACCCTCCATTGATGGCCCAGTGAGATGCCACGAGACAGATCTTGTTTGGGAGGAGTTTGACTCCGTTACTTCCGAGGATATGGACAGGTTACGTGGGCGACTGCGAGCCACCACATGTTTATTGGACCCGTGTCCCTCCTGGCTTGTACTGGCATCCTGGGAGGTGACACGAGGCTGGCTCCAAGAGGTTATCAACGCATCCTTGAGTGAGGGTTCCTTGCCTGCCTCCCTAAAAGAGGCTATGGTGAGGCCCCTCCTCAAGAAGCCCTCTTTGGATCCAGCTCTTTTGAACAACTATCGTCCAGTCTCCAACCTTCCCTTTTTGGCGAAGGTTGTTGAGAGTGTGGTGGCACAACAGTTTCCCCGTCACCTGGAGGAAGTTGAGTATCTAGATCCGCGCCAGTCCGGCTTTCGGCCCGGGCATAGCACCGAGACGGCATTGGTCGCGTTGGTCGATGATCTCTGAAGGGCCAAGGATGGGGGTTGTTCCTCCATCCTGGTCCTATTAGACCTCTCAGCGGCTTTCGATACCATCGACCATGGTATCCTATTGCATCGGTTGGGGGGGTTGGGGGTGGGAGGCACCGTTTTACGGTGGTTCTCCTCCTACCTCTCTGGCCGATCGCAATTTGTGTTGGCAGGAGAGCAGAGGTCGACCTCGAGACCCCTCACATGTGGGGTTCCTCAGGGGTCGGTCCTCTCGCCTCTCCTGTTCAACACATACATGAAGCCGCTGGGCGAGATCATCCGTGGTTTTGGGGTAGAGTATCATCTCTACGCTGATGATACGCAGCTGTATATATCTACCCCAAACCACCCCAACGATGCCGTAGCGGTGATGTGCCAGTGCCTGGAAGCCGTACGGATCTGGATGGGAAGTAACGGACTCAGACTCAACCCGACCAAGACCGAGTGGCTGTGGTTTCCGGCTGCCCGATTCAACCAGCTAACTCCATCGCTGGCCATAGGGGGCGAACATCTTGCCCCTGTGGATGGGGCGCGCAACTTGGGTGTCCTCCTAGATGCCCGGCTGTCCATGGAAGATCAAGTGACAGCCGTGGCTAGGAGGGCGTTTTACCAGGTTCGCCTGGTTCGCCAGTTGCGCCCCCTATTGGATCGGGACGCCCTTCGCACAGTCACTCATGCTCTCGTGACATCTCGACTGGACTATTGTAACTCTCTCTACATGGGGCTTCCCTTGAGGTGCACCCGGAGACTGCAGATGGTCCAGAACGCAGCCGCGCGGGCAATCCTGGGTACCTCTAGGTTTACCCATGTAACACCTCTCCTGCGCGAGCTGCACTGGCTGCCTGTCGTCTTCCGGGTGCGCTTCAAGGTACTAATTATCATCTTTAAAGCGCTCCATGGCTCGGGACCTAGCTATTTGCGGGATCGGATCCTGCCCCATACTTCCTCACGGCCGATTCGCTCCCACAGAGAGGGACTTCTCCGGGTGCCGTCCACTAGACTTTGTCAGCGGGCGACGCCCAGGGGAAGGGCTCTCTCTGTGGCGGGCCCTGCCCTCTGGAATGACCTTCCCCCCGACATTAGAACGACCACGGACCTCCGCTCCTTCCGTCTGAAATTAAAAACATATTTTTTCTGCTTGGCCGGTCTGGGATAGTCTCTCTCTATGGGGTTTTAGTGTATAGTGGGAATTTTAGTTTAGATTGGGTATTTTAGCACAGGTACTATTTAATTTGTTTTTAAGATGTTCTTGATTGTATATTTATGGTTTTTAGTTTCCCTGTGCACCGCTCCGAGTCCCTATGGGGAGAGGAGCGGTCAAGAAATTAAACTATTATTATTATTATTATTATTATTAAACAAAGACCAAAACCAGATTGAGCTGGTGAAAATTCATAATATAATGTTTAGAAACTTTTTTTAAAAAAAAAAAGAGTTGAGCTTTTGGAAGTAGGAAGACGCAGTGACCTTATATAAATAAGCTGGTTTACATCCTTGAATCAATGTTTTCCTTTCCCCCAGAGTGTTTCATGGCAAAGCCTCACAAAAGGCAAGTCTTAAAACACAGATCACAATGGGGGAGAGCAGAGCAAAGCACTCCTCACAAAAGAAGCAGGTGGATGTCAGGCAGGAGAAGAAACGGGTAAGAATATCACCAGCACCTTCGGCTCCAACAAAAGAAAGAGGGAGAAAGAGAGAGGGGAGAGGCACAACAAAATAAAATAAAAATAACAAGCTTTCCTTCAGAAGTCAGACAGCGTTAAGAAAAACTCTGGTGTACAGAAGAAATCGACATTGTTTCATTGTTTATGATCCCGCATGGTTTATATAAAAGAGGAGAGAAACAGAAGAGGCCCTCCTACCAAGATATTTCCTACTGGTTGATGTTTAAGATCTTCTGGAAGTTGAGGATGAAAGATTCCAGCACAAGGGGCAGCTCAGAGGATTAATTGTAAATAGCTGTCACACTTGTCAACACTCTTAACTTTGGCATAAAATGCTACAGGTGTTGAAAAATGGCAGGAGGAGGAGGAGGAGGAGGAGGAGGAGGAGGAGGAGGAGGAGGAGGAGGAGGAGGAGGAGGAGGAGGAGGAGGAGGAGGAGGAGGAGGAAAAAACTGCGGAGGTCCTTAGTTCTCTCTGAGTTGGGTTCTTTTCTGGCAGGCCTTTCATTACCTAACTAGGTAACATCATCAGTGCTAGAAGATGTTTGCAGAAAGGAGGAGGAGGAAGAGGAAGAGTGGGGGAAGAAGGAAGATGACTGTGGGGGTCCTTAGTGCTCTCTGAGCTTGGTTGTTTTCTTAGAGACCTTTCATTACCCAACTAGGTAACATGATCAGTGCTAGAAAGGAGTGAGATTTGTAAGGAGGAGTTGATGTGCAAAAATCTTTTCTTCTTCTACTTGTTGGATCTGGAGATTGGTTTTGGTGGTTAAGTTAGAGAGAAGGAAAAGAAATTGGCCATATTAAATCTTTTTACATTTCTTTCAGGACTAAGGTCAATCAATCAGTAAAATATATTCAGTCAATGACCAGCAATTTAAAAAAAACCCAGAAACCAGCAAAACTGGAGTGAAATAAATAAATGCAACAGATTGTTGGTTGATTGTTTGATTGATTCTGCACTAAGGTTACTAAAGAAATCATGGTTGGAGGTTTTGGGATTTTCCCAAAATACCTAGCCAAATGATCAGCTTTTAGCATATATGTAAACTATATAACTAGATATGTGTGTTAGTTTTATGAGCTGATCAATAAATTTAAATTTGAGAGACCAAGATAGATCTATTTCAAGCTTATTAGCTCTCATCAGTTGGCCATACCCTCCACTGGGATTCGAACCGGGGCTGCAATGCATCCAAGGCAGAAGCCTAGCAATTCAGCCTATCTCAAACAGTAAACAGCCTAACCGAAGAACCTATTTCACAAGAAGAGTCCTCCACTCCTCTGCTCACAATAGAGTCCCTTCTGGCCACCAGGCTTGAAATTTTAGGCTTGGACAACCTAGAACTATGCTGCCTACAGTCTGACCTAAGCGGAGTAAATAAAAGAGGTTTTGTCAGGATCAAGACTTTGCTTCTTGCTTTCCAAGGAAGGTTGGGTCAGAACAGGTAGATCCTTGTTTGACCAACCCAAGAAAGAGAACAAAAAGATGAAAAAAATGCAGTCTTTAAAAGCAGTCTTTGTTTTGGAATATTCTGAGTAATGAATATTCAAGTCAGGGAATCCATGAAATTATAATACCGTATGTTTATTAACTAATATAATCAAATTATATCCCATTTCTTGTACCAAGAGAAGGCATATCAAACAGATACAGGAGATAAATAGCAAAGAAAAAGATAATCACCCGAGGGAGGGCATTTTAAATGCAAGCAAAGCAGTTACTGAATTTCCTTCCAGTTGAGGCTAAGACTTGAGGCTAGAATTCTGTTTAGCTGGTCCTTGTACTGCTTCATGTTTTGCTCTGAATGGCATTGCTGCTCTGTGTTTATAGATTCTTGCAGGGTTCTAAATATATATCTTATTGTGTGGTTTATTTAAAAAAAACACAACAAAGTAGCCATGTTAATTATTCTCCATTAAGTTGCTTTAAACATTTCATAGAACTGCGTGTCCTCTCTTTGGGATTGTTAAAAAATAAAGATGAAAAATGTGACATTGAAATTAATTAGTTAAATATACAGGCAAAACATAATGGTGCAATGATAAGGCATTTAAAAGCATTTTTAATTTAAAAAAATAGCTCAAATCATCATGGCAATTTAAATGCACACACACACACACTCTACACCAAAGGACAATTGGAGACACACTTTTAGTTAGTGCCATGTAATTTCTTCCCACATAATTTGAGTAATATCAAAAATCTTACATAGGATGCTTAGGTCTAGATTAGGCCAAACCATTGAAAAGGCAATGGACAGAGGCCACAACCTTGCATTTAAAATAGAGAGAGTTCCAATGCACTATTTAACTACTGATTGAAGAATTATTTTCTCCCTGGACATTACAATTTTTTTTTGGGGGGGGGCAATCTTTTCTTTTGTAGTCCTGTTAGTTCTTTCACCATTCTTTAAAAAGAAAAAGAAAACACAGAAAGATCAAAGTAGCATCCCTCTGCTGCAAGCTTTTGAAATTTGGGTAAAAGGAACGATGAAAGGATGAAAGCTTTTAACTAATTAATAGAGTGATTGGTGGATCAATTAGTGCAATTAGCTAAATTATGCCTTGATCAGTGAATTAATTGCTGTCTTTAACCAATTAATGGGACTGATAGCAAATTTTAAAGACATGGACATCTAGGCTTATGTAAATTACCAGGCAGCTGCAAGAGACGTGACTTGTTCAATGGGGAGCAAAATGAAGTCATCCTGAGATGTGAGATAATGCTGCTCATGTGTGTCATCATCAAATTACGCCATGTAGAAATGCTTCACAAACTGTAGGATGTATCGTTGAGGGGAAACATGACCTGATTCTGTCCTTTCAATTCTTTGACCCCTTTTTTCTTCACTGCTTTGTGGACATTGATTCCCACAAGGTACAATTTTAACAGGTGACAGACAAGGACGTAAGAGAATGGACGATAAAAGCAACAGATGTCAGCTAGTCTAAACAACATGAATCTTTATCATATTTGCTGAAAATTGACAGGCTTGGAGACTAAGAAGGTAAAAGGATGATTGAGTTAACATCTAAGACCCAGAAACACAAGTTATAACAGCTGGGTCCTCTTAAAATCAATAGGAAGTTTATAGCATATAGTGCATGTCTTTCCAATTGCCTAAATAATTCGACTAATCAAGGATAGTTGTCTAGTTGATAGAACATAGTGCACTATTTCCCATGGAATCATCAGATTGAGGCAGTAGAACCTTAGTTATAGGAGAAAAGCAAGAAGAACTAGAGGGCAGAGTTAAGCATGTCATCAGCTTAGAGACATTATGTTCCGACAGTCCAAGACCAACCCCTTTTGAATTCTGTTGCCCATTATCTAGTGACAATTTAGTATTGAACTGGCTTCAGCCATAAATCCTGACCTGCAATGTAGGGTATGACCCTGATCCTTTATACCTAATATTAGTTGGGTCATCAGCAGTAAAGAAGCCAATGAATGAAATAAGAAGAGGTGAAAAATGAATTAAGAAATCAATGAAAGTAGAAAAAAGGAAATACAAATGCTATTTTTGCCAGCCCTTCAAGGTAGTTCAGACCCAAACACCCAAAATTATGAATATACTAAAACTATGTTTATTATAAGGTTAAGAATCTTATAGCTCTGAATAAGCCTCTCACCTCCCAGGCTTTATCCCAAAGAAAACCAGGTAGAGTCAATTCTGAAATATTGTCTCAAATTACATTCCTGCTTTTGGACTCAGATTTCCCTTTGACTCTTATCTTAGCTCAGCTCCTCCTCTTGTTTCTCTAGAGCAGGGGTTCCCAAACGTGGCAACTTGAAGACTTGTGGACTTCAACTCCCAGAATTCTCCAGCCAGAGCTGGCTGGAGAATTCTGGGAGTTGAAGTCCACAAGTCTTCAAGTTGCCAAGTTTGGGAACCCCTGCTCTAGATTATTCTCTCAGCCCATTACATTTTTTTTCCATTAGGCATGTAAATTACATTTACCATTCTCTACAGAGGAAGCCACAAGTATTACTGTTAATTGTTGTGATCCACTGGAGTCCAGTATGCAGCACAGCTAAATGAAAGAGAGAGGGGTTTCTTTGCATAACTAATCATAGAATGAGAACATTTTCATCCACCTTCTGCTTTCTGAATAGATTTGGATTACAACTTCCAGAGTTCACAGCCAGCACGACTAACAAAAGTTCTACAAGTCTTGACTCCTGGCAACCACCTGCATGAATCCCAAGAAGTTTTCTGGGCAACATTTTCAATAGTGGTTTGCCGTTGCTCTCTTCCCAGGGGTGAGAAAAAGAGACTGGCCCAAAGTCACCCAGTAGGCCTAGAACTCAATTCTCGGATGATATTGTCTGACTCCAAATATAAGGAAGGCTGGAATACACTCTGCACCAAGAGGACTAACATATGGAAAGCAAGACATATGAAGAACGCTTGCAGGAGCTGGGTATGTCTAGTTTGATGAAGAGAAGGACCAGGGGAGACATGATAGCAGTGTTCCGATATCTCAGGGGTTGCCACAAAGAAGAGGGAGTCAAACTATTCTCCAAGGCACCTGGGGGCAGGACAAGAAGCAATGGGTGGAAACTAATCAAGGAGAGAAGCAGCTTAGAACTAAGGAGAAATTTCCTGACAGTTAGAACAATTAACCTCTAGAACAGCTGGCCTCCAGAAGTTGTGAATGCCCCAACCCTGGAAGTCTTTAAGAAGATGTTAGATAGCCATTTGTCTGAAATGGTATAAGGTTCCTGCCCACACAGGGGGTTGGACTAGAAGACCTACAAGATCCCTTCCAACTCTGCTATTGTATTGTATTGTATTGTAAGACGGGGGCTAATAGGATAATCCTCTTTGTTAGAAAGGTATTGCAATGCCTGCACGTGGTTAAAATCTGGCATCAGTGAGATGCTTGAAGTCATCCAGCCCGGCACCCCAGCAGAACTCTATAGAATACCATATTTCATTATAAACATTTTAAGCGCATTAGAGTATTATTACTATGGAGCCAACTACCGGGATCTCTTGGCGGTTTGCAATAAAAAGATAAAACCATAAAACCAAATTCAAACCACGAATATTAAAATGATTCCCCCAAGAGGTAAATGCTATATGAGAATGCCAATACAAGTCACAAGGAAGGCATAAAATGGAAAGAAGGGGGGGGGGGGAAGCAACATCAAGCCAGAGTATGCGTCTTCTTCTATAGAATTATGTCACTGCAGCCGTTTGATACGTGCCCTTTGTCGGATCTACAGTTTCTTAGTTACACAAGGCTGCTATTTCACCTTCATTAACTTTGATTCTTGGCAAGTGAGATAGCTCACGGGCTAGAGCTCCAAATGGAATCGTGCAACCAAAGCACCTGAACAAGGATCTTACACAACATTTGAAGGGCAGGGCTCGGTTCCTCCTGATCTCAGCGTTAACATGCACCACGAGCGACGCTGTAACTTGCAAATGAGATCTGAAATGAGATCTCCTTCTCATCCACAGAGAAAAGGCCTGTGGGCAATATGGTTCGAGTCCATCGAGAAACATATTTCAAAGGCCTGTAAAACCAAAGGTTGCCCAATACGGAATTTAAATACACACGTTTCACACCGTAACACACACACATACACAGACATATATACACACACACACAACGTTGTCGTTTTGTTGGGCCTGGCTTCTGTTCTCTCCTTTCCCATCTTTTGTGTGCAAAAGAGACATGCTAAGAATATTTTAAGTATCCTTCTTCACTTCCAGGATCTCAGTCATAAATTATTAAAGGATTTTAGCAACCACAAAGAATGGATCAGGTCATTTTTAAAGCAGGCATCCTAGCAAAATCATCTCCCAGAGACGACTTATCTTGGGAAGGAAGGAAACTATTTTATTAATCCGAAGATTAGTCCACCTTACCTAATCATGTATACAGTTTCTTTTAATTCTTTTAATCGGTATTTCTTTCAACTATAGATACCAAGGATTAAACCTGGAATATTCTCTGCGGGGAAAACAGAAATCAGCTATCATGCTACATTCCCTCTTTTGCTAAATTGATCAAGACCTCGTGAACCAGAAAGAGGCAACTTTGTGGTCTCTAAATATTTCCATCCATTTAATACCCGCTTAACTCAACTAGTATAAGCCACCACTGTGACAAGTGAAGCTGGAGATACTACTAGGTTGTCCACTTTTGATAAATCAACTATTGAATCCCCAAACTCAGAATTCCTAGGATGCATTTTTAATGGAACATATATCCAAAGCCAATAGGTGCCTCTACAAGATGGATGGATGGATGGATGGATGGATGAATGGAAGGAAGGAAGGAAGGAAGGAAGGAAGGAAGGAAGGAAGGAAGGAAGGAAGGAAACTATAAAATCAGAAGATCCTGCATGTCCATCTTTATTAATTAGATGCATCTCATTCATCAAATTGGTTTCTCAAATTCATCAAACAATCTCTCTGACCCATAGAGATTGTTTGACAAATTGTGTTATAATGTAATCCTGCATTATCTAGAAAAATCCTCTTTTTATCTTATCATAATTACTCTTCCAATCTTAGTAATTAAAATTCTCCATGGTCATTTCTGGTTTATCAGAATAGCAGAATACCCGCAAGATTTAGATGGCTTCAACCCTGTTGCCCTTCTATATGGTATGAAGGCCTGGGGTTTTTTTTCCCCAAGCACTGAACCAGAGGAATGTATGAGCCCATCCTGTAATAGTTTTGGAAATAAGTACAGTTTGATCTCAATTATGCTATACTTTGGAGTGTTATTGGTGCATTATTGTTTCGTTTGGTCTTCAACCCTCTCTAGACCTACCCACAGTTACTATTCACAAATCGGGAAGCCCTGTAAATTATTTAAATAAATAAGAACAATAATACTCTAGTTATTCCAATATCCTCTTTTAACTATGTGCCAACTAACACTTTTGCAAAGGATTGGTTGATATTTCTGTGAAAATAATAGCCTTAAAATGCATTTTCCATTACATCAAACTGCACTTCAGCTAAAACGAGTCGGAACAGATACACTTCACCAAAAGTAAATGTATCTTACATGTTTAGCCTTATATCTCTTTCCTAAGTATATCAAGGGATATGGTTTTTTTTTCTACCCAGTTGTCTATCCCCATCCTAGAGTGGGTTCATTCATTCGGTTTTAACAGAAAAGCAAAACAGAATTTGGCAGTCCAAATCTAGCCTATTGCATGAAATGAGTCCAATCCAGACATTTCAAAGCTAAATGCAAAAGTTGCCCCATTCGGCTTTTGAAGCAATTTGCAAATATTGGTGAATTTCAGTAAGAAAAAACCTAAAACGAATCAAATGAAAATTGTTTTGTTCCCAAACAAGGCGGTGCAACCACAGCTTGGGAAATTTCCTTTTTCACATAGAAAATTGCTAATTTACTACACCACGTTAGAATGTTTGCCGAGAAATAATTTTCTGTGTAAAGAGAACTGGCTTTCAGGCAAAACTAAATTCAGTTGTACCATAATAATAATAATAATAATAATAAATTTTATTTATAGCCCGCTCTCTCTCCCCAGAGGGACTCGAGGCGGGGCACAGGAGAATTAAAAACAATAAACACAAACAGAGTACAAAATTTAAAATCACAATTAAACATGTCCTGCGCTAAAAACATCTATAAAACTAAAAACTGTCCCTAAAACCCCTTAACACTATAACTAATTAAAATTACCCTAGGCCAGCCAAACGGAAGAAATGAGTTTTTAAAAGCTGTCGGAAGGAGCGAAGGTCAGTGGTCGTTCTGATTTCGGGGGGAAGGTCGTTCCAGAGGGTCGGGCCCGCCACAGAGAAGGCCCTTCCCCTGGACGTCGCCCGCTGGCACAGCCTAGTGGACGGCACCCAGAGAAGTCCCTCTCTGTGGGAGCGAATCGGTCGCAGGGATGTATGAGGCAGAATGCGATCCCGCAGATAGCTAGGTACCAGCCTCTCCCTGCAGTCAAGTTAATCTGGGCAAGGCTACCTTCTCAACAAGAGCTCTGTTTAAATTCAGCACTTGTAATAAATAAACCTCTGGAGATGACATTTTTATAGCTGGCAGATAGAAGCCTTGATGGATAGTTAGACGCTGTTAGCTATCATAGCCCTCTTCCGTGTTACTGAATGGAGTCTCTCTTTCTCTCTTCCCATCCCACCCCAGCCTTCATCTTTCTCTTGTCAACGTTTGTTTTGAGTCGCAGCTTTCAGAGGGACAAAATGCAATGCTCCAAGGCAGCACCTGCCGAATAATAATATTAATAATGCCCTGGTGTGGAGGATTGTTTGTTGCACCATCACATATGTGTTTCCTGGGAACGTTCCACAATTTTCACACTTTCCAGGGAATGGCACCTGCATTCTATTGAGCAACAACAGGAGAGCACAAAGGGGCATTCAAGTGGAGCTGAACATTGCATTGCACTTCTTTGCCTTTTTTTTATTATGACTACTTAGCAAGAAGACATGTTTGTTTATTTATTTATTTTTCACATTTATAACCCGCACCCATCTCACCACAAAGGGACTCGGGGCGGCGAACAGAGAATTAAATCAATTGAACATAAATACAGAAACATTAAGGGCCTGTGTTAAAACCATTTTAAATCCCCATTTAAAACTGGCGGTGTTGGAGGTTACGCAAGGCCGGCTAGTTGGAAGAGGTGTGTCTTAAGACATTTGCGGAAGAGGCGGAGGTCAGAAATGGTACGGAGTTCAGGGGGCAGGTCGTTCCAAAGGGCTGGTCCTGCCACAGAGAAGGCTCTCCCCCTGGGCGCCGCCAGTCGGCATTGCCCGACCGACGGCACCCTGAGGAGGCCCTCCCTGTGGGAGCGTATCGGTCCAAGGGATGTATGGGGCAGGAGGCGGTCTTGCATATAACTAGGCCCCGAGCCATGGAGCGCTTTAAAGATGGTCGTTAGGACCTTGAAGTGCACCCGAAAGACCACAGGAAGCCAGTGGAGCTCGCGCAGGACAGGTGTTATATGGGAGTGTTTGGGCGCTCCCGTAATTATCCGCGCGGCCGCATTCTGGACTAACTGTAGTCTTCGGGTGCACCTCAAGGGAAGCCCCATGTAGAGAGCATTGCAATAGTCAAGTCGAGACGTGACGAGTGCTTGAGTGACTGTGCGTAAGGCTCCCCGGTCCAGTAAGGGGTGCAATTGGCGCATCAGGCGTACCTGATGGAATGCCCCCCTGGCCACGGCTGCCACATGGTCCTCCATAGACAGCCGGGAGTCCAGGAGGACACCCAAATTGCGCACCCTCTCCACGGGGGCCGGTGTTTCGCCCCCAATGGCCAGAGTTGGAATAATCTGGCTGAAACGGGGTGCCGGAAGCCACAGCCACTCAGTCTTGGACGGGTTGAGCCTGAGTTTGTTACTACCCATCCAGATCCGTACGGCCTCCAAACACCGGGACATAACCTTGACGGCATCATTGGGGTGGTCATAGGATACCATGACACATGTTGCGGTTTGATGGAGAAGACCTTCAAGCCCTAGAATCAGAGGTGGTATTCTGCTGGTTCTGATCGGTTCTGGAGAACCAGTGGCAGAAATTTTGAGTGGTTCGGAGAACTGGCAAATACCACCTCTGACTGGCCCCACCCCCATCTATTATCTGCCTCCTGAATCCCAGCTGATCAGCTGGGTCTTCTTTTGTTGCCCTGCACAGGATGAACAGAGCTGGAAAGCAGGTTGGTGGGGTGGGAAGGGAAGGAAAATTTGACAGTATCTTCCCCTAGCGTGGGGTGGAAATGAAGATTTTAGTATCCTTCCCCCAGGAGTGGGGAGGGATTTTACAGTATCCATTCCGTGCCATGCACAGCAAGCCATGCCCACAGAACTGGTAGATTTTGAATCTCACCACTGCCTAGAATTATTGCATCCCAAATTCCAAGTGCAATTATTCTCCCTGCCTTACAGGATGAGCTAAGAATAGTTGAAGAGGATATGTAAGGAGTCAAAAGTCACTTACCTATGGCGGGATTTAGCCACTAGTGAGCCCCTTTAGCATTTCTCAAAGTCTTTTCTTATTTACAATCATAGAAAATTGCCCACACTTTCCTGCCATTTTGAGGTGGGATGCATCTGAAAACCTGCATCATATGGACATCCTTCCTTCCAAGTGTTATGTTTGCTGACAGTCACCCAAAAGATTGTTCCCTCAGTATCTGCAACATTTTTGCTGAGCCTGTGTTTGAAATCAGATATCTAATTGACAGATATGGTTGCTTGTCTTGCAAAACCATGAACTGAACCTAGGATTATATTAACTTTCTCCAGCCTGATGCCTCCAAATTGGTTGAACTTCAACGGCTGTAAATCTTGGCTGGAATGGACTTCGATTTTGATGAACAAGTTCTGGAAGATGCAACCCAACTAGACTTGGAGGGATCAAACTGAGGTAGGCAGCAGCTCCTCAACCTTCTATAATCTGAGGAATATAACAAAGGATATGTCATTGAACCAAATGTCACTCTTTAAATATTTTCTTAATTAAAATATGTCACCGAGGTTGCTCAAAATTATGGATCAGCAGTGGTCTGTTAAGTGCCATTGCTCATGCAAACCTATAGACCTTTCATTGGCACTGCATTAGAACACATCCAGCCTTACTCTCAATCAGTTATTTAAAATCATCCAGAGAAAGCCCGGAGCATTTCAAGCTCACATAAATCAACTCTACAGGCAGGAGAATTAATCCAGATAGACAGCTTTGCCGATCATATGATAGCACCAATTGCAATGGAAAAGCACTGGTTGAAAAGAAAGAAGCGGGGAGGGGGGAATTAAAAGAGGGAACTGCTTCTACTGCAACAGCCAGTTCTTAATTTTAGACCTCTGAGTTTTGATATTTGTGGGCTCGTTCAGTCCCTATGAGCTGAATATGGAAAAGCAAAGACTTCCGCCTGACAAATGTCTGCTCTGTTGTGTTCTCCATAGCTACGTACCTATGGTTGGGAAAGTTGGACCTAAAAGAAAGCAAGACAGGAAGAAAATCGACTCACTTTAGCTGTGGCACTAAGAGCCGTGGTGGTGCAGTGGTTAGAGTGCAGTACTGCAGGCTGCTTCTGCTGACTGCCGGCTGCCTGCACTTTGGCAGTTCAAATCTCACCAGGCTCAAGGTTGACTCAGTCTTCCATCCTTCTGAGGTGGGTAAAATGAGGACCCAGATTGTCAGGGGCTGATTCTGTAAACTGCTCAGAGAGGGCTGTAAAGCACTGTGAAGTGGTATGTAAGTCTGAATGCTGTTGTTCCTTCCTTCCTTCTTTCCTCCTAAAGGTTGACTCAGCCTTCCATCCTTCCGAGGTGGGTCAAATGAGGACCCAGATTGTTGGGGGTCAAGAGGCCGACTCTGTAAACCACTTAGAGGGGCCTCTAAAAGCACAGTGAAGCAGTATATAAGTCTAACTGCTATTGCCATTGCTACTGGAGAAGGCTTCTGCATATTCCTTGGACAGCAAAGGTGACCAAGAGGAAGTTCTGAAGTGCAAAACATGTCACTGGAAGGAAAAATCACAAAACCGTGTCTCCCTTATTTTGGCCATGTCATGCTGGGAAAACACTGGAGGAAGCAATTATATTTGGAAGAGTTAATGGTAAAAGGAAACGAGGCTGCCAAAGAACACAGTGACTGGATACTATTAAAGCTGACCCTAGCCCAGAACATAGCACAATTCAAAGAAGTAGATCAGAAAATATGGAGAGATCTAGCCCATATAATTGCCAAGAATCAAACTTGACTGAATGGATAACATCATCATCATCCCCTAATCTGGTCCAGAAGAATGTCCCTTATATTCCACTGATCTTAACTTCTTGGTATTGTCTACTCCTGTTGGGAGATTTAATGCATTGTAAGAGCTCGGTCCATTTGTGTAGTTTATAATTGGAAAATTCAGAAATGGGATTCATTCATTAACCAGGTTAAGCATGATGTATAACTGCAACTATGGGCTTTGCTTGGAGACAGAGAACTATAGATATTGTCTATCTGCAAATTAAGACAAATTAAGATGGAAGTTTGGAAGATGGCACTTCAAACGGGATGTAGATAACCCCAACTGCAATCTCAAAGCTAAATGATGCATGAGCCAACCCTAGATGAGGCATAGTAAAAGGATAACAAGGAAGGTGAAGAGTTATTTCTGTACATTTCTCCTCGTCCTTGTATTGAACTTCCCTATGTTCTTTCATAAAATAATATATCTACAGCTTTTTTTTTTTAAAGGGTTAAGCCCTAAAGAGTAGAACAATAATCCATTTGGTATCTGAAAATCAATAGCTCAGAAGAATGTGCAGGAAAGCATAGCCAAAGAACAAAATATTTCCTGCTCCAAGGAGGTCACTATTACAAAATGAAATTAAACCCATCATGCAATATATAAATTTGTTGTCCAACTGGATGGCTTAGCCAGTGATGCTTAGCTATGATATAATGGAAGATAGAAATGGTATCTCAGATCTTTTCAATCCTCCAAGTGAAGGAGAAATAGTTTTTTCCCCCTAATTCACCTTTTGGAGATTTCTTCTAATATTGGGGGATTGGATGTCCATTTTCTTCATTCCTTATCGGTTAAATAAAATACTTGTAACAAAAACACATTTTTTAAACATTATAAACAGTCATAAAAGGCTACCAAGTTCTATTTTTAATGTCATGCCCCTCAATATTTCAAAGTAAAAATTAGAATCTAATTAAGCAACATATCCTTATACCAACATAAGCATTAGCCTTAGATAAGATCCACGTTATCTAAATTAAGCAACAACTAGTTCCAATAATAATTCATCATGTAAGCATTACAAAATAATATCCAAGTAATTAATAATCAAGACATATTAATGTATCTTTTAAGAGCAGTACGTTTCAATTAAGATTTTGAAAAACACAGTGAGTTACTGCAACATCAGTAAGACCGTGTTCTTAAAATGAAACCACTAATATTTCAAGTGATATTGTCTTTCCTCATTACCTTGAGATTAAAAATTCAGGAATCTGCTCTAAATAATATGATTTAACTAAAATGAAGCTCTCAAGAGATATAGTGAGTTTGGAAGATCAGACTTACCAAACCTCAACCCTTTTTTCCATAAACAGAATTCCTTTTATTGAATGGCATGGCTTGATAGCAATTATGTCCCAGCTTATTTTATACAGGGGAGGTATATATACCTCTTGACAGTGTATGGTGAAAATATGAGCCCTTAGAGATATTTTTTTATTTAAAAAGAAAACTCTTCCCTCTATTTAGCATTGTTGATATGCCACACAAAGAATTCACACAATGTTAAAAGATTTTGCAAGTGTAAGAGACAGTAGCTGCAAATATAAGTGCACTGACTCTTAACCTTTGCTTAAAATTGGATTCCTGTGATACATTTTACCTTGAATCCTATTGAACTCAGAATTCATGGCTACGTTGGAAAAATATGGAGACATTTTCATCTCTCAAACATTGGCATGCATTTTGTACGATATTAAAATGGAACTGACAGAAAGTGGCACCTTCAATTTAGGTCTTTTAAGTCGCTATGTTTTCATTACAGTTAAGATGCAAAGTCACATCTTGACAAGCTCTTCTCTGTCTAGTTCTGGTTTTGCCAATGCATTCCAAGTCCTAACTTAGCAGATGCTTTACTTCCTATTTGACTGGAGAGGTCAATTTATTCAGAACGGGGTGGTGGGGGAGTAAGTTTGGTGCTTGCTGTAATAAGTGCAACAATTCAACAACCAGGTCTTCAACTTTTCTTGAAGTATCATTACTCTTGGAGAAAAGAGCTAAGGGCTCCATACTACAAAGATGGAAGGAAGGACAATTTGTATATCCTTTCTTTTTAAGGCTACAAATGTGAGGTTCTTGGATTTACTTTTCTCTTTGAAGCTGACCTTCTGTGTGGCACAGCTGCACTGCCGTGTTTGACATCTTTCTCCTCTTGATTGGCAGGAGGCAGAGATGCTGCAGTCAGTCTGTTTACCCCAGTTCCACTAACCTTATAAATATTTCCCTTGGCAGGCCCTTCCGTATCTTGATGGGAATTCTCCTAGCAATTCTATGCCTCTAAACGGCAGAAGAAAGTCAGATAATTCTTCTTGTTGTGCAGGAACCATCTGAGAAGAAGGTGCATTTTGAAAACTTCTGCTTGCTTCTCTAAGCTGTTTTTTAAGATTCATCCAAGGAGCCTGATTCTTTTCAAGCTACTTGCTGAGATGAACTGTAGGGTGTCAACCAGTTGTGGGATTCAAATTTTTTTACTACCGCTTCTATGGGCATGGCTGGGTGGGTGTAGCAGGGGAAGGATACTGTAAAATCTCCATTCCCTCCCAATCAGCTGGGACTCAGGAGGCAGAGAATAGATGGGAGCAGGGCCAGTCAGAGGTGGTATTTACCGGTTCTCTGAACTACTCAAAACTTCCATTACCAGTTCTCCAGAACTGGTCAGAAACTGCTGAATACCACCTCTGGTGTCAACTATTCTGATATCTCCCCTGCTTCATATTGTCCTTTACCCGGTTACATCCTGTAGGCTCCATTGCCATCAATAACACATTTTTCTTGGTGTCATTCCCAACTGGGATGTGGGAATGTCCTGGTTCCTGGCTCAGGAATGAGACTTTTGATGGAGTTTCATCATGGTCTCTTGGCTTTATCAGGAACCCAAGCTACAAACCAAAGACATTGATGAACATTTCCATCTGGGACTGTCAGCCTCCAGCTTGCTTCCATATTCAACCATCATAATCAGTTTCCATTTAACAGGGAGATGCTGAAACATTGTCACATTTTCCCAGGCATGCTGCATTATATCACAGTAATCCAATCCGACAGATGACTAAAACTATCTCATTGGAACCTGATCGTAACATAAAGGGAATATCTAGAAAGTATTCTAGTACCTCTATAGAAGAACACTGGGAGAAAAATGCTCTTTGTATTATAGGTCTAGAAGAAGTAAGTCCCCCCCCAACCCCACTTTTTGCAAACTTAAATTTTATTAGGGCATGTCAGGGAAGGATGAATCAAGATACACCTTGTTATTTATATTTTCAATTAAGGTGAGCTTGGCAATCAGAGATGGCAGTGTCACTGAGGTTTATGCACTTGGTTGCTTATTGGTTTCTTTAATCTTGCCATTTCTATTCTTCTCCATTAGGATTAAAAACTGAAGCCACCAAAAATATTGTAAACTACAATTACAATGGTTATCCCAGTTGCAATGTATGGCTGTGAAAATTGGACCATAAGGAAGGCTGAGTGCCAAGGAATTAAGGCCTTTGAACTCTGATACTGTCCATGGGGTCATGATGGGTTGGACACAACTTCACAACTAACAACAAGAACTACCATTACCACAGAAGCAAAAAAAACCAAACCCCAGCATCCTTCAAATGCTCTTTTCTCCTGGAATCAGACTTAAATTGCTCTGTAGTTTGTCAGGCAAGTAATGCTTTCATATTTACAAGTGCACGTTATTCCTCAAAAATGGTACCAAACCTTCTGTAAGTCTTACTATAGATTGAAAGGTCCCCAATTGACCAGAGAGGCTGAAGAGTTAAAGACCGGTCTACACATAACCCAGTTTTGATCAGAACCTCATGTAAAGGCTAATTAAAAGACTTGCCAGCTGAGCCAAAAAGCAGAATTACAGAGATTAGAAACCTGTGTGATATCAAGGTCCAGGAGTCCAGAAAGAAGTAAGAGCCAAGACGGATCTCACATTGGGGATCTGGTAGAATATTGGAAGTTGGTTTCAAAGGTTGCTTAGCAACAGAAAACCCGAACTGGAATTTTTATAGCCTGAAAGGGCTCCTTTGCAATTTATTCACTAAGTTTTCCAAGTTTTCCTACTCACAAGGAGAGCAGTTATTCTTTAACATTCTTTATTCCTGAGGAGACCTCTACATCTGAGCCTTTGACAGGTATAATTGCATCCTCTTCTACAATCGCTCTCTAAGACTGAGTAAGTTACCTTTTAACCAGGGAGAGGTGCAAGCGTCAAATTTCTACAAGCCCAGGTCATCAATTTTAGAAGCCTTGTCCACAAAGCGGTGAAGTTCTCTCCCAATCCTACAAATTAAGCCCTTCCCGTTTGCCAATTTATCCTTCCAAAGAGCCTGCTCCAATTCTTTACGGCAGCCACTAGGGCAATGCAAAGATATAACATTCTCAATAGATGCTTTCGAAGTTTGTATTTAATAGACCTGGAGGCACTGAGTGCCTTTACACAGATTGTGCTCCAGCTGCCTACCACTATTTGAACGGCGCAGGTCTGAGTCCCATGCTGTGAGATGCAAGCAGTCTCCCACGCATAGTGTGTACCAGGAGTAATTTATGAGTCTATCTATAAAAGAAATAACAGCACTTTAAGGGGGAGGCTATGTAAAGCTCGGAGATTGAGCAGCAACTCTGTCAATTGAGTGCAACTTCCAAAACATTGTCATTATGTCTCCGCTGATTTACAGAAGGAGGGAAAAAAAATAGGGTGGTTCATATTTATGAAGCTAATGAATAGGAAGAGCAGGGAATCTAACCAACCTGCTGGAATGCAGGTAGCCCTTGACTTACAACCCACCACTGAGACCCCCCGCCATTTCTGTTGTTAAGGGAGACATTTGTTAAATGGGTTTTGAGACCCATTTTATGACCTTGCAATCATTGTTAAGTGAATGACCACAGTGGATAAGTTAGTAACTTGGTTGTTAAGTGAATCTGGCTTCCCCATTGGCTTTGCTTGTCAGAAGGTCACAAAAGGTGGGTCATGTGACTTTGGGACACAGCCACGGTCATAAATATGAACCCGTTCTATATGTTAGTTTTATGAGCTGATCAATAAATAAATCAGAGAGACCAGGATAATGGGGCCCTAACAGGATGTTGTGAAAACAATTACATATATATATGTACTATATATGTATATGTATATGCATTTCACACCTGTAGCACCATGTACAACAATAACAAAAAAAAAGGAGTTTAATAATGGGAATCCTTGTTAATTTCCATGAGAATCTCCATCTAAACATTTGTGACAATTTGTGAACACTCTCAGTCGCATTTTGGAGGATTAGCAAGATGCATTTGGATGGTAACAGAATGCTAGCCATAGGGAGAAGGGGGGTCATCTGTCCATCTCCCATTTTATTATAACTTGTTTGAATGTCATTTTATTTTCAGATGCTGGGAAACGGATGAATTCCTCCATCTGGCTAGGGTGAGGAGGGCCTTAATGGTCAAAATTAGGACCACCATTCCACCAAATGTTGCTGAATGCATGATGGATCAAAGAAGGTTTGCGTGAAACATTGTTTGTGATTAGATTGTTACCTTGAACGCAGATTTCCAGAGATTTTTGAATAATTGCCACTCGCAGCAATTATTTTGATGAAGCTGAACAAATGCCCAATGTTTTTCCCCTCCTGAAGATCTTTTTCTTTCCTGTCTTAAAGACAATAAACTGAGAGTCCAGCAAACTCAGCTGAACGCTTCATCTCTCTTTCTGTCTTTCTCAACAACAGATTGGAAGGGAAAATCAGGGAGAAAAGATCTCCGTTTCATTTCTAATAAATAGTGTTTCGTTATTCATAAATAATGTGAACTACTTTCCCATTTTGGCATCCATGTTTGACTACTTTTTAATATATAAGAGTGGGAGAAATTGTGTCTGTCAATTTGTCAACCTTGCTCTGAAAGATCATACTATTTCTAGCCTCCTTCTGCTTGACCTATGGCCATAATAACCACGCACCCATTTATATTTTTCATCTGAGTATTCCTCAGAGCAGGTACTTACTGTATATTCTTTTAAAAAAATCAACATTTTAAATTCTTTTTATCTTAATTTTTTGATAGTTCATTCATTCATTCATTCACTCACTCACTCACTCACTCACTCACTCACTCACTCACTCATTCATTCATTTTCTATAGCCACTCAACTCAATCAAGTGATTCTGGGAGATTTTCAATTCTAAATCTAAATTCTAAACTTTAGTTTATTTTTGCTTTATTTCATATATGTAACAGAACAACAGAAGGGAGGGAGGGAGGGAGGGAGGGAGGGAGGGAGGGAGGAAGGAAGGAAGGAAGGAAGGAAGGAAGGAAGGAAGGAAGGAAGGAAGGAAAATTATACATGTAATAGTTTCTCATATATATTAATATCTAAAGTTTTACATAACAGATTTATTAAAGGATGCCTATATTTCACTATGTCCATACTTAATCTACATCTATAAGTAACTCATTTGTAAGTCATAAGAATGTCAGTTCTTCAATCTGTTGAGTAATTGGGGTCATAAATTTGTCTTTTCAATTTGAAGAGCCAGTTCTCTATTAATAAGGGTATATTTTAACTCTCATTATATCATCCCCTTTATTGCTAATGTCCAGCCAGTAAATAGCATTGTGTAAGTAGCCAAACCAGTACTACCCACTTAGCAGAATTAATTACCCTAAGATCCGACCCAACAACTCATCTATCCACAGTAGGTTTATGGGTCTGCATGATAATATTTTCTGTCCCTATTTTCTATCCCTAAAACAATCCACCCAATAAGCTAAACAAATGGAGTTAACCAACAGGAGTCAGTGTATTCATTCTCACTTATTCTAAGCAAACTTGAGTTCATTTGTCAAGACCTTCAACATTTAATTCATTTCTTCAGTCTCTCTGGCGGATGTTTATTCGTTCCAATACCACCTTCCGCTTGTGCTTTCCTTTTTTTCCAAATAAGATTCTATTTCAGTGCTTATGACAGCTCTTCAAACTGCAGTAATTAAGACGGTTTGCTTAATCAAAGTTCTCAGAAGTCAAGTCCACTATTTTCACCTCTTGAGTGTGAAATTGTCTGCACCAGCAGATGGGAAGCAAGTAAGAGAGGTTGTCTTTTCATAGGAATGTCCAAGACCTTTAATTTCTGAAGGTACATTTAGGCAGATTAATAGAACCTAATTAGCCCTCACCTTCAGCGATCTCATCTTAAGGTTTAGATACTTACCCAACCACCAACCACCCAACCCTGGGGCAAAGCAAAATGAGAAGAAAAGATAGGAAATGGAATTATGTCATTATAGATAATTCATCAGACAAAAGTTGTGGGATCTATCACCCAAAAGAAATTTGAAATCAGACACACAATTCACTAGTAGGAAATTATACCCTTGAGAAAGATCAAGATACCATTACATCAATTCTTTTTTTTAAATTCATTTTCTATTAAATACATTTCTTACTGCTTAATAAAGTTTGTGTTGTCTGGGTATTTCATTTGCTTAACAATACAAATTATATTCTTAGTCTCCATCCCTTTTTTCCAATCATTGATAAGATAAATTCCGTGTTTGATAATATTCTACATCCTCTTTCTGTTTAATTTTCAATGTCAACCCATCCATTTCTGTACAATCTAGTATCTTCTTGATTATTTCTTCATCTCATGGTATATCCTCATTACATCAATTCTAACCTCCCCTAACATGATTGCTGAAGCAGCAGAGATAATCACTTTGAAAGGATAATATTCTGAATAGTTATGCTAAAACCAAATTAAATATAATGATATAATGTATGAAGTTTTGAGGAATTCAAGAAAGATAGCATTAGCACCACAAGTTGACCCTGATGTGCATCTATCAAGGTCCACTAACACACACTCAGAAATTATATAGTTTAAAAGACTTTTAACACTAGGATTATTATGCAAATTTATATAGCCGTCCATCTCACTAAAAAATGACTCTGGGCAGCTTACAAGCAGAATAATAATTTTCCTCAAACTCTCACTCCAACAAAACAGCCATAGCAATGCAACTATTAATTGTCTAAGGGCAGTTAAGCCAACACAGAATAAGTAGAAGTCAAAGCAGATCTGCATCAGTTGTTAACTATTCAGAAAAATAAAACTAGGTTGAGAAAGAATTCTATCACAGAATTTGCATGGAACAAAGGTCGATATTTTGAAGGCCTGGGCAAAGATTTAAATTCAAAAAGAAAAGGCTAATTGCAAATAAGCATTGGTAGACTTTTACTTCCGGTCTCTGTAGGCGACGGACATTTTGTCTGCCTCTTGTCTCCTCGGTGGGCTCCGTATAGGACTGTGATGGCGAACCTATGGCACGGGTGCCACAGACGGCACGCGGAACCATTTCTTAGGGCACACGAGGCGTTACCCTGTAAGCTCCAGTGCACATGTGTGCACTGGCCAGCTGATTTAGGCCTTCTTTTGATGCCGTTTTTCGCCATCTGGAGGCTTCAGGGAGGCTCCTGTTTTCACCCACCCCACGCTCCTAGAAAGCCACTGGAGCCTGGGGAGGGCAAAAAAAGTGCACCAAAAGCAGGGGGTCACGCACCTAGCATTATGGGTGTGGCACGCCCACACAGGACCCCCCTGCGTTCCCCCCGCTTTGGGCATGCGAGCCAAAAAAGGTTAGCCATCACTGGTATAGGAGCACAGAGGGCCTTGGAGGGGTCCCCTGCCGTAGGGCAGCTTGCTGGAACCCCTCAGACGTGGCGGCAGCCGGTGGGGGTGTTTCCAGCCCCGCCCCAGGAGCCGGGGAGCAGAAAGGGGGCATGCTTGTCCCTTTGCCGAATGGGGCTCCGGGAGAAGCAAGTTAACCAAAGGAAGTGTGGCTGAAATGGTGGTGGAGGATCCTTCCTAATCTCCTTAATTATCGGTAATGGATAAGCAGCAGACTATTGTAAGTTTCTGTTTAATCTATTTAAATGAAGATTAGAAGGGGGCGTTTTTTTTTCTTTAACCCCTCCCCTTGGACAAAGCGGCATTTAAACTATCTCTCTCCACATCGGAATGGAGAGAGAACAAAGGCTGACCAGCCACTTGAATTAACTATGTGAGAAAGCAAATAAGCATTGGTACATAGATACTGTAGTATCTGCTGGCAAATAAAGAATTGGGTTTGATTGGATTTCTGGGTGTCATCTTTAGGCTCAGGCCTGACAAATAGGTTCTTCTCTTCTTCTAGGATTGTTCCACTATGAATGCTCTTCTCCCATGCTTTGGGCCAGGATGATATTTGAGTCCATTCCATGGGGAGAAAACGTATTCATTATTTTCAGCCTTGGCTAAGTGTCAGATGCAAAAGGACCTTAGATTAAATTGTAGCACAGAAGATTTATTCAAGCCTACATACAAGAATCAAGTCAACGAATGGTCAGCACTAAATTGGCGCTTGATAAGAATCAAAAGAATTCAAGAGAGGCTGGATTTGGATTGTTTGTGTAGAGCTCAGAACTCTAAGCTAATGACACATTTAACTCTGCCCGCCCTCCCTGCTCTTCTCCTACATCACGTGTGTACTGTTGATATCTGTTACAATGGTTTTATTTCTGTTCGGCTTCCACAGTCTTGGATTTTATCGATGCACACCACCCACAGTAATAAATTGAAAGTTGAGTGGCTTCATAAATTCTGTAAATAAATAAATAGATGGGGGGGGAAAGAGGGAGCCTTTTCTGCAAAAGTGTACACATGTGGTAAGGGACTCAGGTGCTCAGGGGCTAAAACACTGAGCTTGTTTTTCAGAAAGATCAGCAGTTCAGAGGTTTGAATCCCTACTGCCAGGTAATGGAGTGAGCTCCCGTTACTTGTCCAAGCTTCTGCCAACCTAGCAGTTCGAAAGCATGTAAAAATGCAAGTAGAAAATAGGGACCACTTTGGTGGGAAGGTAACAGTGTTGTGTGCACCTTTGGCATTTAGTCATGCCGGCCACATGACCACGGAGATGTTTTCGGACAGGCCTGGCTCTTTGGCTTTGAAACGTAGATGAGCACCGTCCCCTAGAGTTGGGAACGACTAGCACATATGTGCAAGGAGAACCTTTATCTTTACCTTTACACATGCAGTCTTTATGTGTTCTTTATGAATTCAGAATCAGAGAATGGTTTTCTGGATTAACATTAGTACAAAGGACTCCATTACCTCTGCATTATCTATCTTTTTCTCAATGCCTACCAAGCCCTCCATTCCCCAAAAAGGAAGCCCTTTTCTGGATGATTCTTCACTAATAAGGAAGGGGGGAAATTCTCACAGCTGGGCTTCTCAAACAGAGAATGAGTTCAGAGACCAATATAGAGAAATAATGCCAGAGAATGAAAGGTTCCAGAATGTGTGGGTTGGAAATTGTCAAAATCAAACTTTTTCTTTCATTCAAAGCAAAATGACAATTGTCACATCTGATTGACATTTTCACATGAAATGTCAACTGTATTTCAGTGTTTTGTGGAGGAAAAAAATGAAACGAGTTTCACTTTTCTTTAAATAATGGTTGGGGAGAAGCGAAGTTTTGTTTGCAGGAGAAATGCAACATTTCATTTTTTTAAAATTTCCCAGTAGGGAAGAAAGACAAGATTTCATAATATTGGAGGGAAAAAGGAAGAAAAATTGTCACCTAAAGCCTGTTGTTCTTCACAGCTGCCACCGAGACCATCAGAACCTAGTTTGCACATTCTGCTCTCTTGAAATGGAGATTATCAGGTGCAGTATTTTTCTCAAGACACTAAATGCAACTTGAACAACAAAATGATTCTATTTTATTATAACATGGCCCCAAGTTTTCCTTTATTGAAGGTAATAGGTATATTTTTTTATAATTGCTTCCATTGCATATCACTTTCTTGATTCACAGTGGAGAACTCCTTCGTGATATCTCTTCACTGAAATAATATTTTAACAGTTCAGCTATCCTACTCAAGTATTTCCAAGTTTCATATTACCAGCTTGATTTGGCTTCCAGGTTAGAACTAATCTGTTTATAAACTTTATAAACTTTTAAATTGCATACTACTCTACTTTCCAAACCCAATGAGACTCAGACATATCCCCCTCCTCTCTCTCTTCAAATCGGTTTGCATTACCCCTACCTTTTCAACTAAAAATACAAAAGTGCAATTCTATCATATAAAACTTATTAAATTCAATGGATCCCACTTTGCCAATCTGGAAACATTTGCATTCTTTCCTGCTGGTAAGATGTGTCACTTGAGCTGAAGTAGCAACTTCTGTTTCATTAGGATCAGAATGTCTAGTTATGATGTCTAGTTGCAAACAGGCTACTACAGTATACATGTGTAAACAAGTATCATAGGTCTCTTTATGATCTCTCTTCAGAATAAAGTTAGGACAAGGATGCTTCAGCGACAGGAAAGAAGGTGCATCTCTACTGCTTTACCACTTAGTTATCATGACAGGAAGCTGAATGCCTGCATGAAGCTCCCAGAACCTACAAGCCTACATGAAGCTACAAACATTTGGGGATACTAATTCAAACTCTCAGAAATGTTTACTGACACTTAATTCTTAGAAGTTAAATTACACTAAGTTAAATTGTTTATTTTAATGAACCATAACTGAGTGGATTTAAACAAAACTTGCACCTGTTAACAGCGGTGTTTAAGGACCAACCACTCTTTATACTTTATCTAAATGACCTTTGTGATCATGTTATAACCAACTGTGTTCTCTTTCGCTGACCATGTAAAACTATTTAACACCACCAACAATGCTGCTGCCCTTCAAAAAGACCTTGACTATGTGTCAGAATGGTCAAACAATTGGTAACTTCAAATCTCTACCAACAAATGCTCTGTCTTACACATTGGCCAAAAAAAAAATCAGAACACAAAATACAAGCTGGATGGACACAACCTTGTAGATGACCCTCACTCTGTCAAGGATCTTGGAGTACTCATATCTAATTATTTTACCAGAGCCCACTGTAATAGCATTGCCAAAAAGGCATTAAGAATTGTTAACCTAATCTTGCATAGTTTCTTCTCTGGTAATATTATATTGCTAACCAAGAGCATGCAAATCATTTGCTAGACCAATTCTCAAATACAGCTCATCTACCTGGAACCCGCACTGCATATCGGACATTAATACAATTGAGCGAATCCAGAGATATTTCACAAGAAGAGTCCTCCACTCCTCTGTTCACAACTGAATACCTACAACCACAAATTGTTGGATCTGCGTCACACTGATAAAACAAAAGCATGGAAACATTTCCCCTCATAATGGAAAAGAACTACAAGGAAATGGGGCAGGAAATGAACCGGATTGAAGTTAGGTTTTTATATGCACTTATTTCTGAAACTTTCAAGAACAAGCTTTGAATAGATCTATATACAGATCCCTGAATCTTCAGCCTTTGCAAAATAGGGTTGTCACCAGAAAGCAAACAGGGGAAGAATATCAAACATGAGACACAGATCTTAAAATCATCCTGTATCTGTAGTCAATGATTAGCCAAGAAACCAATAAGATCCAATGAGGAATCTTAGACAAGCCACGTTTTCCAATAGCATTTCCTAAGAAGCTTTAGAGAGATGCTGGGCAGAATAAAATTGTTTTTCAAGCAGGGATTTCGTAGAAAGTTCTGAGCAGCTTTGTCAGATACAGCTCCTAAGGTATTGAGTTCTTGGCAATCACCTTCTGCCTTGAGCTGTATCTATTTGATTGTTATTGGCTTTGACTGCATGAGCATCTTGAGGTAAGCAGCTGCTGCCATCAAAATTCCCACCTGGAGAATCATGTCAAAAAGGTACTCCCCAGAAGACTAGAAATACCTAGGATCACTCCTAAGGAGACTGAAGGTTCTCCTCACCACACAAGCGTACCCCATTATATGGAGATTCTCAGTCATCCAGGTCATGGTTTTCCCAAACGTGCTTTTTCAAGAGACAACTGGACTTTGTTTTTTTCCTCGAAGAAAAAACAGAAAGTTCAGTTGCCTCTTGAAAAGGCACCTTTGGGTATCCCATTATAGATGACCTACAAAGTCCCTCACTCCAAATTGAGCATATCTGGTCAAGAGCATTGAACTCTGGCTCAAGTGAGTTCAGATAGTAGCAACAGCAATGGCATTTAAGACTTATATACTGCTTCACGGTGCTTTACAGCCCTCTCTAAGCAGTTTACAGAGTCAGCCTATTGCCCCCAACAATCTGGATCTTCATTTCACCCACCTTGGAAGGATGGAAGGCTGAGACAACCTTCAGCCGGTCAAGATCAAACTGAAATGTGATTAAGAAAATATTAGATTGCGCAGAAATAAGTAGATTAACACTAGCAATTAAAGGAAAGAAAGAATCTGATTATTATTATATGTGGGGGGTTATTTTAACATTGATTAGAAAATGAATATGGATTAAAAGTTTAAAATTAAATAATTTAGGAAGAGAAATCTTATAACAGGAGATATGTTAAGCTGTAATGTTAAAATAAGAATAGTTATATATAAAGAATTTGGTGGTAAGCTATAACTACTATGACACAAAAAAAATTGTACTCCGATGACACACTGAATAATGAATGATGAAATATTTCTTTTAAAAGGAGGAAAAAATAAAAAAAAAGTTTACAAAAAAAAATCAAACTCCTGGCAGCGAGCAGTGAGTTCGCCTGCACTTTATTTATTTATTTGTTTTATTAAATTTATACCCCGCCCTTCACCTTGTTAGGACCCAGGGCGGCGCACAGGCATAATTTAAAAACACAAAATACAATAAATACCAATTAAAATATATTAAATTAATAAACCCGTGCTAAAACCCATATTAAAACCAATTACCAAATTATAAATTATTTTTCTTAAAAAGTCAGAAATGGGGGGCTATCCTAGGCCGGCTTGTTGCAATAAATACGTCTTAAGACTTTGGCGGAAGAGGCGGAGGTCCGAGATAGTGCGGAGGTCGGGGGGTTCTGCATTCTAACCACTACGCCAATATAATACAGTACATCAGGGGTCTCCAACCTTTGCAACTTTAAGTCTGAAGGACTTCAGCTCCCAGAATTCTGGAAGCTGAAGTCCTTCAGACTTAAAGTTGCAAAGGTTGGAGACCCCTGCAGTACATGATGTCTCCATAACCACCATGAGAAAACAGAGATCCTTGCTATAGAAAGATGGATTGGTTTCCTGCCTAGGAAGATAACTCATTCACTTGCAACTTTTTACAGTCATGGTTTCTTTGAACTCATACACAGAAGAAGGGAGCTTGCTTTGGGCTTCATTTTTCCCTGAGGGTGTTTATTCTTCTATTTCTTTCTTTTTCTAAACTTTTTCCTCCTCCTTTGAATATTCTTATCCAAAGCAATTGATCTTTATATTTTAATAAATACATCCTAATTTGCACCTTATTCAAAAATGTATAAATTTACTCTCACTTTGCTTCTGAAGAATTTGAATTGCAGCAGATCATTTTCTCCCTTTGAAGCCGAAGAAACTTTCTTTGCAGAAGGGGGGGGGGGGGACTCAAGACAAGCTCTCTACCTATTTTTTTTCCCCCACAAGTAATTCTATAATTTCTAAACAGGAATCAGAAGCGTGTCAAAGAAGAGGGGAGGGGAGGAGAAAGGAAAAGACACATTATTTAAAGGAAGAAAGAAAATAAGGACTTTTTGAAGATGCTTCTTGACAATGAAATCAGCAGAGCTAAAAACGAAAAGAATCCCAAGCAGATGTGTTATATTCAAGCAGCCAAAGGCATGCTTACAAAGTGGTCCAGGGAAGAAGTTGAATTCTCAGGCAAAAAGAGACCTCCCCAAGAATAAGGGAAAGGCCAGTTGAAAAAGAACTAAGGTTACTTGTTAACGTCCTGTGTCTACATCAAATGAAGACCTTGAACATTTTTCTCCTCACCTTTAAGGTAATAATGAAATAATTACAGTTACAATGTGCTGATCCCCAGATAATAATTCATGTTCAGTTGTTCAGTGCTTGGAGGGAGGGAAACTCCACTCCTGAAAAAAGCCAATGCACAGCAACTGTTGGATTCTGCTTGGATCCGATTGCATTGGTTGCTTGGTCAACGGCAGAGAACACCTAGGCAATTCTCTCTTCTGGTTCATTCTAGAGGTTTCCAGATGATGATCCCTAACATGGAACAATATGGCAACACTTGACTGGGTTCACATAGCACGCTAAGCAGGGTGTGTTCCAGCTATCGTCTATTGAACCAACTGCAATTGGCCATGTTCTTCTTGCATCAACTCAACTGTTTCTTATTTCCAGGTTGAATCTCTCCTTCATCAGTTTCCATCCATTATTCCTTGTCTGGCCTTCAGGTGCTTTGGAACATAGCTTGACCCCCTCCTCTCTGTGGCAACCCCTCAAATATTGAAAGACTGCTATCTTGTAATTCCCTTCACTAGACTAGCCATGCCCAGTTCCTGCAACCATTCATTGTGTGTCTAATCACACTTGGCCAAATAAAGTATTCCATTCAATTCAATGTTTACTTAGGATATTAACCCCCCAAAAAAGGAAGCCATTATACCTCTTACATACAAATTATTTTTCCATTTTAGATAGGTAGTAGCTGTGGTCTCTGTGTGTAAGTAAGGAGAGATTCAACCTAGAAATAAGGATAAATTTTCTGACAGTGAGAACAATCAACTCATGGAAAGAAGTTGCCTTCAGAAGTTGTGGGGGCTTCATCACTTGAGACTTTCAAGAAGAGACTGGACTGCCCTCTGTCAGAAATGATGTAGGGTCTCCTGCTTGGGCAGGGTGTTGGACTAGATAACCCACAAAGTCCCTTCCAACTCTGTTAATCTGTTATCTGTTAAATGCATATAAAAATGCATGTAGTAAAAGTAGGCATGTTCTGCCTCCAATGCGCACAGCCAAGGCCAACGATCTTTATTTGGCAAAAGGGTTTTTTTTCTTTTTTGGCCTCTTCCATCAGTATTTTTGGATATTACACTCAAGGCTGGAAAGCCATCTGTCTAGAATGCTTCCCTTTGGATTCCTGCATGGAACAGGAGGTTTTTGCTTAATGTCCTAATGGCCTCTTCTAGGTTTCTCTGCGTTTATCTATAGCTCAAACTTTATGTGCTTTTCCAAATGTTTTGGATCACATCCTCCAGATTCCCTGGTTAGCCGTGGGCCATCAACACAGGCAAGTCTATTTAAGTCTGAGTTGGATCGGTTTATGTTTTCAAACCAGGCACATTTTTGTTCTTTTCTGGCACCTCTATGCAAATACAAATACATATCTACAAATATGAACATTTGTAATATTGTAAAATGTAGTTCTGAAAGTGTGTTCTAGCAAGCTAACACATTCCTACATTTCTAAATGTATCCTAATATTAGCGCTGTGTATATGTTTGTTTGATGTGTGTGTGCGTGCGTGGTTTCCCACAACACAAAGAGAGTCAAACATTTAAGAACTGTAAAATAAGAAGGAGATTAGTCACTTATAATCAACATGTTATTCTAGCCCATGTAGACCAAGTCAAATACCTGATTTCTAAAGTCTTCTTACTATGTAGATAAAGGTGTAGACGCTTGTTGAACTCTGAATCGACTAAATGTTATTGTGCTTACACTGAGTTATCTGAATCAACCTAATCTCCTGATTTAGGCAACAAAATCCAAGACTTGACTAGGGGAAAATCTTTCCCATTTCCTCATCTTCTAAAATCAAGATGGTAGAGATTGGCTCTCGAACTTTTGCCACCAGTACACAAAATAAGCCAATGGCAAAAATCACAACTTTCTACTCTGTTCTCCATTGCAGAAAATCTGATGCTGTATCCAGAAAGTGATACAAAGGATGCATACTTTTGTGTGTATCTGTACCTACATTACTGCACATTCCAAAAAGCAACTGCCATCCACAACTCAGTGGAGCACTCATGCCTGCAGCCTGGACACATTTAGATTGTCAGTCAAACTGCAGCTTCTTGGGGAAAACCTGATAGCATCTGCTAAATTGATAGATATGCCAAACTACTTGATGTCTGATTACCTGTGCTTTGATGAAAGCTTTCCCCTCCCCCCCCCCCAACCTTTGTTTCTTCAAGTAACAGCAAGAAATGTCATAGTTGTATTACTAAAGCACAGAACAAAAATATTCTGTCAGGGTTCCAAGTAATACCCTCAATGAAAGAAGGCTCCAAGGCTTGAAGTTCCTCAAAGTTCCATTTTATTAGAGATGTCATATTGGCACATCTGGGAAAACCCAAATCTGAAAGTTTCCAGGTTTTCCCCACCCAAATGAAAGTCAAAGATCTGCACCTACAAGTCCCTCACATGGTCCAATCAATTCACCATCCCAACTGGAAACAGCCCCGAGTCACTCCCATCCAAGTGCAGGCCGAATGCCCTTGACTCCCAGAGAAAGGGATGTTGTTATGGCTAATCCTCCACCACTCTTTGTAATCCCCCCTCCCGTTTTCCCAGGCACTAAATGTGGCAGCCCTGAAGCTACAATGGAAAAGATGGCTTCCAGGGCTGACATATTCTTCCCATCTTTCTACAGGATTGTTGTCCCCACAAATTCTCCTGCCACACTGAAAGAGAAGTTTGGAAGGGGAGAACCACCTCCCATGCGGTCAACAGAGAAAAAGGTTCCTATTTTATGGCAACACAACAGAAGGCTTGTCAACCTCAGCTTTAAATCTTCCAAGAAGAGAACAGCTCAACTTCTTCTTCTGAAGTTTACCTCTGAACAGCATTTAGGAGCGTCTGTTCAGGCAAAATTCCCATTTTCCCATGTCTGTCCATTAATTCCAAGCCCTACTATCTAGGTTAGTCATTTTGTAGTCCTTCAAACCCTGCACAGTGGTGCGGTTAGGTTAGAGTGCACTACTGCAGGCTACTGGGGGCTACTTCTGCTGACTGCCGGCTGACTGCAATTTGGCAGATCGAATCTCATCAGGCTCAAGGTTGACTCAGCCTTTCATCCTTCCAAGGTGGGTAAAATGAGGACCCAGATTGTTGGGTGCAAGATGCTAACTCTGTAAACCGCTTAGAGGGCTGTAAAGCACTGTGAAGCAGTATATAAGTCTAAGTGCTATTGCTATATAAGAGCATAGTAGTGTACTGGTTAGAATGCAGTATTGCAGGTGGACTGCCAGGAGTTCGATCCTCACTGACTCAAGGTTGACGCAGCCTTCCATCGTTCCAAGGTGGGTAAAATGAGGATCCAGATTGTTGGGGGCAAAATGCTGACTCTGTAAACCGCTTAGAGAGGGCTGTAAAGAACTGTTAAGCGGTATATAAGTCTAAGTGCTATTGCTATTTATTAAAAAAAAGTCCTGGAGCTCTACCCAACTCCACTATCAAATGTTGGTGGCATGACCAACCGAAGTTGATTTCCTAGCATTTTCATAGTGGCAACCATGCAAAAAACAACAACAACACCTGTAGAGTAAGCTCTGAGCAATCTTAACATGGTTCTAAATTCTTTCTCATGTTTCTGAAGAAAAAGTGGGTCACCATGACAAATTATTGGAGCAAGATAGGAGCAATGTTTTCTTTAGGGAGGAAACGGAGGGGAAAATTCAAGATGATTTGTGAGAAAAAGAGCTACGGAGAAACTTCTGCTAAAGTTGTAAAGCCAATACACTCCGCTCATTAATTCCAGTAACTCGCTTCTACCTCCCCAATGTTTTATATCAAAATATATTTTACTCTTTATACGGTTTCCATCTTCCCCTTAAAATATTAAAGAATCCACAATGGTTTGAGAAGCAGTATCTCCATTAGATAATTGATGGCCAAGCTGAAACTAAATTAATCAAGTAAAATAGCAAAGGGGGAGAGGATCCCTTTCTCAAACCTCTTCAAACCCCCAAATAAGTTACCCAGACCTAATACACATATTAAAGGATACAGTCTGCAAACACAGTTAATTAAATTAAGTCTCCCAGAGGAACTGCATGTTCACAAGAAGAAGTATACCTACACATACACACACACACACCTCAAGTGTCACACTAAAATCAGCACATGACATCTCAGGCAAGACCCCCTACCCTATTTCTCTGCAGCCTGCCCCTGAAAGAAAACTGCTTTGCTTTTAGGAATAAATATTTCTTCTTTCCTCGTAGCTATCTAGATCTCATTTTTATGAGCCGTGGTGGCACAGTGGTTAGAATGCAGTATTGCAGGCTGATTCTGCCCAGTGCCAGGAGTTTGATCCTGATGGGCTCCAGGTTGATTCAGCCTTCCGTCCTTCCGAGGTGGGTCAAATGAGGAGCCAGATTGTTTGGGGGCAAGAGGCTGACTCTGTAAACCGCTTAGAGAGGGCTGTAAAGCATCACGAAGGGGTATATAAGTCTAAATGCTATTGCTATTTATTTTTGTGCGACCCCAGCTCGAGTTGGAACCCCAAATTATTCCAACACCAACCCAAGAATGTTTCTTTGCACTCAACGGCAGCAGCTTCGATTCATGTGGCATTTCCAAAACATGCCTTTAAGGCCACCGGGCATATGACCAGCTTAATTAGAGTCATGAGAAAATTCCAGGAAAAGAGAAATGAAATAGCGAGAAAATAAAGGGAGGTAACAGTAGGAGAAAAGTAGACCTTACCCTAGAGGAAGCACAAGTTGTTGTCTTCCATCTTTTAATAGGGTTTTAGGGGATTTTAGCGTATTTTAAGATAGGGGATTTTAGCGCTGGGATAATTTGGTTTAATTTGTATTTTATCTATCTATTTATGTATTTTATATTGGTACTTTTAATTTTTCCCTGTGCACTGCTCCGAGTCCCTTTGGGGAGAGGAGGCGGTTTATAAATAATAATAATAATAATAATAATAATAATAATAATAATAATAATAATAATAATAATAATAATAATAATAATAATAATAATAATAATAATAATAATAATAATTATTATTATTATTATTATTATTATTATTATTATTATTATTATTATTATTATTATTATTATTATTATTATTATTATTATTATTATTAAATAGGGAGGTTGCTATTTCATTTGCTTTAAACAAAAAGGGGAAAAAAGCAAGCCATTTGCTTGCAATTTGGTAGAGGGCTGTTGTTTTCCTAGTTGCTGGATGATAGTGCTAAGCCTTTTATCAGAGGCGATACATACCCAATTTAGACAACAAAAATCACCAAACAATGAGCCTATTGTTCATCTCTAGGACAAACAAAGGTCACTCTTAACTTCCCTGGAAACATACAGACCAGTCTTAATCCAGTCAACGTCAGGGGTCTTTATATATGATCTCATTTCCTCAAATGTTTTGCACATTAAAGAAGAACCATTGGAAAATCCACATTCGGTTATGAGGCTGACTCTGTAAACTGCTTAGGGAAGGCTGTAAAGCACTGCAAAGTGGTATATATCGCTATTTCAACAATGCTTTAGGCACAAGAGCCTTGGTGGCACCGTGGTTAGAATGCAGTATGGCTGGCTCATTCTGCCAACCGCCAGCAGTTCAATCCTGACCAGCTTGACGTTGACTTCCATCCTTCCAAGATCGGTAAAATGAGGACCCAGATTGTTACAAAATGCTAATATTGTAAATTGCCTGAGAGTGCTATAAAGCACTATGGAGTGTGTATATAAGTCTAAGCGCTATTGGTATTGGTACATATTTAAATGCAAGACTCTTAATGCAAGATTCTATTTATGAAGAAGCCATTTGATAGCATTTAGACTTAGATTAACGTTAGTGTCACTTTGATTGTACACCAAGCAGCATACATTAAAATGAAATTTCATGGCATACAGCTCTCAAAGGGTCTCCACCTCCACAGAACATTTGTTCTGTTACTGTGGCCTAGAGGTGGATCTCTCGCCTCACAATCAGGAGGTTGTGAGTTCAATCCTAGGTAGAGGCAGATGTAAGATCTCCTGCTTGGGCAGGGGGTTGGACTTAGATGACCTGCAAGGTTCCTTCCAACTCTTGTTAATCTGTTAACCTGGGACATGTTGGTCCAGTATGTTTAGAGTGAGCTCAGTCATACTGTACATTCTTTGCCAGAAGCAGAGTTCTTCCAGCTAGTACACAGCATTCAGTTTCTGTGACCAGTCTAACATTATTGTTATAAAACACGGACAAAAGAAAAATAACCCGTTCGTGAAGCGTCCTACTTTCTTGGCTATGATTTTGTTTTTAATGAACTGCTCTATCCTCATATTTCAATAACCAATTAATCATGGCACCCTCAAAAACAGAATGAACTCGGTGTTAATGTAGTTGGACCTTGATTGCATAGGGAAAGAAGCAGGACTGGAATAACGAGTAAGAGTGTATTAGCGTTGCATCAGAAGTAGTGAACAATAAAGACATCAAATGCAGAGAGCATCATTAAACCCAATCCGTCTCTTTTTAGTGGCATTTGAAGACAAGAGGTGCAAGCTGTATTTTTTGCACCAGTTACTACTTTCCCTGCAAAGGCCTGCAGCTATCAAGGCAAGTTCCAATTTTCTATCCCTTGCAATTCTTCCAAACATGCCTCTCTGCTTATCGATAAATACTGTGATATTTCTTGTTGAAATAACTTGAGCAATAAATGCACGATGCGAATAACGGAAGACAAGACAGCGGAGCCGAAGGGTATCAGAAACTACAAGGGGGGCCAAATACAGTAGCAAGCAAGTCCAATGAGATGTCCAGATCGAAAGAGCTGCACTGGTCCACAACGGCCTTCCCAAACCGGCTTATGGTATTAGTGTCAACTTTTAAAGCCTTAACAGCTTTCAATCTGACCTTCAGAAGATATTTTTTGTCAAACTGCTCAGTTTTTAAAATCTGCAAGTTGAACCCACCCCCCCACCCCGAAAATACAATACAATACAATACAATAGCAGAGTTGGAAGGGACCTTGTAGGTCTTCTAGTCCAACCCCCTGCATGGGCAGGAACCTTATACCATTTCAGACAAATGGCTATCTAACATCTTCTTAAAGACTTCCAGGGTTGGGGCATTCACAACTTCTGGAGGCAAGCTGTTAAAGAGGTTAATTGTTCTAACTGTCAGGAAATTTCTCCTTAGTTCTAAGTTGCTTTTCTCCTTGATTAGTTTCCACCCATTGCTTCTTGTCCTGCCCCCAGGTGCCTTGGAGAATAGTTTGACTCCCTCTTCTTTGTGGCACCCTCTGAGATATCGGAACACTGCTATCATGTCTCCCCTGGTCCTTCTCTTCATCAAACTAGACATACCCAGTTCCTGCAACCGTTCTTCATATGTTTTAGCCTCCAGTCCCCTAATCATCTTGGTTGCTCTTCTCTGCACTCTTTCCAGAGTCTCCACGTCTTTTCTACATTGTGGCGACCAAAACTGCCACCTTTGGATCCACCATTTTGATAGGCAGCCAATGTCCTTCTCCTACATGATTCCCAAACTATGGAATGCATTCCTTCTGGTGATCTTGAAGGTAACTAGAACCTATGAAGATAGCTTACAGCTATGAAGATATGAGCCAGTAGTGTGCAGCGGCAGCCAAAAAAAAGTCAACACAGTCCTAAATGGCATCAACAGAGGGATACAATCAAGATCAAGGTAGGTTCTGATGCCACTTTATAAAGCCTTGGTAAGACCACACCTAGAATACTGCAGTTTTGGTCACCACACTATAAAAAAACCTACAATATACCTAATTTTGGTAATAGAATGTCTTCAAGGAAACAACCAAGTTCAGAGAGCATCAAGGAGCTGTCAATCCAGGTTGTATTTGACAAGGCTAAATGTGTGTGCAAAGGAAAAAGAAAAAGAAATTCCTGGATAGGAAAGCAGGATTTGTCAAAATGAGATTAAAATGCTTGCAGCAAGTTCTCAACTCAGTCCTGTTCACAAGATACCATATGCAGACACATGCAGACTCACAGACCTGTTCCTGCAAGAGTGGCACTTAAGGACTATTGTGCGCACTGAATGGCATAACATCTTTCAGCCATCAATTTTGTTAGCCGTCTCAACTGCTCAACTTGAGTCTCATTAATGAGCAGTAAGGAGATCAGTCTGTTTCTTTCGGACAGCCAGAAGAAAAGGTAAGGTAAAGGTAAAGATTCCCCTCACACATATGCTAGTCATTCCCGACTGTAGTGGGCAGTGCTCATCTCTGTTTCAAAGCCAAAGAGCCATCGCTGGTTGAAGACATCTCCATGGTCATGTGGTTGGCATGACTCAATGCCAAAGGGGCACGGAACACGGTTACCTTCCCACTAAAGGTGGTCCCTGTTTTTCTACTTGGATTTTTACATGCTTTCGAATTGCTAGGTTGGCCGAAGCTGGGACAAGTAACGGGAGCTCACTCCATTACGTGGCGCAAGGGATTCGAACCACTGAACTGCCAATTTTGCTGATTGACAAGCTCAGCATCTTAGCCACTGAGCCACTGCGCCCCTATGAAGAAAAGGTAGACACACCCATAATAATAATGATTTTTTTTCTTTTTTTTCCTTTCTTTTTAAACAAAAGGCAACATATGGCAACCACGGACCTCCGCTCCTTCCGTCAAAAATTAAAAACACATTTCTTCTGCTTGGCCGGCCTGGGATAGCTTAACTGTTTGTAGGGTTTTTTAGGGGTTTGTCTTAGTTTTAACACGGGATTTTAGCGCAGGGTTTTAGTTTAATTCTTTTTAATACTGTATTGTTTGTGGTTTTATATGTATTTTTAATTTCCCTGTGCCCCGCCTCGAGTCCCTTTGGGGAGAGAGAGCGGGTTATAAATTAAATTATTATTATTATTATATCAGAACTGAGGGAATCCAGACAATAATATCATTTCCATTGGGCTTTGGAGCTAAAGTCCAGAACTTTAGAGCAACAGGAAAAAGCAGAAATGACTCCCCAGCATTGTTAATTTTGTTTAATTACTTACAGGAAGGATGGAGCGTTTTTTAACTTTAAAAGGTAGGAAAAACAATCTAGTAATGAAATGTCTGCAAGAAAACAACCAAGCTGAAAGAGTACTTAAGTACCCCAACAGAAAGACAACCTACCTAGCCAAGCATTCCAACACAAACAGGAGGTCAGAAGCCTTGACAGCAAGGTGATCGCTCTTGCCATCAATTGCTTACCTGAAGTTGTGATTAAAGTTTGCTAACTGTGATTCAAGAAGTAATCTTCCTCTATCAGAACTAGGAGCCTTGTACTCCACGGCCTCTATTTATCTAGTGGACAAATCCAAGCCAGTGGTCATTAATCCATTTCAATTCAACCCATTTCACACTTTAGCTGCCTTGTTCAGAAAAACGGAAACAGCTGGGCGACTTTGGATCAGTCCAACTCACCTCGCGGGGTTGTTGTGGGGGGGAAATAGGAGGAAGGAGTATTAAGGACGGAAGCCACCTTGAGCTGTATATTTTTTTAAAAGGCGGGATAAAAATATTAAAAAAAAAAAAACTTCCGCCTCAATCCCAAATTACTAGGAGTTTGTTTTTAATGATTTTTAACAACTTGTGTTGTGTTTATTAAGATGACTGTGAGCCATTTGGCATTTTTTTAAAAAGGAAATCAGTGTAAAAATAGTATAAATAGATACAATTTCCTTCATTTAGGGTGTAAAGCCATTTTTAGCACAGTACAAAGAAGTCGAAAAACCTCTAGACCTACATTTCCCACACCCTGCCTGGTTTTTTATATGTATATATATATCTTTTATGACTCTTTTGACCCAACTTCCAAATAAAAATCCCCAAAGACTGAAATCTTTCTCCACAGGGGATCTCTTCCGACTTTTGAAACAATCCTGGCTGCTTTTTTCTACATCTCTCTTTTTAAAAGAAGAAGAAGAAGAAGGCCAATGCATGGATAATCTCAAAAAAAATTTTAACCTCCCTTGCTCTATCCCTATGTCAGGGGAAGACAACGTGCTAGCTGTCATCTTTAAAGCGCTCCATGGCTCGGGACCTAGCTATCTGCGGGATCGGATCCTGCCTCACACATCCTCACGGCCGATTCGCTCCCACAGAGTGGGACTTCTCCGGGTGCCGTCCACTAGACTTTGTCAGCGGGCGATGCCCAGGGGAAGGGCTCTCTCTGTGGCAGGCCCGGCCCTCTGGAACGACCTTCCCCCCGATATTAGAATGACCATGGACCTCCGCTCCTTCCGCCTGAAATTGAAGACTCATCTTTTCCACCTGGCCGGCCTAGGGTAGTCTCTCTCTCTGTGGGTTTAAATGTATATTTATCTTGTGGGGATTTTTAGTTAAGGGATTTTAGCACAGGAATTAGTTTAATTTGTTTTAAATTTGTATGTATTTGTATATTTATTGCTTTTATTCTCCCTGTGCACCGCCCCGAGTCCCTGTGGGGAGAGGGAGCGGTCAATAAATTCAACTTTATTATTATTATATTATTATTAAGGCAGGGAGGGATTGACAGGATCATGATCCAATTGCCCTGGTGGAAAATGTGCAGGTTGTCTCTTACAATGAAAGGCAAAGGCCTTTGTTGGTCCAGGTGTAATTAACATTAAGGAAGGGGAGATTCAGACAATCCAGATCCCTTCCAAGTTTCCACGTGGATGGAGGCAGCTGTATTTCTACCGGAGTCTCCCGCGCTCAGCTAATTGGCAGACCTTCCATTTGGCCCGTGGGAGCTTTACCTACAATAAAATGTATCATTATCCTTTCTTCCAAACTCAGGTGAAGAAGGGGGGGGGGACGGGAAATGGCAAGTAGCCTAATACACTGTCAAAATAATTAGATTAAATTGTGCTTCCCTGGGCAACTCGGCGAGGCGATGGGGCTGTCAGTGGGTGCAGCCTAGTGGGGATCAGCCTGGTGGCCTCCGAGAATGCGCCTCCTCGTTGCTTTTTACCAAAAAAAATGTTGTTTTTTTTTGCAGGTGATGCACAATCCGACAGTTCAGATGCTGTCAACCTAGACAGCAAAAAGCAGGTTTCAAGCCTCTACCTGAGCAGATGAAAGGATCAGCAATCAGGTGCAGAACAGCCCAGGAAAAGCTTCTGGGAGAGCAAATTATGGACCAGATTAACTCGATGCAGAAAAAACAAGTTGAGCAGCTGTTGTGTTTTTTAATATATTGTCTGGAAGAAGCAGCTATTTGGATTTATCAATTCCCTACTCCAGCATTCTGATTTGTTTTAAACAGCAGCTCTAATGTGGAAAGGGTAGGGTGAATTTTTAAAAATCAATACGTGTTAGCCATTCCCCAAAAATAACAATAAAAACAGGCCATGGCGCCATTCCTTCTCCTCATTCATTCATGGCATTCATTCTCGATTTTCCTACTTCAGAAAAGAAATGCCTGGATTTGAACTCTTGGGGGAATACTCGCATGAAAAATGATTATCAGGTTTTTATGAGAAAGTGCGTACATACATACATACCCACTCACCTCACTGTGGATTTAAACAGTTCTGCAAAAGCAAATAAAGCCAAGCAACCTTTGGGTGAATTATTATTATCACCAGGGTGAAGTTCTTTCAGAAGTTCAAACGACTCCTCTCTATTCCTGAAGATTCCAAACTTATCTTCTGTAGATATTCTCCTTCAATCTCTGCCAATCGATGGAAGGCAAAAAGATTCCTTTGCTTAAACAATGACCATTGCTGGGTTGATATTTCAGGTGCTGAAATGAAATTCAAGGCTGCTGAAACATTTATGAAGTGGGGAAAAAATGCAGGAGGAATGTAAATCCACTGACCCCCCAACAAGAAGCATTTCAATTCTGCTTTTCAAGGGGTTCATTTCAAAACGATGAGCTCAACACATTTCCCCAAAGGGGACACAACAAAAAGCATAAAGCTCGTGAAGCTAGACAAAAGAGGAATGGCAGACACCACTGTTTAAAACAAAGCCAACCTGATAAAATAAGATATGTGTTTCCTAAATAAAGCTCGCGGTGCAATATGTAAAAGTTTAGATTGGGCTGAACTCTGACCGCCAATTTAGTCCGATGCAGCAAAGTAAGATTGATATATTTTTTTGCTCCGTGGATACCACATGCACAGAGTAGAAACAGGAAGGGAAAAGTGGATTATATTCCAGCATGCTTTAACCACAGTCCTAGTACATCGCACTTGTCCTGGGATGACCACCGTTGTTTTGGGAACATTCTGAACTTGATGGGAAAGCAGTGGTGGTTATGCTTCTATTTTCCTGGATTGGAAATCTACTTCCAAATGAAAACCACCGTCCTAACACATGATACCTGAACCAGGAATGTGTCTTGGAATTATTTCTCACAATAGATAGATAGATAGATAGATAGATAGATAGATAGATAGATAGATGGATGGATGGATGGATGGATGGATGGATGGATGGATGGATGGATGGATGGATGGATGGATGGATGGATGGATAAAGCCATAGATTCAGAGAGGTAGGGGAGGGAGGGAGAAAGATAGATAGATAGATAGATGGATGGATGGATGGATGGATGGATGGATGGATGGATGGATGGATGGATAAAGCCATAGATTCAGAGAGGTAGGGGAGGGAGGGAGAAGGATAGATAGATAGATAGATAGATAGATAGATAGATAGATAGATAGATAGATAGATAGAGTGATAGCGATAGAATGATAACAATAGATTGTTAGATGGCAATAGATAGATATAGATAAAGATAGATGGACAGACAGCACTATCGCTTAGACTGATATTGCATTCCATAGTTCTTTATAGAATGCAGTCTTGCAAGCTACTTCTGCCCATTGCCAGCAGTTCGATCCTGACCGTCTCAAGGTCAACTCAGCCTCCCATCCTTCCGAGGTTAGTAAAATGAGGACTCAGACTGTTGGGGGCAAGATGCTGACTCTGTGAACTGTTTAGAGGGGGCTGCTGTAAAGCACTATAGTAGTATATATGTCTAAGTGGTATTGCTATTGCTATGTTAGTTAGATCAATCCCATTTGAGGTGCAAAATCTTAGTTTTTTGGGTCAATCAACTCCTCCTTTGGGGCATCCATCAACAATACCCATTGCTGACTTAGTTAAGTGATCCATGCTTGTATATCTGTAAACATTCACCATACCTTCCAGCTATAATTCATAGGATTGTTTACCAAATAACTTGATAGTCAAATGAATATAAACCTGATATAAAGATGATATTCCTTAAGGCTAGAATAATATAATATAATCACAAATTAAAGACCACTTGAAGAGTGCATGTATGTATCTTACCACGGGCTCTTTACATTTTCTTGATTGAACCTGCATCCCTACCAAGCAAGTATTTTTTCACATTAGTCTTGATTGTTCTGCATAGTATTAGCAAGCTACCACACGTCCTGCTAATGTTTTTCAATTACTTGACAAGCAAAGCAATGTATTGGCTGCTCTCTATGTTAATGTTCCTATATTTTTCATATTTATGATATCTAATTACATTTGCTCCTGAGAATGATGCAATGTTTAAGTCCTGGAGAATTGAGAAGGCTGCACTAATGTTAATATATTTACATTATTAAAAGGTAATGCATCACAGCAGATGTTATGCTATGTGGGCTTGATGCTAGAGATCAAATCTATCATTGCCATTTCCCCTTGCTTTCCTGTCCTCTCTACGGGTCCTCTTCATTTATTATATGATTATTTTTGCTTTGCTCTATTTTCCTCAAGGGAGCCCAAAGAGGAATAAATAGTTGATTTTACCAACACCTTGTCTGATAATGCTGTGAATTCAACTCTAAAAGTGTTTGGGGGGGGAGGAGGGTGTTTGGTTGGCTGATTGGTTCCGTTTGCTTGGTTTGTTGTGCAGGTAGTGCTCGAGTTGCAACCACAATTGAGTCCAACATTTATGTTGTTAAGCGAGACATTTGTAAAGTGAGCTTTGCCCCCATTTTATGATATTTCTTGCCATGGTCATTAAGTGAATCACTGCAATTGTTAAGCTAGTAATAACAGTTGTCACCTTGCCAACAAAAGTGCATCTAGTCAAGGTGATGGTTTTCCCAGTTGCAATGGATGGCTGTGAAGGTTGGACCATAAGAAAGGCTGAGTGCCAAAGAGTGGAGGCCTTTGAACTCTGGGGCTGGAGAAGACTCCTGCGAGTCCCTTGGACTGCAAGGTGATCCAACTGGTCAGTCCTAAAGGAGATCAACCCTGACTGCTCTTTAGAAGGCCAGATCCTGAAGGTGGAACTCAAATACTTTGGCCACCAAATCAGAAGGAAGGACTCACTGGAGAAGAGCATAATGCTGAGAAAGATTGAGAGCAAAAGAAGAAGGGGACGACAGAGAAGGAGGTGGCTGTATGAAGTCACCAAAGCAGTCAGAGTGAGGTTCAATGGACTCCAGAGGATGGTAGAGGACAGGAAGGCCTGGAGGAACATTGTCCATGGGGTCGCAATGAGTCGAACATGACTTCACAACTAACAACAAAAGCTAGTTTGATCTAGTGGTTAAGGCACCAAGTTGGAAATCAGGAGATGGTGAGTTCTAGACTTAACAGAGGGTTACAATCAAGATCAAGTGAGGTACTAATATCACTCTATAAACCCTTAGTAAGACCACATTACTAAGTAGGACACAGATTGTTGGGGGCAATAGGCTGACTATGTAAACCTCTTAGAGAGAGCTGCAAAGCATTATAAAGCAGTCTTAAGTGCTATTGCTATTAGCCCGACACTCATCTTACCAAGTAATGCAGTATCCAAATGCCCTAACCTTTGTGGATGATTCAGGCCAACTCAGAATCTAGCGTCTTTTCAAAATCCCACAAAACAAAGCATGAGCCTTCACCTTGTAAGCAAGGTTCATAGTTCCTGGCATAAACAGCCAGCTTGCTCCGACATTTCAATTCCCTCCTCTGTATAGCTGCATGTTTGTATTTGTCTGTCATTTATCTAAAGGAATCCCATGAAACTCTCCAGTCGTTTTGTGACATTCAAAAAGGGCAGTGGAATGAGATCATCTGGAAACAAGAACCCAGCTGCTTTTTAAAAGAGGGGAGCGGGAGAATCATGCATGGGAATTGAAGGGGATTAAGAAGAGCAGTGAAATACTTTGGGGGATAAAGTATCAACCAAAGCATCCCAAGAGTTAAGATAGCTCCAGAGTCCCGATCCAATCTTCTGAGCCCTCTGAAAGGAAGAAACCAATTAGACTAATTAGGCTCACAATGCAATAAAATAAAGCAGGGCTGCTTGAGGTGGATGGATATAGAGGGGAAGACATTATGTGTCACCAGTAGTGACATCAAGGAAGGACTTGGGTGCAAAAATCAAGGGTTCTATCACCCAAAGGCAAGCATGTAAGCTGGTTCTGCTGACCAGAAGTTAAACTAGTCAGGATAAGTGAAGTACAACTCATGATATTTATATTGTATGCTACCAGAGTCTCCCTATATGAGTTGGGGAGGGAGAGATGATAGAGAGAGAGATGGTAGAATGAGAGAGTGAGATGATCGAGAGATCGAGAGATAGAGATAGATGGATTGGATGGATGGATGGACAAATGGACAGACAGACAGACAGTTGATAGACGATAGATAGATAGATAGATAGATAGATAGATAGATAGATAGATAGATAGATAGATAGATAGATAGATAGATAGATAGATAGATAGATAGATAGATAGATAGATAGATAAGCAGGCAGGCAGGCAGGCAGGCAGGCAGGCAAGCAATTTGCAAGACCATGAAATCTGGAATCAACATATTTCTTAAGTACACTAATGGTCCACTTGTCAACTACAGGTGGTCTGTCAAAAACAACATGGCTTCCACTGCAATCCTATCCCTGCCTTTACCAATAATGGAATCTGCCTATGGAAGAAAAGGATTGTACATGAGCTGCGGTAGAGCCAGCATGGAGGTGGTGTATTCATCTATGTACTCCTCAATCAGTCAGCAGATGCCACCAATCAAAGTGTCCTTCTGGGAGGGCTCCAAGGTTTGGGAATAGTGGCCATTGTTTTATAGTTGTCTTCCTTCCCCCCAGGGCTGGTTATATGTAAATAAACCCAAAGAAATTTTCAAAATACTGAAAACAAAACAGGCAAAATCTTCCTTGAAAGAAAGAAAAATATTCTAGATATTTTTGAGATAGATTTCTGCACAGAAGTGGCCAAAATAATGTTCCTTTTACACACACACACAAACAATCTTTGACAAGACTGAAAAGTTCAAGACCAAGCAGTTTAGTTTTGCATATTTTTTTCATTTTTATCTTTCAAAAAGATGAAATAAAAAGGGGAAAGATTCATTCGAAACTCTTAATCTTTCCTGGAAAGGCAAAAGTATTCCAGTGTGGAAAAAGCTATATGATTTATTCAATGTATTGCTAAAATTTATGAGTTGCACTATAGCTAAAAGAGATTTCCATTACTTATTATTTCTCATTGGTTCAAATAAGAAATGCGTCAATAATTACATGCAAAACTACCAAATTTTATTATTAGCACAAATGCCATTGAACTCTATACCAACTCTATAATGAATATCAACACCGAAAACCCCCCAAAAAGAGCAAACAAGAAAGAATCTATTATTCTACAGTTTACAAATAATAAATGTATAATATACTGCTCTTCAGTTTTTAAATAATGATCATATTGTCCCATCTTGCCTCTCTCTTGATACGAGGCCTTCTCAAAGGCTGACAGCTGCCATATTTCATTAAACCAAACTTTAAAATCTGTACCCACACATATTTTCAAGAATACAAAATAAGTTGTTTATTTCTAACAAATGCTTACTCAAGCACAGTTTGAATCTCAACTTTTTCTTCTGCCATTCTCAGCACCAAGGATTTTTTTCCCTCAGTATTGTCACATCAAACTGTCCATCTTCCTTCTCCCAATAGAATTGGATAATTTTCATTTTTCTCTCTCACTAACTTGAGATGTGCTCTTTATTCTCCTTGAGCCCCATATTCTCCAGAAATGCATGCAACGCACCAATCACCCTATTTCTTGGCCTTCAAAGAGAACTTGAACCCTAGGTCAGTGATTTATTTATTAATTATTATTTAGATGTATACCCCGCACCTTCTCCAAAAGGACCCAGGGCGGCGCACAGGAAATTTAAAAAGCACAATAAATATTATAAAATACAAAATTTAAAAGCACATTAAATTCTAACCCTGTGCTAAAATCAACTAAAATCCCCCAAATTAAAACTATCTAGGAGCAGTCACAGCGGGAGGTTACGCTAGGCCAGCTTGATGGAAAAGGTGTGTCTTCAGACACTAGCAGAAGAGGCGGAGGTCTGAGATGGTACGTAGTTCAGGGGGTAGGTCGTTCCAAAGGGTAGGGCCCGCCACAGAGAAGGCCCTTCCCCTGGGTGTCGCCAACCGGCATTGCCCGGCCGACGGCACCCTGAGAAGGCCCTCTCTATGGGAGCGGATCGGACGAAGGGATGTATGGGGCAGGAGACGGTCTCGCATATAACTAGGTCCCGAGCCATGGAGCGCTTTGAAGATGGTCGTCAGAACCTTGAAGCGCACCCGAAAGGCCACAGGTAGCCAGTGCAGCTCGTGCAGGAGAGGTGTTATGTGGGAGCATCTAGAGGCTCCCATAATCACCCGCGCAGCCGCATTCTGGGCTAGCTGTAGCTTTCGAGTGCACCTCAAGGGGAGCCCCATGTAGTGATGGCAAACCTTTTCAGACACTGAATGCACATATGCCCAAACTGAAAGATACGTGCATGCGAATGTGTGATTCTGCAGATGTGCACACACCATGCACATGTGCATGCATGAACATGCACAGCAGAGACCTGACAATCAGCTGGCCAGTGGGACTTCCCCAACATTAGCAGTGCAGCAAGAGTTAAGATCTGTTTCTTTCGTGAGCTTCTGTTTCAACATTTGTTACCTTCCCGCCAAAGGTGGCTCCTATTTTTCTACTTGCATTTTTAACGTGCCTTCTGCTAGGTTGGCAGAAGCTGGGACAAGGGAGTTCACTCCATTACGCGGTGCTAAGGATTCGAACTGCCGAACTGCTGACCTTTCTGATCGAGGAGCTCAGCGTCTTAGCCACTGAGCCACTGTGTCCCTGAAGCATTTCTATACACGGTTGCTATTGGATTTCCTAAAAGAGCTTCCTTCAGACAATGAGAAACACAACAGGTGCTTATTTGAACCCAGGCAAGCACATGGCCCAACTAATCACAGGAAAAGCGTTGCTCTTTTAACCAATGAAATTTAGATTAAACAAATGAAAGTTAAAAACTCCCAATACTGCCCTCTGCGTAACAGAAAGAGCATTGCCCCCAAACTATTTTTATTTATTTTTTATTTATTTTATTCAATTTATATCCCGCCCTTCTCTGAGAGGACCCAGGGCGGCGCACAGGAATTTAAAACAATATACAAAATAGTACCAAATATAATTTAAAAAACCTATTAAATGACAGAAACCTGCGCTAAAACCAGATTACAATCCCCCATTTAAAACTGTCTAATATTTGTCCCAGCGGAGGCTATGTTAGGCCGGCTTGATGAAATAAGTGTGTTTTTAAACACCGGCGGAAGAGGCGGAGGTCGGTGATAGTGCGGAGTTCAGGGGGTAGGTCGTTCCAAAGGGCAGGGCCCGCCACAGAGAAGGCCCTTCCCCTGGGTGTCGCCAGCCGGCATTGTCCGGCCGACGGCACCCTGAGAAGGCCCTCTCTGTGGGAGCGTATCGGTCTAAGGGATGTATGGGGCAGGAGACGGTCTCGCATATAACTAGGCCCCGAGCCATGGAGCGCTTTGAAGATGGTCGTCAAGACCTTGAAGCGCACCCGAAAGACCACAGGAAGCCAGTGCAGCTCACGCAGGATCGGTGTTATGTGGGAGCATCTGGGGGCTCCCGTAATCACCCGCGCGGCTGCATTCTGGACTAAACTGAACAGCGTTTTGTGATTTTGTGGAGGATGTAGTTGAGCCTTTGTGTATTCTGAACATACTATAATTTTAAACAAACCCTGCTGGATCTGCCAAAGGCCATCAACTTTATGCTGTTGTTTCCCACAGCTGGTATACAGGCACCTTGGAGAACTTGATAAGGAAGTTTAGAAGGAAACAGCTTTCTCCTCCATTACTCCATGGCAGCCAATAAACTCAGTAGTATTCTGCCTGGGAGCTGAAATACATGTAGCCATTGCTGATACATCTCTACTCCTGTATTGATTTATCTTATTTCTCCCCTTAAAGCGATCAACACCACTGCGGCCAACTGTGAGTTTCATAAATAACCATATCCTTTCAAAAAAGACAATTTTTTTCTTTGATATCCTGACTCACAAGCTAACTGTAGCCTTCTACAGGCATTCATGTGAATGCACAGAAGCGAGTCCCTTGGACTGCAAGGCCATCCAACCGGTGAGTCCTAGAGGAGATCAACCCTGACTGCTCTTTAGAAGGCCAGATCCTGAATCTGAATCAAGAAGCCATCATGAATTAAATCAACGTCCAAAACTATAATTGCATCTCAATAATGGACGGGCAGTTCCAGTTTATCCAAGAAAGAACATTCCTACTTGTTTTAAGTAAATTTCTTTTATCCTATGTGAATCATAAGAATCACAGGAACCTCTCCTTTAAAGCATTAATTTCTTTCCTAGGGTCCCATAGCTTGGTCCTGGGGAAGAAAGTTATGGGAAATCTAGACAGCATACTAAAAAGCAGAAGTACATACAGTCAAGGCTATGGTTTTTCCAGTTGCAATGGATGGCTACAAATGCTGGACCATAAAAAAGGCTGAGTGCCAAAGAATGGAGGCCTTTGAGCAATGGTGCTGGAGAAGACTCCTGCGAATCCCTTGGACTGCAAGGTGATCCAACCAGTCAATTCTAGAGGAGATCAACCCTGACTGCTCTTCAGAAGGCCAGATCCTGAAGAGGAAACTCAAATCCTTTGGCCACCTAATGAGAAGGAAGGACTCCCTGGAGAAGAGCCTCATGCTGGGAAAGATGGAGGGCAAAAGAAGAAGGGGATGACAGAGAATGAGGTGGCTGGATGGAGTCACCGAAGTAGTCAGCGTGAGCTTAAATGGACTCCAGAAGATGGTAGAGGACAGGAAGGTCTGGAGGAACGTTGTCCAGGGGGTCGGATGGGTGGGACATGACTTTGTAACTAACAACAAAAGCCAGTTTGATCTAGTGGTTAAGGCACCAAGTTATAAATCAGGAGATGGTGAGTTCTAGACTTAACAGAGGGATACAATCAAGATCAAGTGAGGTACTAATACCACTCTATAAAGCCCTAGTAAGACCACACCTAGAACACTGCATCCAGTTTTGGACATCACACTATAAAAATATATATGATGAGACTGTAGAAAAAGGTCAGAGAAGAACAACCAAGATTATTAGGGGACTCATGGCTAAAACATACGATGAACGGCTACAGGAACTGGGCATGGCTAGCCTAGTGAAGAGAAAGACAGGGAAGACATGATAGCAGTCTTCCAATATTTGAGGGGTTTCTACAGAGGATCTACAAGGTCCCTTCCAACTCTGTTAATCTATCTATCTAGTCCTGCCTTAGACATGAAAGCTAGGCAGATGACTTTGGGCCAATCACCAGGAGACAGTGAGATCTAATATCATCTTCGGTATGAACGTTGGGCCAGTCACTCTTTCTCAGTCCAGCCAAACTCACATGATTACATTGTAGGGGAAAATAGGAGGAGGTAAGACTTTTAATATGCCCAATGCCTTGAGTTGTTTATAAAAATTATAAAGGCGGAATTAAAAAAAATATATAGATATGGACATGGATATTTATCCATATCCACATCCATACACATTTTGGATTTTTAATCTTTGAGCCAAGGAGTTACGTTTATATTATCTTGATCACAATCCCTTGGCTCTGAATTTCAACAATGAACAAGGCTACAGACAAACATGAGGGAAGCTACTGGCTTAACTCTCATATACGTATTTAGCATCCAGGCAAATCTATTTTCCAATTGGTAGAAATTTCTTTTATCAAAAAGAAAATAAATCGCATTGATACTTCCATGCAGCTGAGATGCCTTGAGGCACCGTTCCTGTTGGGCAGCATTTCCCAACTGCTAAACTAATTTAAAAACAGACAGGTATATCTAAAAGGATGCCTTTCCTACATAACCGAAAAGGAAGGATACCTTTTCTGAAAAGGTATCAGTTGAACGAGAGATGTTATCATTTGCAAAATATAAAGAGTTCTAAAGCCATTTATCATGCATATATTTATGCAACTTTAATTGGATAATTAACTCACCAATTACCCAACTCATACCAATTTATCTGAATACAATTTCTTAAATAGGGTGACAAACCCAACTGCCATTTCTAGTTTAAATTTTATATTATTTTAATATGCTTTTGTAAATTCTTAAGTTAGATCAAGCACCTTATCAAATACTGATCTTTTCCTTGGTCTTTCAGTCACAAATCCTTTTTTTTAAATGAGCTAGAATATTTAGAAAGAGAAGAGAAGAAAAGAGAAGAGAAGAGAAGAGAAGAGAAGAGAAGAGAAGAGAAGGATGGGATGGGATGGGATGGAAATAATAGGAATAGGAATAAGAAAGGAAGGGAAGGGAAGGGAAGGGAAGGGAAGGGAAGAGAAGAGAAGAGAAGAGAAGAGAAGAGAAGAGAAGAGAAGAGAAGAGAAGAGAAGAGAAGAGAAGAGAAGAGAAGAGAAGAGAAGAGAAGAGAAGAGAAGAGAAGAGAATCTTTCCAATAACCATGATTATATTTTTATAAATAATTAAATAAATGAAATTATCAATTATTTTACATATTCTTTTACAAATGGCAGATCTCTGAATTTTACTTACCCTTCCAGGCACCCATTGCTTGATGGTCCTTAAGATTCTCCTATTTTATTATATATTTAAAAATGTTATAATTAGCTCATCTCTCATCTCTGACATAATGTTAACTAAAATGAGGTAATTAATGCTTAACCTACTGTGCAGTAATTGAAAGGGCCAAATTGAACCCAAACCCATTTCTATGGTCTCCCACCAACAAAATAGAGATTTTATTCCAGTTTTCAATATCCTCTGAGATTCTTTTAATTTAGATTCTTTTATGGATAGATGAATTAATCTGTTTCCAGACCAGTCTATTTCTACTCCATATCATTTTTCACACTGTTATTATTAAGTTTCCTCTAACCCATTATCACAGTAATTTACCGTCATTTTTAAATTTACGTGAAACTTCACACGTACCAATGTTTTACATTTGTACTTTTTTTAAGGATATCAGTGCATATTTAAAAACTAAGCCTTTCTAAAGAAAAATGCGCATAACAATTTGCTGCCACAAACTAACATCCATTTTTCGTGCATTAAATATAGGCTTAGGAACTTTGCAGCCTCCCTTATCATTGCAGTCATTTCCATTCCCCAATTTCACAAAAGCAACGGGATGCACCAGAAGGCAAGGCAAGGCAAGAAACAATGGATGGGAACTAAGGAGAGAAGCAACTTGGAACTTAGGAGAAACTTGCTAACAGTGAGAACAATTCACCAGTGGAACAACTTGCCTGCCTAAGTTGTGGGTGCTTCATCACTGGAGGCTTTTGAGGAGAGACTGGGTAGCCACCTGTTTGAAATGATACAGGGTTTCCTGCTTGAACAGGGTTTTGGACTAGAAGACCTCCAAGGTCCTTTCCATCTCTGTATCCTGTTATTCTGCTGGCCTATGATAGCCTTGACTTTTGCCATCCTCAAAACACTAATAACAAAGAGACTAAACAATACCCTAAACTGCCAACTCAGACAAACAATCACACAGTAAATAACAGCCAAATCCAGGAACCACCAAGAACACTAACAAGGAAAGTCCCATATCTATAAACAGAGAGCAAACCTACCCCCTGTTAGCACTGATGATGTTACCTATTTAGGTAACGAAATGTCTGCAAGAAAATAATGAAGATCAGAGAGTACCACAGAGCATATTATAAACCAATGCTTCTATTTATTTTATTGATTGATTTGATTTGTCATAAGAATAAACATGAGTATGAATGAAATGGATATGAATAAATGGGGACAGTAGGACAGGGATGGTAAGCACTTATGCAGGCCCCTTACAGACCTCTTAGGAATGGGGTGAGGTCAACAGTAGACAGTTTAAGGCTAAGGTTATGGAGATTTGAAGATGTAACAACAGAGTCAGGTAGTGCATTACAGGCTGAAGTCATATTTTCTGCAATCAGATTTGGAGCAGTTTACATTGAGTTTGTATCTATTGTTTGCTCGTGTATTTTTGTGGTTGAAGCTGAAGTAGCCATTGACCCGCAGGACGTTGGAGCGGATAATTTTGTATACTACGCTTAAGTCCAATTGTAGGCAGCATAGTAATAGTCAGTAGTAGGCTACTGACCAGTAGGAAGCTGCCAAAACCTGTTCATTCATTGCCCTAAGCCAGGGGTCTGCAAAGTCGGCTCTTTTAAGACTGGTGGCTATGCTGGCTGGGGAACTCTGGGAGTTGAAGTCCACCAGTCTTAAAAGAGCCGACTTTGCAGACCCCTGCCAGCTCTGGGAAGAAGGGAAAAATTGCACTTTGCATCAAAGGGAAATAAATTGCTAAGGATCTCCCCCTTCCAAGAAAATGTCTTTTTTGGTACATGTTGTATGCATTGTTTACAAAAATATCTGAACAGCTACTCTGGGGGGATAATAGCCTTCAGCGAAGGTGTTCTTCTCTCTCTCTCTCTCTCTCTCTCTCTCTCTCTCTCTCTCTCTCTCTCTCTCTCTCTCTCTCTCTCTCTCTCTCTCTCTCTCTTTTTTTACTTAAACACTACAGTGAGTCTCCAGCTGGGGGGAATAGCAGGTTGGCATCCTGGCAACTAGGTATTTTTCTAAATAACTCCAACTGTAGCTGTTTGTTGTGGTCCTCACAAGAAGGGTGGAATACAGCTAGAATTGATTCTGGTTGTGTTTCTTCATTGTGGATTCTCTTTGCTCTTCTCTGTTGCCAGCAGCTTAGGCAAAGTGAGCAGCCATTAAGTGAATCCTCCCTGTTTTCCCTTTCTTTTGGAGACCAACCACTTACTGGTTGTTAGCAGGAAGGGTGTTTTCTCTTCAAACAATTGCCTTGAAATTCATACCTTGTGGTATTATGGTGTATGTGGAGGAAGAGGGTGATAAAATGATAGCATGATAGCAGTGTTCCAGTATCTCAGGGGTTGCCACAAAGAAGAGGGAGTCAAACTATTCACCAAGGCACCTGAGGATAGAACAAGAAGCAATGGTGGAAACTAATCAAGGAGAGAAGCAACTTAGAACTGAGGAGATATGTCCTGACAGTTTAGAACAATTAATCAGTGGAACAACTTGCCTCCAGAAGTTGTAAATGCTCCAACACTGGAAGTCTTCAAGAAGATGTTGGATAGCCATTTGTCTGAAATGGTATAGGGCTTCCTGCCTAGTTGGACTACAAGACCTCCAAGGTCCCTTCCAACTCTGCTATTGTATTGTATTGTATTGTATTGTATAAAATAAATGTAATTCAGGAATTAGAGGCAAAAAGGAGGTTAAAGCCATCGGTCCCCAAAGCTGGGATCACCACCTGCCTACTATTTCATTCTTTTCAAGCCCTGGGCATATCCAGAACTATCCTACCTTTGTTTTAGCTTTAATCACATGGAAATGGAGATGGAAATACATCAAGTCAACTCTCAACCTCATGGGCTTCTAGTCTGATCAGCTTTTGGGTGCAGAATTCTCCTGTGAATAATCATTTTCCATGAGATTCAATAACCTGCAGGAAGTTAGTACCCACCCACCCCCTAGAAAAATGAAATATTTTAGGAAATATTAAAAGGGGAGAATATTTCCCCTAAAAGGGAGGTGGAAACTCAGCCCTCCCCCGTTTTTCAATGGGCCATTAAGGCCCTAAGCCTTAATCTACATAACAAAGACCTACCTCCTTCAGACAGAGCCATAATAGGCATTGCCCAAAGCCCTTTCATTACATCATCACCCAGCAAGGCTCAACCAAGCCTGGGACACAGACAACCTACAAAGTTACCCCTGCATGGCCCCATTGGAGTCTGTCAACCAATCAGAATACAAGCTCAAATTCTAAAAGCTCAGAGAAGGCATAAAATCCAGGCACTCTCCGCATCTCTTCCCCTTATTTTTGCCCAGGACCTCAACCCATGTGATCCTGTCCATCAATAAACCTCCTTTCCAAGCAACCTCCATGAATCCAGTGTCTTTCTCCCCACTTGGAACCAAACCCAGAGGGACATTTCTTCCAACAAACCTTCACCAAAATCTTCAGCAGACAATTCTTCGCTTTTGACAGCCAAAATGTCATCCTAAAGCAACATCTGGAATGCCACTGAAAGATTTGTTGGTTAAGTCTGAGAATAAATGGAGAAAAAACGCTCGCACAATACTGCATCGTTGTCTATAAACCCCGAATGACCCTTACAATCATAGTGATAATTTCATGTCGCTCATCAGAAAAGAGACTTCCGACTTTAGGAATAATTTCCTTAATTCTGAACATTTCAAAGAACACTCTGCAGAGAGAAAGGGTGCAATCTGCAGAGAATATTTCCAGCAAAAGGTGGAGAAATGTTTGTGCTAAAGGGCTATCTAAAGTTGAGAAGGTTACTCTAAGGCCAGGGGTGGGCAAACTTTGCAACTTTAAGTCTGAAGGACTTCAGCTCCCAGAATTCTCCAGCCAGCAAAGTCTGGGAGCTGAACTCCTTCAGACTTAAAGTTGCAAAGTTTGCCCACCCCTGCTCTCAGGCAGTGATGGCGAACCTTTTCGGCACTGAGGGATGAAAAGGTTGTGTGGAAATGTTCCCCGCCCACATGCTCAGCAGGGCCATGCTCCAGAAAAGCTGAACCTCTGGGTTCTAGTGTGCATGCATGTCCAACAATCAACAACAATATGCCGGTGCCTATGGACAGGGCAGTTTTTGGCATTGCCACACACATGAAGGGATCACATTCCAGAAAAGCCAAACTTCGGGGTTCTGGCGTGCATGCATTCCTGATGATCAGCTGGGCAGCGGGCGTGCACAGGCTGGTTTTTGGCACTGCCATGCACACGAAGGACAGCCGATCATCGCATGCAAACCCGAAACCCAGAAGACAAACTGACAAGGCTGCATGTGCTGGGCTACATGTTTTCATGTGCCACTTTGGGCACACGTGCTATAGTTCACCATCACATCTCTAAGGTTACCTGCTTTGTAATCCTGTTGGTATCAGTCACTGCCACCCAATACCATTTTTATATTCCTTGAACGCCTCTCTCACATGTGATTGTGAGATGCTATGTTTCTCCCTTGAAACTTGTAGCTGACTGTACCCATAAAGAAAAGCTCCCATTAAATATATCTTGATAACATTCATGAGCTGAGAACATAAGAACATAAGAATAGCCTTGCTGGAAGAGGCCACAGCCCATCCAGTCCAGCCTTCTGTCTCACACAGTGGCTCTCCATTTGCTTCAGGGTCTTCCTAAGCAGATGTCTTCACCTGCTTGTGATTCCCTGCAAATGGCATTGAGAGATATCCTGCCTATCTCTCCAACCCGGAGGGTGTCCTTAGGCATCCATAATGATAGCCATGGATACCCTTGTTCTCCATGAACTCGTCTAATCCTTTCTTAAAGGTGTCGAGGCTGACAGCTGTCACCACTTCTTCTGGCAGGGAGTTCCATAGACCAGTGACCCTCCGGGTGAAAAAGTACTTCCTCTTATTTGTTTGAGGTCTAGCTTCCAAAAGTTTCATGGAGTGCCCCCTAGTTCTAGTGTCGTGCGATAGGGAAAAACAGTTTTTTCTTTTCTACTTTGTCCACACCGTGCATGATTTTATAGACTTCAATCAGGTCACCTCTCAGGCGCCGTCGTTCTAGAGTGAAGAGGCCCAGCCGTTGCAGCCTCAGATGGTAAGGAAGGTGTTCCAGCCCCCTAATCATTCTGGTTGCCCTCCTCTGCACCTTTTCCATTTCCATAATATCCTTCTGAAGGTATGGTGACCAGAACTGTACACAATACTCCAGATGGGGCCTCACCATAGATTTATAAAGAGGCAAAATAACACTTGCTGATATTCAAGATATGCTAATATTAGTGGGCATCAAAAGCCTTTTTTTTTTTTTGCACATTCACTCAGGGGGTACAGATAAGATTCAGCCTATGTGGGAATCAACGAAATACAAATGCCTTTGACATCTTTAGCCATGTAGCATCATTTTCTCCAAGAGATACACTGCATGGATAAATGTAAGACTTGCCTTTAAATGTGTTCCTTCATGGTGGACAAAGTGCCAACATTTATCAATATAAACATCTATTGGCTAGCTCAAAAAAGGAGCATGTGCACACACCAGCAGATATGGTCATTGACAGAAAGAGCATGGGGTGATGGATGAAAGCAATATTTTCAGCATCTCTTCAATAGCAAGCCATAACTTCTGTCCTTTGCTCAGTAAAGTGATCAAAGAGCACTGCAATCCAGTTGGGGGGGAAAAACGGTTTAATTTTGTAGCATGAACATTGCTGGCCTTTTATATATATAAAAGCATCGATGAATTCCATTTGATTAGCAGCGGCTTATATTTTGGAAGTCTTTTAATGTTCACAACGAAGCACAATTCCTGCCTATAATTTTATTATTAAATCATAGTGGATCACCTTGGCAATAATGAGGCATTATATTTCTACATGTCACATTGGAGGTAATCAAGAAAAATAGAAACCAGGCGTTTCTTGAATTTCCCCTACATTTCATGCTGTTAAAGGTAAAGGTTCCCCTTGCATATATGTGCTAGTCGTTCCTGACTCTAGGGGGCAATGCTCATCTCCGTTTCAAAGCAGAAGATCCAGCGCTGTCTGATGATGTCTCCATGGTCATGTGGCCTGCATGGCAAAATGCTGAAGGTGCACGGAACGCTGTTACCTTCCCACTAAAGGTAGTTCCTATTTCTCTACTTGCATTTTTTTACTTGCTTTCGAACTGCTAGTTTGGCAGAAGTTGGGACAAGTAATGGGAGCTTACTCCATCACGTGGCGCTAGTGATTCGAACTGCTGAACTGCTGACCTTTCTGATCGACAAGCTCAGAATCTTAGTCATTGAGCCACTGCATCCCTGTTCACACTGTTACATTTCCTTAAAATCTTAATGGATTTCTAAACTTTTAGCAAGCTTGTGGCAGCAATGGCTATAATAGGGAAGGGGAAAGCATCCCATTATATAAGAATCGTTTAAATATTATACAGCAATCACCCAGTGAGTTTCCATAACTGGGCTGGAATTGAATCCGGATGTCCTCGGTCCTAACTGAATATCTGATCCACTCAACTGCCCAGGTTCTCTTTTATTTATTCTATGTCTTGCCTCTTGGCTTTAATGAAAAAATAAAAAAAGCTCGCAAAAATTAAAAACCCAATGGAAAATATTTTAAAAGCATAAAACAAAATAACCTCAAAGAGCTTGGAAAAAAGATGTGTATCTAAACATTTTCTAACTAGTGTGCAATTCCTAAGATGTTGTGTTCCATAACTCAGAGATCTGCATAATGTAGGCATTATGCAATCCCAGCATCCTGCACCTTCTTCAATGATGCCCACAAAGATTGACTGTCTTCACCCAAAACATTAAATCATGATTTAAACATTGTTTACTGAATAAGTTATACTTGCCTGGATTCACACAATACCCTGAACCATAAATTACATTTATATACAGTACTGATGTAGTGTGTGGTACGCATCACGCCTATAGTTTCCAGTAGAGTGGGGGGAGAAGCATATTTTTAAACTAATATATTCTTAAAACGCCCCAAAACTCTTCAGCATGATGTAATTTATATATGCCTATTTTTTGCTTGCTCTTGTAGGCACTCGTTCTCATACATATGCACCTTTTTCCCCCCTAGCAGGTTTGACAATGATACAGTAAATGGATGAAAACAAGAACGATGGAGGGGGAAAAACCCACCATCCCTTCCTGTAAGAATTAAAATGCACCAAGGATACAGCTGGTATAATGACACACACCGTGCTTGTTGACAACAAAAACAACGGACATGTCTTGTTTCAAGATCAGAACAGCGCATTGAAGGTAGATGAATCCATATATTCTTCATAGGTATGTTGATTTTGTTTTGCTCTCCATAGCGTTGACTGAGCGCCCAGCCATTTTGTATCATTATCCATACAAGCCTTCCCCAAAATCAGGGCAGAAGTTTAAAAATGACCATTAGAATGAGCTCAACCCAAGGAAATAAGCACCAGGTATTTGGTTGTTCCTTCCAGGCTGAATTAAATTAAAATTAAATAACAAAAGGTCGTTTCTCAGGAGAGATTACCACTTCCATCTACAATACATATGGATGGCAGGGCAAGGGAGCCCTTGGCACAGTCTCTTATAGTCACAAACAGAACTTGGAATGACCGAAGGGATGAATTGTTTCTTGCAAAGGCCCCCTCCCTGTTCGCTCCTCTTTTGTTTCCTATGGGAAGGGCCAATCATCTCCAAGGGGTGGCTTTACTCCCAAGTCGACCCTGGGTTCTTAGTTGTTCTTGTCTTTCTGGCAGCTGGGCGAATGCGCACACTGGGAACAGGCTCCAGCTGTTCCTCTGCCTCACTGATGTCTAGCTCCTTCTCTGCCTCTGACGCAGAGCCCTTGTCTGAGCTTTACTCAGTCCCCAGGACTGGCCCATCTTCCTCCCCAACCTCCTCACTGTCCGACTCTGCGGCCAGCTCCACTGGACGCCGGTGGGACACAACAGACCTTGGTTAAAATGATCAGCCTACAGAAAAGTTTTCCTGCATTTTTCTCCATTCTCATTCAAGTTAATGAAAGGAAAATGGTCTTCTAGTTTTATTTTAAAAGAGGAGAAAACTTTAGACAATTGCTCGTGGATAGCCTGTGGCGTCCTTACATTAGTAAGGTCCCTTCGGGGAGAGGGGGCGGTCTAGAAGTCCAATAAAAAATAATAATAATAATTAATCTGGCTACAAGGTAGCCACAGATTGTGTGGAGGAAAGCCTACCTTGCTTTGTCTAACCATCTTTCCAGTCCTTTGCAACCTCCTGGGTTTCTCTTAGTTTTGTTAAACTCCATTGTAAAACTTCAACATAGGGACCCTTCCAATTGAGCTTTAGCAGACTGGGCTATCTGGGCATCCAGAGATGCTTCAGAACAAAGGAAAGGCATGTTATAGAAAACACAGCAGCGGTTCCCGCGATCACCTCCAATGAGGAGGCAAGATTAAAAACCCCAAGAAAATCCAAAAGAAGCTTTCAAACATGCTGAGAATAAGATAGGAAAACCTCTTTCACTGGGGAAAGAATAAAAAAAAAACAACCCGCAAAGCAGAGTGTTAATTAAAATGGGTATTTGTGCAAAGAGTTTTTAAAATGGAGTTTTGTTTTGAACATATTCTATTTTTAGAAAGAAAACTCTGCTGTTTTGGATTGGAATACTGTTTTCTATTTTGACTGAATTAGTTAGTAGTATGGTTCAGTTCTTATGCTTACTGCCTCAGTAGGATTAGGATGGAGGTGGTTCTAAAAATGTTACAGTAATGACAACAACAATAGCAAAATTAGAAAGAAAGCCTGTTTATTTCCCAAAGATGTTATGGTCATTTTATGTTCACTTCAGGTTCTTGTAGTTCAAAGCAACATGTAAATTCTCAAGTGTCCTGCAAACTGCATTTTCTCAGCTAGGTTTTAATCAATAAACTGTCATTTTCACATCTAGCTAACACAAGCTTGGATCAACGTATCTATCAATTGTGTGTCATAAAGGTCATGCTACCCTTTTGTGTTTTGTTTGTAACAGCACAAACGGAGCAATTAACTTCCTCTGACCATCTTTCTCAAATAAAACAAGAAGGCTGCGTGTTGAATTTGGCAGTGCCCTTTATACTAAACATTTGTTCTCTCTGTTTCAATAAGAAATATGACATAGATGAATGAGAACTGTCATGGAATTGAAGAGAGGAGAAATGGGGAGAGATATTTTTAGATGGTGTTTCCCAAAACTCAACATCATTAAGATGTCTTCCCCAAATTGACATGGACCTCTGTTTCCTTTTATAACTGAAAGAATTGAACTTTCCTTTGTAAAGGTTTTTTTAAAGAAACAAATTCCCCTGACCTTAGCTTGCTTTTAAAAATATAACTGCAGGAAAAGAAGAAGCGGAGCTGGAAGGTAGGGTTAAACATGCCATTAGTTTAGAGTCATTGCATTGTCACCAAGGACCTAAGTCCAGCCCTCCATGAATTCTCTTGACCCTTATCTAGTGCCAAAGGTAGCTTTGATTGCTAATTGACTACATTCTTGAATTAGAGGTCGCAACAATAAACTCTTATGTGCTTTGAACTCAACGAATGCCGCTGGTTATCTATGCCTGAAAATAACAATAGTTCTTTGCACCAGCTTTCCTTAGGGTGCAAAGTCCTTTTTTAAAAAAAAATGTGTGGTTTTATGAACTTGATTGTTTCTTAGCATTTGCATCAAGGGTTTTGGACTTCTTTTACCTCTGGATTCAATTTTATTGAACTCAGTGGTGCACAGGACAGACCAACAGAATACCTTATGCCACCAGAGTTGAAATTTTGGGCTTAGAACTATGCCGCCTTTGGTCTGACCTAAGCATAGTACATAAAATTACCTACTACAATATTCTACCTGTCAATGGACGACTTTAGCTTCGACCACAACAATACACAAGCACACAATAGATACAAACCTAAGATAAACCATACCAAACTCAATTGCAGAAAATATGACATCAGCAACAGAGTGGTCAATGCCTGTAATGTGTCACCTGACTCAGTGGTTTCTTCCCCAAACCCCCATAATGTTATCTTTAGACTGTCTACTATTGACCTCACCCCATTCCTAAGGCACCAATGTGCCTACCATCCCTGTCCTAAAAACCCCACTGATTTGTATCTGTTTCATGTATTCATAATCTTGTATGTACTTATATCTATTATCTTATACACACTTGCCAAAACAAATAAATAAATAAATTAGCAGATACCTTTCAGGCACTATAAAATAGTTCCATGGGAAGACCTCTCCAAGAACAGACCCCAATCTTCCAGCCAGATTGGGGTCTGTTTTCGATTGTTATTAATAGGAAGAGAGAGTAAGATGTCTAGTTAATCAGCTTTCATCAGAAATGCTCCGTTTCCATGATAACCTGGTTTTGACTGAGAAATGGAATGCTGAAATTGACTGCTTTGATAAATCTTGAGCTCATTAATGTGGCCTGGCTGACAGCTTTGTTTGCCTTTGTTTGAGTGATCTTAGAAATCCCGTCTCACCGTTTTTTTTTTTACAACTAAATGCCAAGTTGGCTTATCAGCTGCCAGAACAGCGACCGCTTTAGCCTGCTGCAGCAAAAACAGCAAAGAGGTCTGTGACCTCCTAAACAGAAGCAATTTATTATCACATCAGCTTTGGTGAATCACAGTTCATTGCATCAGAACTGATGGAATCTGATCATCTTCCTTCTATTATCTCCACAGAGGTAGAGCTTAAGCACAAGATACGGAAGGATGTGATCCACAAGGGCACGGTGGCTATCGGTCTTGACTGCCCAAACAAACATTCAAAGATTCAGGAGTGAATGAAACAAGATATAAATCAGCCTCGGTTCAACCTGGCTATGTATATCTTCAATCCTGAATATGTGCAATATGTTGGCAGAGAATTCATCATCTTGAACAATCTGTTTTCTTCCAAAAGGGAGGGGGGGAAAAACCTAAAGCTTAAAAGGGCAAAGATTGAATTGAAACTGAAGTGTGTGTAAAGGTGAATGGATGTTTAAAAAGTAAAGTGAAGGACAGAGCAAAGGCAGAATTTGAGCACTGTAGTAGGCAAGGATTCATCCCATAGATGACGTTCAATAAAAAGTTTCATCCGTGAACCAGAAATCAAAATCAAAGCCACAGTCGGTGATCATAAGGAAAGTAAAAAGGTGGAAGCCGAAAAATGAACCTGTGGCCAATGCAATATTGTTAGGTGGCAAAGCTGAGAAGCAAGCTAAGACCGATGGGAAATTGAGGACATAGGAATATACTGTATCTCTGGATAATAATTTAGAATTCAAAGATGATTCATTTGGGATGGAAAGCCATCTGGGGAAGGAAGGGAGGGAGGGAGGGAGGGAGGAAGGAAAGGAAGGAAGGAAGGAAGGAAGGAAAGAAGGAAGGAAGGAAGGAAGGAAGGAAGGAAGGAAGGAAAAGGGAGGGAGGGCGGAGTCTTATCTTGATGTAGCTGCTAGTAGCACTGAGTTTTAGGTATGGTTGGGCTGCTTCAAGAGAACCTCTAGCTAAGATTCTGTACAATTCGGAGAATCCCCAAATCCCACTCCTGGCTGGCCCCACCCAGCCCTCCCCTCCCAGAAATCTCCACGTGGCCTATTTTGGATGCAGGCAAGTGCAGGGCGCACATGGAGGCTCAGGGAGGGTGAAAAACAGGCCTACCGGAAGTTCAGGAAGGCCAGAAAAGGGCCCATTTCCAGCCTCTAGGGGGCCTCTGGAGCCTGAGGAGGCCATTTTCACCCTTCCAGAGGCTGAGGGAAAGCATCTGTAGCCCGTGGAGAGCAAAAACAACCCCCTCCCCTGACGCGGTGCAGGAGGCCAACTAGGCCATGCCCACCATAAGAACATAAGAACATAAGAACAGCCTTGCTGGAACAGGCCACAGCCCATCCAGTCCAGCCTTCTGTCTCACACAGTGGCTCCCCATTTGCTTCAGGGTCTTCCCAAGCAGATGTCTTCACCTGCTTATGATTCCCTGCAAATGGCCTTGAGAGATATCCTGCCTATCTCTCCAACCCGGAGGGTGTCCTTAGGCATCCATCATGATAGCCATGGATACCCTTGTTCTCCATGAACTCCTCTCATCCTTTCTTAAAGGTGTCGAGGCTGACAGCTGTCACCACTTCTTCTGGCAGGGAGTTCCATAGACCAGTGATCCTCTGGGTGGAAAAGCATTTCCTCTTATTTGTTTGAGGTCTAGCTTCCAAAAGTTTCATGGAGTGCCCCCTAGTTCTAGTGTTGTGCGATAGGGAGAACAGTTTTTCCTTTTCTACTTCGTCCACACCGTGCATGATTTTATAGACTTCACCATGGTCATGCCCACACAGCAACTGGGCAGAGTACCCCTTCCTAAAAATTTTGAAGCCACCCCTGGTTTTAGGAGATGATTAAAGCCAAAGACTAATATAAGATTTTCAACTGAGGGAAAGTTTATATTCTCACCAACCAGCAGCACACAAAAGACTCATACTTTGCAAATTAGAGGAGAGGTTAAAAACTAACTTCGCTAGTTCAAAAAATAATAATAAAGAGCAAGACAACATCAGAAAATCTACTTACCATATCCATTACCCTTGGAAGGGACCTTTTTCATAGAACTTTATGATTTGAGGAACGTTTTATATTTTGCTTGCAAAGGACCATCTAGAATTTGTTTCTTTGTTTGTCAAAGATGTACAAGATAGCAGATATAGGTATCAACATAAACATAAACAAAGGAAGGAAGTACAGATCAATGGGGACAGTAAGACAGGGCACACGGGTGTGCTTATGCACGCTCCCCTTTGCAAGTGGCAACACGCTTTCTTTCCAACCGACAAATTGTGTTGGATAGCCTCTGTGGTTGTTGCAGTTGTTGTTGAATTCAGCAAATTTGCACAGTAAGCGACTCAGGTAGGGAAAAAAAGCACAGGAGGGCCCTGAACGCTGCATTTTAACATCTCAGAGTTCCAAAATCAGAGACCTTGGAAAAGTATCAGCTCTTTTATAAGAAAAAGTAAATGTTCCAAAGCCAGCAAGGCCTGGGTAACTGTTCAAATGAAGGGCTTTACTATCAGAATTTGCTCTGATGCTCCAAATTTATCCTGCAAGGTCAGAGCGACAAGTTAGGTGACTGTGGAGAGCTTCACATCTCTTCTCTGTGGGGAAATGAAGCAATAAAATTCATTGTAGGCGATCTTTAACACCTCAAAATTTTAGCCTGTGAATTGCTATGGGTAGTTTAGCCTGAGCAATAGTTGCTCTGCTCTTTTTTCTGAGTCCCATTATCAAGTATAAAGAAGCAACTTCTTAGGCTGGATACAATATTGATCTCTTTCTCCATAGGACCCAAAAGATTTAATTACGTCTACCACAGCTTCATACTCCTCTTTGTTTCACACCCACCAAAAAGGAATGTTTCCAGAATGGCATTAATGTGCCCTCTTTTTACCCATGAGCTGATCTCAAACATTTCGCTGTTCAAAGAATAAGCTATACCTCTCTTTCTGCACGCAACACCCATCCTCTCCATATCTGCCCGAATTTATGGACTAGAGTACCGTGCACTAGCCACATCCTCTAACTTTAAAAAGAAGCACCTCCTAAAAGCAATAACACAATAGACTACAATGTTTCAGAGATTAGGACAAGCAATTAGAGACCATTCCATAAATACGATGACAGCTAGAATTTATTGGCATTGAGCCTGCCAACACGAGATTCTTTAATCTTTTTTTCGGGCATCAGAAAATGAGGAGAAGGGGGAAATTACCATTTTAATCATCCTGGAGAACTCTCCCATGCTTTCTTATTATCTAAACGGAAGCCACCAAATTGAGGCAGTTTTCACATTAAATCAGCTTTAAAAAGCTCCAAAGTAATAGCTGCCTATTTATGCTTTTCATGGTAATGACACCACTCTGGTCTATTTTCTCAACAAGAAGCAAAACACACACACACACACACACACACACACAATCACACCACAAAAGTAATGGGTAAAATGCAAATCGCAAAGGTGACTTATTGACCAGAGTTTGAATGCTAAACTAGTACCATAGATTGATACTAAAGAATTGGAAGGGAGCATTCATTGCAGTATCCCATAACACATTGTAGAAAGTTAGCACCCACCTCTCTCCTAGAAGAATGAAATATTCTAGGAAATATTTAAAAGGCAGAATATTTCCCCTAAGAGAGAAATAAAAATCTTAAAGGAAACAGAAACTCAGTCCCAGCTCCCTGCCCCCAGCAGATATTTTGGTGCCAGCTTAATTTACAAGACAAAAGACCTTTACCCTCCAGGACATAATAAGGATTATCTACCAGCAGAGCTCACCACATGGTACAACTAAGCCCCTTCATTACATCACCCAGCTAATCTTGATTCAGACAAACATGACTCCCCCTGGGGAGGGGGAGCCAATAGGATACATGTCCTTGCCACAGAAACAGGAAGCTCAAGTTCAAAGCCCAAGAGAGGATATAAATAATAGTCCCTCTCCACTCCATGTGGTCATCTACTCAGGACTTCAAACCCATGTGGTCCTGTTCACCAATCATCTTCTCAACCAGTCTCCATTTTTCCATTGTCTTTCTCCCCACTTGGAGCTGAACCCAGCTGGACATTTCTTCCAACAATATCTATTTTTAATACAGTTCTGGATTCTTGTAAGATTTAAAACTAATACTTACTGGTGTGGCTTATTTAAAGATAGATGTAGAGATGTTTTCCGGGAGATCTCTGATAGGAATGAGCTGAATTTAACCAACTCTGGCTATTTCTTATCTTTCGATTAGTTTATTGCTTAAGTAGCAAAGTTCTTTTGCTTTTCTCTCTATAAAGGTGTGACGCTTTTAGATTCCTTGATTATGAATCTGAAATCTAGAAGGCATAGAAAACAGGAATGTTTTCAACTCTCTACTAAGGGAGAGCAGGATACGAGATAACCAGGCTGAGGTGGAGGGAGGGGTCAAATGTATCATCATTCTCCAGTCCCTTCAAACCCAAAAGAGATCTAAGTCCAGCTCACTTTGAATTCCATTGACTGTTATCTACCACCAATTTGCTTTGAATGTTAGTAGTTCAGATTCTTGTAGAGACCTTAATCTTGCAATAAATCTGCATATTCATTTGAACAGCCTGGACTCCTGATTTCCTGAGCATGACAAGTAGTTTCTCAGTCAGGCTGAGAAACAGCTGAGGCCCTTAGCTGAATTTCAGTGTATTCCTGAATTATAAAGCATGCAAGAAGAGGAAAGGGCTACATGGAATTGCTGATCATTTCAGCAGCTCTTTTCCATGAGTTATAGTTTTCGTTTAGAATGTCTTTATACAGATAAAAGCGTGATTGCATGATATGAAACAAGTATTTTGGAGATAAAACAGCGATCTAATGTTTTAGATCAGAAAAAGATGGTGTTTAATAATAATAATAATAATAATAATAATAATAATAATAATAATAATAATAATAATAATAATAATAATAATAATAATAATAATAATAATAATAATAATAATAATAATAATAATAAATTTTTATTTCTAACCCGCTCTCTCTCCCCAGAGGGACTTGAGGCGGGGCACAGGAGAATTAAAAAACAACAAACACAGAGTACAAAATTTAAAAACACAATTAAACATATCCTGCGCTAAAAACATCTATAAAAACTAAAAAAACTGTCCCTAAAACCCCTTAACACCATAACTAATTAAAATTACCCTAGGCCAGCCAAACGGAAGAAATGAGTTTTTAAAAGCTGTCGGAAGGAGCGAAGGTCAGTGGTCGTTCTGATTTCGGGAGGAAGGTCGTTCCAGAGGGTCGGGCCCGCCACAGAGAAGGCCCTTCCCCTGGACGTCGCCCGCTGGCACAGCCTAGTGGACGGCACCCGGAGAAGTCCCTCTCTGTGGGAGCGAATCGGTCGCAGGGATGTATGAGGCAGAATGCGATCCCGCAGATAGCTAGGTCCCGTGCCATGGAGCGCTTTAAAGATGGTAACTAACACCTTGAAGCGCACCCGAAAGACAACAGGCAGCCAGTGCAGCTCGCGCAGGAGCGGTGTTACATGGGAGAACCTAGAGGCTCCCATAACTGCCCGCGCGGCTGCATTCTGGACTAGCTGAAGCCTTCGGGTGCACCTCAAGGGGAGCCCCATGTAGAGAGAGTTGCAATAGTCCAGCCGGGATGTCATGAGGGCATGAGTGACTGTGCAAAGGGCACCCCGATCCAATAGGGGACGCAACTGGCGGACCAGGCGAACCTGGTAAAACGCCCTCCTGGCCGAGAAAAAAATCTCTAGTCATCAAGTTACATGAGACTAAAGTTTCTGACACTGAAACTTCCAGCAAGCAACAGAGTCTTGAAAATAAATATATCCATGATATAAATGTCCTATTTACAATGACTATTAGAAATAATTTGCAAGTTCTAAAAATCCCTTCTAATGTTGTGCAAGGTTATCCACAGCAGACCTTATTGAAATTTTATAGCTACTTTTTTTTCTTGTCGATTCATTTTTGTTGTTTTTATATTGCAGCTGGAACAAATAATTGAAGCCAAACTTCTTATCTGGAATAAAAATGACACCCGTAAGGGAAGGGGTACATTTTAAGTTTTTGCAAACTTGGACAAAGGAAAAAAAAAAGGGTTTTCATTTCAGTTCATCTTTCTAGTTTTAGATCTCATTAATATTGTTCCAGCTAAATTTAATTCCAGTTATAAAAAAAAATCCTACAAGCTTACATGTTAAGAGTTTAATTTTGTGAACTTAATCTTTTACAGTAAGAATCTATTTTTATAAAGTCCACATTCAGTCTTGTTCTCAACCTTTTTTTTAAATCTAAATCTTTAGTTGAACAGCGAATCAAGACTAACAGAGGTACTATTACAATACATGTTCCTACATCAAAATCAAATATGGGAAGCTTTTAGTTGTGAGTGCATTGCTGCAATCTTTCTTTCACGGAGAAAGATTTTAAAATCTAACAATATTTGGAAACTCAGTTTAATGAACTTTTAAATACCTACACTAGGCAATTTACAATTGAATAACAAAAAGCTTTTATGTCTGCTAAACCGGAACTTGATTCTGTTTATAATTTAATACAGAATATTTGATGAGTTGTACAAAGCAGAGATATTGGAAAATAAGGAAAACACCTGATAAATTATTACGAATGAAAGCACTAGCAATATTAGTTCTGCTATCAAACATTCTCAGAGCCAGGGCTTAATAACTCTGAGTTAATAAATCAGCATTTTTAAAAAAAAAACTATATCTAGTTTCTTCATCTTGCTATGGACTTTTGAGAGTAGACACACACACACACACACACACACACACACACACACAACATTTCTGACATATAAACCCCACTTCTCTATTTTTGAAAGAAGACTAAAATGACCTTATTCTTTTGGTCAAGGAGAGAAGCAACTTGGAACTGAGGAGAAATTTCCTAACAGTTAGAACAATTAACCAGTGGAACAGCTTGCCTCCAGAAATTGTGAATGCCCCAACACTACAAGTCTTTAAGAAGATGTTGGGTAGCCAATTGTCTGAAGTGGTATAGGGCTTCCTGCCTAGGCAGGGGGTTGGACTAGAAGATCTCCAAGGTCCCTTCCAACTCTGCTATTGTATTGTATTGTATTGTATTTTTTGGATCTTTGGCCCAAGCTGAATGAGACCACTATGATTATTGCAACAGGAATTTGTATTAGTTGTGGTTATTTTAAATACTTTTTAGTGGGGGCAGGGGCGGTATCTATTGTCAGCAACCCAAAGTTGGCCAGCAGCTTCAACATGCTTCAAAATACATTAACTAAATAAGCAGTAGAAGCACTGAGTTAAAAGGTCACGCAGGGAAAAAAATCGTTTGTTAAATAATAAAGTTTGTCCAAAGATTGCAGGCAAGCAAACCCTTTATTGAGTTGCACTTTTACATCTTTAGGAAATAATAGATACTCTTAAATTGCTAAAAACAGGAAAAGCTCCTGGTGCTGCAGGCTATGTTAGTGAGTAATGTAAGACACGTATTGATCCTTTTTTTCCCCCTGTCTTATCTGGGGAGTTTATAATGATTCCTTTCTGAATAAAGAATTTTGGATTCCTTTTTAATGAAATGCACTTATTTATTTTGACATTAATGGGCCAGTCCAATCAGAGCAACTATGAATTTGACAACTGTGGTCCAGGTTACTGTCCAGATTCCTTATTAAATGTTAATACCAACATTATGACAGCGAACCATGGTGTCGCAGTGGTTATAGTGAAGAACTGCAGGCTACTTCTGCTGACTGCTGGCTGCCTACAATTTGGCAGTTTGAATCTCACCAGGCTCAAGGTTGGCTCGGTCTTCCATCCTGCCCAGGTGGGTAAAATGAGGACCCAGATTGTTGGGGGCAATAGGCCGACTCTGTAAACCACTTAGAGAGGGCTGGAAAAGCACAGTAAAGTGGTATACATGTCTAAGTGCTATTGCTATCTTGGCACGTAGATAGATATGAGACATTACCTTCCAATATTGTTCCAACATCTCAGGGGCTGCCATAAAGAAGAGGGAGTCAAGCTATTCTCCAAAGCACCTGAAGGCTGGACAAGAAGCAATGGGTGGAAACTAATCAAGGAGAGGAGCAAGGAGAATTTTCCCGACAGAAGAATTAATCATTGGAACAACTTGCCTCCAGAAGTTGTAAATGCTTCAACACTGGAAGTTTTTAAGAAGAGATTAGATGACCATGTGTCTGAAGTGGGGGGTTGGACTATAAGCAGGGGGTTGGACTATAAGACCTCAAAGGTCGCTTCTAACTTCCAATTCTATTCTATTGCAATTGCATTCCTATTCCTATTTCCATTTCTATTCCTATTCCATTCTACTCTACTTTAGATGTTGAACAAATTGCTACTTTCTCAAAATAGGCAAGGAGAAGACTTTTCTCCAGGTTGGCTATGGAGGATAAAAGCTGTAATGTAATCTATCCAAAGGGCATCAGGATACATTATGGTTCATTGACATCATACGAACCGAACTTTCGTATTTGAGAAATTGTGATCAATTAAGGGTGCTAGGATTTCACCTAAGGAAGGGGGGGGGGGAACCATGTACATCTTGCTTTTGTACTTCAAGAGATAAACATTGGGAAGGAGGGACTGGATCTCTTTTGAGATCTCACTTTCAGTCTCCCCAAAATACACTTCAAAATGCTATCAAGTGTCACTTAATTCCTATCACAGTTGCGTTCAATCTCAACTCACTAGACACGAATTCTATCTACCCTCCCTTTCACTTCACTCCATGTACCAAATTGCTTGATAGATGGCACAGTAAGGAGAGAGGGAAGGCAAACATTTATTTTAGAGGAGAAAAAGAGGACATTCTCAAGGCGTCAGAACTATGAAGCACAAAAGACCCTGTAGCAATACCATCCCCCAATTCAATCATTCAATTAAGAAACATCCAACACCAATAAGGAAAAAAATTGGCCTATGACCAGACTACAGGGATCCTGAAGTTCAGGGAGAGGCAAATGAGTTCATATCTTTCGTATGAGGGTTTTTTTTTTCCCATGTCAACATTTACTTTCAATAGTTTCAGATTTGGAGAAAGATGTTTTGATAGCGCAAAGTAAATGCAATTTGTATACCGGAATAAAAGCTAAATCTAGGCCTCTGATATACCTTCTTTTTTTAACTGAGGGAAAAAAGAGCTGTTATTTCAGAAACTGAATGCCACGATACTATCATTTTGAGCAGATTCACGTGGGTGTGAGCATACTAAAGATTCCACAGAAACAAAAGTTACTCTAATGCCAGATAGGAGTCTTGTGAAGTTTATGGAATGTCAGTTTTTAACAGAAGGTGTCTTAATTCTGCTCTGTCAACAGATTGGGGCTGAGGGTGGCCTCCCAATATATCAGCAATCACACAGAATACATAATTTCATTCTTAAAATGAGCATCATGTTCTTAGGATTTCAGATATTCATCAGCCCACCTCCTTTTCTATTGCCAAAATGTCTCTCTGCTCCCAAATACATGCAGACGTTCACAGAGAAACAAGGGCTCGGTGAATCTGCCCAGTCTGTTTATTATTTGCATATCAAATTCGAGGTGTTGTTTTGTGTTTAATACACACACACAAATGTGAGTGTATTTTAGAGCACGTTTCTTCAAAAGACTTCTTTGTAGTTTTGCAATTTAGCTGAAGGTCCAGAGTTTTTCTAAACATTTTTTTTAAATACGTTATGGTACCTTGTTTTCATGAATATGTGCATTTTCCATTAGGCTTTCCTTTAATCAAAGTTTTAATACATATTGTTGACGAACTGCATTGCAACACTGGGGGAGTGTGAATTTCAAATTATCACTAAGGTCCTAGCTGCAAATTCAGAATTGGAGTTTGCCTTAGAATGCAAAACAAATTAACTTTTCCACCATCCAATATATTCCCCCATCCCTTTTAAAAAAAAAAGAGGGAGAACCACTATCCTAGGAAAAAATATGTTTCTACAAGGTTAGAAAACCCAGCTTGAACAGAACAGAATTGTGAAAGAAATTTCCCTCCCTTAGCTGATAAATGATGTTGTCTAATCAATGAAAGTCACAGCTGCATGCTATCTAGAATGGGATCAGCACCAGTGTTTTACTTTGCTGATGGATAAATTCATCAACCTTGTATATTCATGGTGCTCCTTTGGTGCTTCATAATTAATCTCAGTAATCAGAATTGTTTGGGATATTCCATACGATCGATTTCTCATTGTTTTCCCCTTTGTTTCCCATGAATTGTAGCTAATTGCATAGTATTTAAGTATTATTCTTAAATATACTTCCCCCCCCCCCCTAAGGAGGAACATATTTAAAATGGAACTTACTACTTTTTATGTTGTAAAGCAGGGGTCTCCAACCTTTGCAACTTTAAGTCTGAAGGACTTCAGCTCCCAGAATTCTCCAGCCAGCAAAGCAAAGGTTGGAGACCCCTGTTGTAAAGTATATTGAAGCCAATAGGTATGAAAATTCTGAATGAATAATCCCCTGCTTATGCAGGAAACCTTACACCATTCCAGATAAATGGCTGTCCAGCCCCTTCTTAAAAACCTCTTGTGATGGAGCACCCACACTTTTTGAAGGCAAGCTAATTGTTGATTAATTGTTCAAATTCCACCTTGGTTCTAGGTTGGATCTCTCCTTGGTAAGTTTCCATCCATTACTTCTTGTTTTGTCCTCAGTTTTATAAAACTTCAGAAGCTTAAGCACTTTGGCCAACTACTATCCCAAATGAGAAGAAGGCAACAATTGCCTAATTAGAAGCATTGCAAATGTCTATGGAGCTTCTCAGTCATCCTGGTCATGGTTGTCCCAAAGGTGGGGTTTTTTTTCCAAAAAGCAAGTGGACTTGTTTTGTTTTTGCTTGAAGACATTTCACTTCTCATCCAAGAAGCTTCTTCAGTGACAGAAGTGTTCTTCAGTGTTCTTTAAGCAAAAACACCCTGACAACAAAAGTGCATATAGTCAATGCTATGGTTTTCCCAGTTGCAATGTATGGCTGTGAAAGTTGGACCATAAGAAAGGCTAAGCATGGAGGCCTTTGGACTATAGTGCTGGAGAAGACTCCTGCAAGCCTCTTGGATTGCAAGGTGCTCAAACCAATCAGTCCTAGAGGAGATCAACCCAGACTGCTCTTTAGAAGGCCAGATCCTGAAGAGGAAACTCAAATACTTTGGCCACCTGATGAGAAGGAAGGACTCCCTGGAGAAGAGCCTCATGCTGGGAACGATGGAGGGCAAAAGAAGAAGGGGACGGCAGAGAAGGAGGAAGCTGGATGGAGTCACTGAATCAGTAGGTGTGAGCTTAAATAGACTCCAGAGGATGGTAGAGCAGGGCCCCCCAACTTTTTTGGCACCAAGGACCGGTTTCATGTAAAAAATAAATTCTGCGGACCGGTGGAAGCCTCCAGAGGGTGAGTCGAGTCACGTTGGCCGCGCACGTTCGGCGGTCACATGCAACCGGGCGGGAAAACTGCCAGGGGTCCCGGGCGAAGAATCCTCGGCTGGGGCAGGGAAGGATGGGCTGCGTCCCGGGCAGGAGGGCCTGGCAGCCCCTTCCCCCCCCCCGCGCAGGGCCGGGTGGTGACCCAAACCCCCCCAATGCAGGCTGTTGCCCCCGTCCTGCCCCCGGCGAGCGCCCCGGCCAGCTGCCAGGATAGCAGAGCGTTTGCTACACTTTCCTAAGAGTTGAGCTACTCTCTCCGGCCCAGTTACTATCAAGCCACGGACCGGCACCAGTCGGCGGACCGGGGGTTGGGGACCCCTGTGGTAGGGGATAGGAAGGCCTGGAAGAACATTGTGCATGGGGTCACGATGGGTCGGACACAACTTTGCAACTAACAACAAAAACAAAGAGTCCAGTTTCCTTTTGAAAAAGCACCTTTGGGACAAATATCACAAATAATTATTTCATTTTCCCCTCCTTATTCCCCGTCCTGCATTCTTTAAAAAAAAATCAGATATGCAGCGACCATATATAATAGTTCTGGATCATGAAAGTAAGCTCAACCTTCAGATGTTCAAGCCACAAATAGGCACAGATTGGGTTGAAACAGGACAGTTCAACTATAGGCACATTGCTTTTGCTCATCCAATTTAACACCAGCTTCAGGGGACTATTGTCTGTCTGCATTCCCCGTCTTTAAAGCACCCAGTTTGTTATTTTTCAATATCTGACCTAAGAGCGCAGAACAGGTAACGGGGTATTAACAATATTTGACACATAATCTTCTCCTCTTAAATTTTGCAGCATTTTGCATCATCTGCTTTGCAGGTACTCCTTCTCTTTTTTTTCCTCCCCCTCGAGCTCTGGAGGCATTTTTCTACATTTGATTATGAGGATGATCAAATACATCAATAACCCTCGTAACGGCCACAGCTCTGCAATTATTAAACTAGATTCGCAGTCCTGGAGGGCTTTCTCAGAAACATCCCTCCTTTATAGGAAAAATAAGAGAGAATTATTGAGCAACCATACACTAGTTTTGTTCAGTTTGAAAGTCTTATTTTATGGATTTGGACGTGTAGATTTGCGAGCTGCTAAAACGGGTCAGGTTTCTTCCCTTCTTCTCGACTCTTTCTAAGCGACTCCTATATATCAGGGGTACGTTTGCGTGGTGACTGCAAGCATCCAACACCTCCCTTGGTACCTTATTCTCTGATAAAGCTATTGCATAGGAAACTGACTTGCCGCAAAGATCAACACAAGCCTTTCGTGTAATATTTATTTGTAGCCACACTTTTCAGATTGTCCAGAATAAAAAGAAAAAGCATCTTGAAAATCTATTTTCACCTTCTGCTAATTGGTTTTCGGTTAAGGACATGGGAGCACCTCCCCAAACTATCACTGAACTTATTTTTTAATGAGATAGAAATGGATTTTTCCAGGGGTGAAATTCAGCAGGTTCTGACAGATTCTGGAGAACCAGTAGGAATGGAGATTTTGCAGTATCCTTCCCCTGCAGTTGGGTAGGAATGGAGATTTTGCAGTATCCTTCCCCTGCAGTTGGGTAGGAATGGAGATTTTGCAGTATCCTTCCCCTGGAGTGGGGAGGGAATGGAGATTTTGCAGTATCCTTCCCCTGCAGTTGGGTAGGAATGGAGATTTTGCAGTATCCTTCCCCTGGAGTGAGGAGGGAATGGAGATTTTGCAGTATCCTTCCCCTGGAGTGGGGAGGGAATGGAGATTTTGCAGTATCCTTCCCCTGCCACACCCACCAAACCACGCCCACAGAACTGGTAGTAAAAAAATTTGCATTTCACCACTAGATTTTTCCCTCCCAAACTGCGATATTACGATTTGTCTTTATGATTGTATACTGCCCAGAGTTGCATCTTTGAGAACAAGGTGGTGATATCTTTATACATTAACCTGAAAATAAATTTTATGGAACAGAGAGAGTCTTCTTTTCAGGAAGAAATCATAGCATAGCACTGAACATTGAAGCCAAGGGAGCTAATAATAAATAAAAATATCATCATTAACAATTTTCAACATCATGGGGAAAAAAAAAAGGACAACCATCCATACATATGGCAACACCACATGTAGGCATGATACTTGGTTAATGTGATAGTGGGCTGGTTTGCTCTTTTATATTTATCTCTCCCCCCGCCCCCAGCATATTCTTTTATGGGTTTAGGATTTTTAAGACTCACTGTTTAGAAGCTGGCTTGGAAATATTCGTATAAGTAAGTTGCTTTTTAAAAATGTTTGCAAGAAAATTATGTGTGGGCTTTAACTTCCAACATTCTAATGATGAGAAGCAGATAAGTCACTGCTTGAGGGAAATGTGTGGTCTGAAAACATAAAATATAAATAAATAAGCAAACACTGGCATGGACAATATTGGTCTAATAGGATCCTGGCCACTGGTGGGTTTCAATTTTTTTAGAACCTACTCTGTAGGTGTGGCCTATTTTGTGGGCGTGGCTTGGGAGTCCTGTGACAGGGTGGGAGTGGCCAACTTGTAAAATGTGGTGAAACTCATTTAACAACGCTCTTGCTTAGCAACCAAAATTTTGGGCTCAATTGTGATGATAAATATTCTTTCTTTCTTTCTTTCTTTCTTTCTTTCTTTCTTTCTTCCTTCCTTCCTTCCTTCCTTTCTTTCTTTCTTTCTTCCTTCCTTCCTTCCTTTCTTACTTTCTTACTTTCTTACTTTCTTACTTTCTTACTTTCTGCCTTCCTTTCCTTCCCTTCCCATTGGGTTACCGGCAGTGGCAGGCCAGACTTACTTCTGGGTCCGCCGGTGGAACCCCCTCTCATCAGCTCTCTAAATTTCACCATCCGGTTCTTGCGAGAAGGTGCGAGCCTGCAGAAACCCACCACTGATCCTGGCCCAGGTACTTCTTGAAGTACAACCACATCTGAGGCCAAAATTTCTGTTCCTAGGCAAAACAGCTGTTAAATGAATTTTGCCGCATTTCATCTTGCCACAGACATTAAGTGAATCACTGCCGTTGTTAAGTTAATAACAAATTTATCTAATGAATCTGCTTCCCCATTGACTTTGCTCATCAGAAAGTCACAAAACGGGATCACATGACCCCAGGATTCTGCAACCGTCATAAATATGAGTCAATTGGCAAGCATTTGAATTTTGATCCCCTGACAATCGGGATTCTACAATGGTCATTAAGTGTGAAAACTCTTTTTCAGTGGGGAAACTTCGAGCTCCACAATCAGGAACACTATGATCAGAAAAGGATGATTCTTCAATAAACCCATTTAGCTGCCTTTAAATGAAGGTTCAAATCGCAGGACTTAAAAAATGAAATACAGTCTACATGGCAATAAATACTAGTTTGCGACCAAGTTTGAAGGACAAAAGCCAGATTGTCTATTTCTTAACTCGTTGATTTTTATAGAACCAGTGTGTCCTTGACCAAACTAGTTCTGCAGTCTGGAATGAATCTAAGATTTCTTCCCAATTATCAAGATGGAAGTAAAAAACAATACAGTGTCAAACTCTCTCCTCTATTTTTTCCAATTTTGCAAATAAAGTTTCTGGGAGAACAGATTTCCAGCATCTAACCCATATTTAATGGTAGCATGGAAAACCAAGATTCCACAAAGGAAGAGGAGATAGCACAATGAAGGCAGAATGCATATGTGCATCCTTTGAATTGCTCATAACCAGGGGTAGCACCAAAATCTCCTATGTCAAGATAATAAATTAAGAGCTGACCAGCTGATGCAATGATGGGAATGGGTCAGCAGGGTTTTTGGCTGTTATCCCTTTAAGAGCCCATGTAATAAGAGGAGGCCCTGCTACAGTGTTCATTTATTTGTTGAGTTTCTTCCCTGCTGTAATTGCTGTTTGTTTAGATATTGCTTGTAGCACATGTATGTATAGTATTCCTATATTCCTATACCAAAGCCACTATTTGATACAAACCACTGGTTGTACTTGCTCCTGGATTGATACACATGATAGACCTGTGCAAACTGTGACATCCTACCACACCAAAAACCTAGGCAGGAAAAAACCAAGGTTGCTGTTTTGCCATCAAATGGAAGAAAAGGTGTTTTAGAAGGAAATGCAGAAATAATTTCTAGTAGAAGGCTAGAGGAAAGAACCTCATAAAGTAAGAAGCTTGAAAGTAACCTTTGAAAAAGTAATCCCTAAATGCAATATACTATACAGGCATGCCAAATGTATAAATCTAATTTTGGACAAAAAAAAGAAATTGTTAGAATACAGTTGACCTTTGTTGATAGCATGGCTAAAGCTGTTTTTGGCTATAAATGAGATATAGCACAACAAGTTATCTCAAAATATGCTGTTTTAGAGGAAAGAATTTAATTTGGGAAATCAGAAATGTTAAGACTTTTATAAAAGGCCCATGAACAGATTGCAGGTACAGATGGAATGTTTGTATTTGTTGCTTTTTCATTGATGAGTCTGAATGTTTCAATTACAAATGTTATTTTACCTGAACTATATGCTTTAGCTTCCTCAATTACTATATTTCATTGGCGCTAAATAAATAAAAAAATTAAAAAGAAAGGAAGCATACTTGATTTGAACATGATGCCCATATGGACTTTCACACATCTTCACCAAATAGGAATTTCCCTTATACTATGTTGAAACTCTTCACCTGTACATATAAAGGTAAAGCACATATGTGCTAGTTATTCCCAACTCTAGGAGGCAGTGCTTATCTCCGTTTCAAAGCCAAAGAGCCAGCGCTGCCCAAAGATGTCTCCATGGTCATGTGGCCGGCATGACTAAACACCGAAGGCGCATGAAATGCTGTTACCTTCCCACCAAATGTGGTTCCTATTTTTCTACTTGCATTTTTACATGCTTTCAAAGGTTGGCAGAAGCTGGGACAAGTAAGGGGAGCTCACTCCATTATGCGGCGCTAGGGATTCGAACCACCAAACCAACAAACCAACAAACTCAGTGTCTCAGCGACCTGTAGATATACATCCATATATTCCCTCCACCTTGATTTCTGAAACAATGTACAAAAGGATTCTTTTTAAAAATAATAATAATAATAACCCACCAGTTGCCAACACTGTGCCTCCTCCAGCTCCAAATTATAAATATTTTTTTAAAAATGTGAAGCATCATGACAGTAAGACAGAAAAGGAGAAAGTGCCTCATCACACCCTTAATTCAAACACACTGTTATTTACAGCCTGCTTTTTCGTTTCGATGTTCCCACATTTCAAGGCATTAAACCGCTCTGGTTTTATAGCTGTGGCAGATCTCATTTCTCAAATACTAAAATGTTTAGGACTTCCCATTAGACTGATATGGAGGACTTAACTTCTCTAACACAAAACACCACTTGGAATCTCTTTCCTGCCTCTGTCAAGTAGTGAGAGGGAGATGTGTGTCCTTTGAAGGTCAAAGCCTAGCCCGTTTACAGTGGTAAATGGTGTGGCTGGATCTACTTTTTCTGCTGTAAAAGAACAGTGGAGGAAGATGCCCATGATCAGGCTGCATCAACAGAGGGATAGAATCTAGATCACGTGAAGTGTTAATGCCACTGTATAGTGCCTTGGTAAGGCCACACTTGGAATACTGCATACAGTTTTGGTCGCCACGATGTAGAAAAGACGTGGAGACTCTGGAAAGAGTGCAAAGAAGAGCAACCAAGATGATTAGAGGACTGGAGACTAAGACATATGAAGAACGGCTGCAGGAGCTGGGTATGTCTAGTTTGATGAAGAGAAGGACCAGGGGAGACATGATAGCAGTGTTCCGATATCTCAGAGGGTGCCACAAAGAAGAGGGAGTCAAACTTTTCTCCAAGGCACCTGGGGGCAGGACAAGGAGCAATGGGTGGAAACTAACCAAGGAGAGAAGCAACTTAGAACTAAGGAGAAATTTCCTAACAGTAAGAACAATTAACCTCTGGAACAGCTTGCCTCCAGCAGTTGTGAATGCCCCAACCCTGGAAGTCTTTAAAAAGATGTTAGACAGCCATTTGTCTGAAATGGTATAAGGTTCCTGCCCATGCAGGGGGTTGGACTAGAAGACCTACAAGGTCCCTTCCAACTCTGCTATTGTATTGTATTGTATTGTATCAGAGCATAAGAAAAGAGAGAGAGGCAGCATAGTGCCATCCATCAAAAGTATCAATAACTATAGTACTAAGACTTATATACCGCTTCACAGTGCTTTCACAACCCTCTCTAAGTGGTTTACAGAGTCAGCACTTTGCCCCTAAACAGTCTGGGTCCTCATTTTACCCACCTCAGAAGGATGGAAGGCTGAGTCAACTTTGAGCCTGGTGAGAGTCAAACTGCCAAATTGCAGGTAGCTGGTAGTCAGCAGAAGTAGCCTGCAGTACTGCACTCTTACCACTGTGCCACCGTGTCTCAATGGGTTCACAAACATCTTTCTTGGGACCACTGACCTACTTTCAGAAAGGACTCTAGGACCAACATCCTGTGACCAATTCACCATGGCCAACTTGCCATGGGACAACTTACCCACAAGACAATTCAACAAATAAAAAAGTTAACATAATTTCAACAGAACCATGGCTAATAATAATAATAATAATAATAATAATAATAATAATAATAATAATAATAATAATAATAATAATATAAAACAAAGGCCAATCCAGAAATACAAGAGCTACAATAATTTCAACAAAAACATGGTCACCAATAATAAAAGTAAACGATTAATGAAATGATTAATACACTGTTGAATTGCCCTGTGGAAAGTTGTTCCATGGCGAGTTGGCTGCATTGAGTTGCTCCATGGCATGTTGGCTGTGACAAGTTGGACATGGCAAGTTGGCCTAGACCCCCTTCTGGTTTGTCTCAAGGCAATACACCAACCTTTAACAATAGATCTTATTTCTAGTAATGCCTGTAAATGGATGGCATGTAAACCCCAAATAAATTCTAACAAGTTTCATCTTCAGGATCTGGCCTTCTAAAGAGCAGTCAGGGTTGATCTCCTCTAGGACTCACTGGTTGGATCACCTTGCCATCCAAGGGACTTGCAGGAATCTTCTCCAGCATCATAGTTCAAAGGCCTCAAACTGGATATATATATGTTAGTTTTATGAGCTGATGAATAAATAAATCAGATGAATAAATAAATCAGTTAGCTCATAAAACTAACACACATATCTAAAAAATTTACACAACGGAACTCTTGGCTTTCTGTCTAGATGGTCTCCGGTGATGAGCCGAAAGGCAGGAAAGGAAACAGTATGTCTCCTCCCTTAATGGGGCCCTTAACAGGATGTTGTGAAAACAATTACATACATATATATATATTTCTTTTCTGATCTTTTCGTGGGTGTTTGTATGTAGGTCTTTGGTTGTTCGGATTTTGTCCCGCGTAGAATTGGAAGTATCTTCACAACGTTTCGATGAACTTCATCGAAACGTCGTGAAGATACTTCCAATTCTACGCGGGAGAAAACCCGAACAACCAAAGACATATATATATATATATATATATATATATATATATATATATATATATATATATATATATATATATATATATATATATATATATATATATATATATATATGTTTTCGTAGGTTTTCACGTAGGTATGTAGATTTTGGTTTATTCGGGTCTTTTCCCGTGTAAAATTAAAGGTGTTTTTGCAACGTTTCGATGGGATCACCCCCATCATCATCAGGCTTTGGCTTCTGCCTTTTGCAAAAGGCAGAAGCCAAAGCCTGATGATGATGGGGGTGATCCCATCGAAACGTTGCAAAAACACCTTTAATTTTACACGGGAAAAGACCCGAATAAACCAAAATCTACATATATATATATATATATGGAGGTCTTTGGTTGTTCGGGTTTTCTCCCGCGTAGAATTGGAAGTATCTTCACGACATTTCGATGAAATCTTATTCATCATCTTCAGGCTGGTGCTTCCGGCTTGGTGCTTCCAGGAGCAAGCCGGAAGCACCAGCCTGAAGATGATGAATGAGATTTCATCGAAACGTCGTGAAGATACTTCCAATTCTACACGGGAGAAAACCCGAACAACCAAAGACCTCCATACAAACACCCGCGAAAACCTCAGAAAACATACATACATACATACATACATACATACATACATACATACATACATATATATATATATATATATATATATATATATATATATATATATATATATATAGTTTTATGAGCTGATCAATAAATTAAATTAGAGAGAGACCAGGATAGATCTATTTCGAGCTTATTAGCTCTCATCAGCTGGCCATACCCCTTACTGGGATTCTAACCGGGGCTGTGTTGCATGCTAGGCAAGGAGCCTAGCACTTTAGCCAAGCCCCCCCTTATTGCATCAGCATGTGTATGTACACACACACACACACACACACATGCTTCCATGCATTCATGTGAATGTCTTTAGAAGGTTACAGTTAGGTGGCGGGTTAGAGCAAAAGCTCCTTAGAGATTGTGGGGAAATTGGGAAAAACTTAATATTTACCCACCCACCCCCGACTAGCTATAAAGACCCTTACTGAGCCTTCTTGTAGTTCTTGCTTCTTTGATTTTGACCAGCCGAGTGGACACTGTAAGAGCATTTTCCCATCTTTATTTATAAAGGGTTTGCTAAGGCGGAGTCCCTTGGAATGGTCTGAAATGCTTCTGTCTGGATATTTTGCCATCTGGATTGTTGATATCAGCCCTCCTTTCAATCACTTTCCCAGCTTCCCACAGTCTCCCATAAAGAGGCAGGACGCATTCACTTGTGGTGGGTTTTTTGCTCAGATGTGTGCCCATATGCCCAAAGAAAAGGGAAGCACTAAATATTCTGGATAGTGCTAGCGATGATTATCATCACTTTCTCTCGGGCTTGGTGGCAGGTCAAGGAAAATTGTGCTGTGTTGCATGCTAGGCAAGGAGCCTAGCACTTTAGCCAAGCCGGTTCCCCTTATTGCATCAGCATGTGTATAATAATAATAATAATAATAATTTATCATCACTTTCTCTCGGGCTTGGTGGCAGGTCAAGGAAAATTGTAATTGCTAATATTTACCTTCTAATACATTGTCTGTTTGTGATCACACATTTCAGTAACTTTTAACTGGCAGCTGTGGCCAAAGGCTCTATTAAACTACCGTAGAAGCGACAGAGTAAAGCTGGGGTTTTTTTCCTGTTTTTTTTTTAAATATAATGCACTGCACAGATTTTGTTTACATTTCCATGTGTTATATTTCTCCTTTAAGGGAAATTCGTTATTTTTGTTGTTGTTGTTGTTGTTCCTGTCCAAAAATAAATAACTCCAGGACTCTAGTGATTGACAACACAAGCTGTGTTGCGCTATGAATCAGAAAACTCCTCTGTGGATATTTCACAAAGGAAAAATGCTGAATAAACTTTGCATACAAGCAAGCTGTTGAATTCCATGGCTTGCTGCACCTGTCAGAAAGATGGACAAGAGCAAAGGACCAAAGATTCAAGCCACAATTGCACCAGCCTAGCTCTAACTCGTCAATAGTGTAGGGGTGCATTGATTAACGTGAGCCAACAATGTGAGCTGAGGTGGGGGGGAAAAGCCATGCAGAAATTCATCAGACAGGTTACAGATTAACAGAGTTGGAAGGGACCTTGTAGGTCATCTAGTCCAGAGGTGGGTTTCAATTTTTTTAGAACCTACTCTGTAGGTGTGGCCTATTTTGTGGGCGTGGCTTGGTAGTCATGTGACAGGGTGGGAGTGGCCACCTTTTAAAATGTGGTGAAACTCATTTAACAATGCTCTTGCTTAGCAACCAAAATTTTGGACTCAATTGTGATGATAAATTCTTTCTTTCTTTCTTTCTTTCCTTTCTTCCTTCCTTTCCTTTCCTTCCTGTTGGGTCACTGGCAGCGGTGGGCCAGATTTACTTCCAGGTATGCCAGTGGAACCCCCTCTCACCGGTTCTCTAAATTTCACCAACCGGCTCTCGCGAGTAGGTGCGAGCTTGCAGAAACCCACCATTGATCTAGTCCAATCCCCTGGCCAAGCAGGAGACCCTGCACCATTTCTGATAGTCCAGTCTCCTCTTGAAAGCTTCCAGGAATGAAGCTCCCACAATTTCTGAAGGAAACTTCTGTTCCATTGTTAATGAATTCAAGGGACTTATTCTCAACTAAGTGCACCATGGTACCTAAGAAACCTTCTCACAAACACACTTTTTTAAAAAAAAAAGTAGTTAATTTCTCAGGTCAACACGTTCTCACGTACCCAATAACTAGCTTTGGTTCTGTGGCTCAAGCCTGTCCAGGATGATGTCACCCATATTGTTGGACCATAATTCTGAGTATAAAAATAAAGGTTTCCTCTGTTCAGTCATGTCCAGTTCTAGGGGGCAGCGCTCATCTCTGTTTCTTAGCCAAGGGACCCAGCATTGTCACTTCCATGGTGATGTGGCCAGCATGGCTATATGTTTATTAGATTTATACCCCGCACCTTCTCCAAAAAGGACCCAGGGCGGCGCACAGGAAATTTAAAAAACATAACAAATATAACAAAGATACAAAATTTAAAAAACTATTAAATATTAAATATACCCTGTGCTAAAATTGTATAAAATCCCCCAAATAAAACTATCTAAAAACAGTCAAAACGGGAGGTTATGCTAGGCTGGCTTGTTGGAAAAGGTCCGTCTTAAGACGCTGGCGGAAGAGGTGGAGGTCTGAGATGGTACGTAGTTCGGGGGGGTAAGTCGTTCCAGAGGGTAGGGTCCACCACAGAGAAGGCCCTTCCCCTGGGTGTCGGCAACCGGCATTGCCTGGCCGACGGCACCCTGAGAAGGCCCTCTCTGTGGGAGCGGAGCGGACGAAGGGATGTATGGGGCAGAAGACGGTCTCGCATATAACTAGGCCCCGAGCCATGGAGCGCTTTGAAGATGGTTGTCAAAACCTTGAAGCGCACTCACACATTATTATCATATGCCAAAGCTGCCCAGAATGCCATGACCTTGCTAAGCATTTGGCCAGTTGAGGCAAAATACATAAACAGATTCAAAAAGCCTGCACAGAGCGCAATTCCAAACTCCAGAGGGAGGAAAAAAAGAAATTTACTTTATTTTCTCTTGGGAAAAATGAAACCACTGTTTCCTTTCTAATTTACTAGAAAAGGCAGGGAAGGGAGAGAGAGCAAGAAAAAGGAAGGGAAAAAACTTGCTTGCTCTTTTTCCCTGCTAACCATTAAAAAAGTGCTTTTTAATGTCTCTTATGACAACTCGATCAGCAGACACAACATAATTATGGCAAATTGCTTTGTCTTTTAATTGTTCCTGCAAGGCAATGAAGCAATTGTTTTGTTGACTATTCAAGAGTGGATTGTTAATGACTCTAATCCTGTGATAAACTGGCGATCATAATCAGCGTAATTGTCTGCCTCAATTGAAGAAAGTTATAGGAGAAACAGGTGAAAGAAACTCAGTTATTCTGCACTTCTGCATTCTCCCTTGGTTGCGTTTCATTAAATTGGGGATAGTTGTTTAATTTAAGAGAAAGGAGGCACAGCCCAAGTCCTCTTTTGGACCTTTGGGAACCTACCTAACCACGATTGGAAATTAATGGCACATTTTCCTTTCATACTGAAACTCAAAATGTAAGAAAAGAATAGCCTTAGCATTCAAAATAGAAGTCTGGGGTTGTTTTTTTTTTTAAGCAATGAAAATAATAAAGTCTCCCAAATCCCTCTCTAAAAGGGTCTAAGGCCATTCTTAAATATAAAGTATTCCCAGCTACTTCTTCACTTTCAGCCTCATCCCTGCCATGTCAGCTATGGTCCTTTTGGGTCCTCGGTCACTCCAAAATTGCCAATCTTGGAGCAACACAAGCGGGATTTTGAAAGTCCCTAAATAGATAACTGATGAAACTTCAAACATGGTATGCTGGTGAAATAGCCAAGAGAGATACCTACTAAATCAATTGAGAGGTAGTACATCATCCATCTTTGTGTGTAGCAATCAATGTTGTTTGGGAAGGGAAAAAATGAAATGAAAGGCATGAGATGAGCAAAATAAAATGAAATGAGAAATCTTATCCTCACCATCACTATTAATTATACCTCTCTCTCTGTAAACCAGGGGTCCCCAACCTTTGCAAAGCAAAGCTGGCTGGAGAATTCTGGGAGCTGAAGTCCTTCAGACTTAAAGTTGCAAAGGTTGGGGACCCCTGCTGTAAACCATCCTTATTTCCACCACGTCCATGCATAATTGTGCAAATTGCAATTGGTTCTTTATACTTGTTACATCTCTTTTTTAGTTTCATCCTCTCTGATATCCACTTGGCTGTTCTTTCCTTATTTTTTTAACCCCTGCATCCTTTATGTACTTGTTTTATGATTTGATCCTCATTTATTTTCTCTGTATGACCAAATGTTCCCACTATACTTCTTTTGTGGTGGTCATTGGCTTTTAAATTTAATCCGTCAACATTCAGCATCTTATCTCTTCTTGTTCAACCACACATATTTCTTAAGTAATTCATTCTTACTGCATCCAACTTATTTCTGTCTTACTCCAAATATACCCACGTCTCAGTTCCATATAAATAAAGTCACACTCTTACACATAGCCACTTTTAACCTACATGAATAAATATTCAATGCTCACACCTGCTATCCATTATCTTCCCTCCAATGTTTTCATGTTTTAAAATATATTCAATATAATTTTCTCAGAGGCCCATGAAACATAAAAATTTTCACTCATTAGGATTGTCGATGTCACATCCAATTCTGATTCATACGATGTACCTCCACATTACATTAAGAGCGTCAGCAGATACATACCTATTCCTAACAAGCCATAAACAAACATTCAATATTAGCTCCAAAGAGTGATATCCCAAAGAGGGGTGTGTTTTTCATATAAAAGCCAATCTCTACAATCGTTGTCAATGGAACACTTTCAGCCCGTCAGATAGTGAGCAGATAATAGCTAGAGTAGAAAAGGTCTGAAGGTTGGTTGGTTACCTTTTTAGATAGAAGAATGTGGTACGGGAGCTTCACACAATTATAGACAATGAGATCAGTGAAGGAAAAAGCAATACCTGCATTTAGATAAGTGGAACGTATTTCATACCAGTAGACCCAATGAAATTCATCTTGAAGGCTCCAGGCACTCGCAGAGACAATAAAAGCAGCATTTACAATTACTTCCAAGAGTTTGTCAAGGACAGATGAGTGGAGAAAAATAAATATCTTATTTTTCAGAAGGTTAGGAAGGGGTTTAGTAAATAACTGCATCAGTTAGAGTTTTCTTGCAATACCCAATCAAATTCACACATGTTTAGATACCCCAAAGAGACAGGAAAAAAAATTATACAATATTTTAGGAATAAGACAGCCATCTTATACTGCAGTCTCCCAACCAAAAGGCCGAGACACAAGGGATTTGTTTCAGAGGGAAATCAAGCTAATTCCAAAAATTCAGCCAACTGAAAATCAACATTGTGAGAAGCATCTGAAGACATGGAAAATACAGATAAGCATTTCAGTGCAGATTAAAGAGAGAAGCATGACTCTCTGTTCTTTGCACCCATTGGAAGAAATTCAATTGACCTGACCCCCTCCATGAAGTCAAACTAACCTAACCTGGGATGTCTCTTCCAGCTTTGGGGAAAATAACAATAATTATTTTCAATTATTCATAGCACGGACATGATGAGGTTTTACTAATATTAGACTTACTGAGAGTAGGATGACATTGCAAGCAAGACAACGATAAGACAAAAAAAGACTATGAAAGAGAAATTAAAATCAGAATAAGCAACACTGGATGGCTGTGATAACAGAGAATGACAGGAGCTGACATCCATAGATAACTGGGCAATATCAGACATTTTACACATAAATAATAGTTAATACCATATCCTAGAACGCCCTATTAGAGAGCCCTCAACTTCTGGAAACATATCAGAGAGCATCATTTCTTAGGATCTTTATTTTGCTTTATCTTTAAGGCAGGGATGTCCAAACATGGGAACTTTAAGACTTGTGGACTTCAACTCCCAGAATTCTGGGAATTGAAGTCCACAAGTCTTAAAGTTCCCAAGTTTGGACATCCCTGCTTTAAGGTAACAAAATCCTCCAAAACTAATTCCCAATATTCTTGTTGCAAAGCTTAGTTAAGCCGATGGATAAGTAACCAGCTCAAAGCCATATGGTATGATTCCACACCTATTTTTCCTATGTTCCTGCAAGAGTCAACTCTTAACAACCAGAAAGGTGGATCTGGTCCAGCATGGTCTCATCCCACTTGGTTCTTCCGGTCTTCCAAAAGTGACACATCCACAACTGGGGGCAGACTTAAATCTTGGTGTCCCAGATCAGAGTGCAGCTTTCCAACATATTGCTCTCATGCATTTGTATTTTTTTATTTGTATTTATTAGTTTGCCTAACACAGGGGTCTGCAAAGTTGGCTCTTTTAAGACTGGTGGACTTCAACTCCCAGAATACCCCAGCCAGCCAGGCTGGCTGGGGAATTCTGGGAGTTGAAGTCCACCAGTCTTAAAAGAGCCGACTTTGCAGACCCCTGGTCTAACATGTACCAGAAAGCGGGTATAAATATAAATATAAACATGGATATAAATGAAAGAAATGAATACAATTAGGTGGGGACAGAAGAACAAGGATAGTAGGCACGCTGGAGAATTTATGCACGCCCCCTTTACGAACCTCTTAGGAATGGGGTGAGGTCCACAGTAGACAGTTTGAGGTTGAAGTTCTGGGGGTTTGAGGATGTAGCAGCGGAGTCAGGTAGAGCATTCCAGGCATCGACCACTCTGTTGCTGAAGTCGTATTTTCTGCAATTTAGTTTGGAGTAGTTTACCTTTATGGTTGACTTTTAGTGGCTAGAGTTGAACTAGTAGGAAGAGTTAACAGGACATTGCTTCTTTTAATGAGATCAGTCCTTGAAACAGGATAAAGACAGAATTACCAACAGCCATATTTATTTAGGAGCTCAAGAAGGTATGTAGAGTAAGACCATCTTTTTTTTAACCCACAAAGGTACTGTAGTGGAATGGGCTATGGAAACATTACTAACACAACATTTATCACACATGTTTTAGAGATCACAAGCAAGTTAAAATCTGGGTCTCTTTGAACCATAGGTAGTCCTTTACTTACAACAGTTCACTTAGTGACCATTTAAAGTTACAATGGCACTGAAAAAAGTGACTTATGACCACTTATGACTGCGGACTACTTCTGCTGCCTGCCAACTGCCTGCAATTTGGCAGTTTGAATCTCATCAGACTCAAGGTTGACTCAGCCTTCCAAGGTGGGTAAAATGAGGACCCAGATTGTTGGGGGGCATGAGGCTGACTCTGTAAACCACTTAGAGAGGGCTGCAAAGCACTGTGAAGCGGTATATAAGTCTAAGTGCTATTGCTATTGCTATTGTCCTTCCTTCCTCCCTTCTTCCCTCCCTTCTTCCTTAAAATGTTACATAATTGCTTGTGTCTCCTTCCTTCCTTCCTTCCTTCCTTCTTTCTTTCTTTCTTTCCCTGTGGTTAGAATGCAGTACTGCAGGCTACTTCTGCGGCCTGCCAGCTGCCTGCAATTTGGCAGTTTGAATCTCATCAGACTCAAGGTTGACTCAGCCTTCCATCCTTCCGTGGTGGGTAAAATGAGGATCCAGATTGTTGGGGGGCAAGAGGCTGACCCTGTAAACCACTTAGAGAGGGCTGTAAACTACTGTGAAGTGGTATATAAGTCTGCTATTGCTATTTTTCACACTTATGACCGTTGCAGTATCCCCATGGTCATGTGATTTACACTCAGATGCTTGACAATTGACTCACATTTATGACAGTTGCAGTGTCATGTGATCTCCCTTTGCGACCTTCTGACAAGCAAAGCCAATGGGGAGACCAGATTCACTTAACAACCATGTTACTAATTTAACAACTGCGGTGATTCACTTAACAATTGTGGCAAGAAAAGTCGTTAAATGGGGCAAAAGTCACTTAACAAACGTCTCGCTCAGCAGCAAACGTTTTGGGCTCGTTTGTGGTCGTAAGTTGAGGACTACCTGCCTACCACAAATGCTAACTTTCCATTCCCTGCTTCCTAAGGAGGCCTTCTCCGCAAATCAATTCCATCCAATAATTTCCCTTCACCGTTTGAAGGATGGCAGGGAGCACAGAAAGTCTGTGTATCTCCGTTCTATAGGCAATATGATGGAAGAGTGACAACATTTGCCACATAGGGATAAAATAAATTACAAGATTGATAAATGGAAGACAGGACTTAGAATCAGTACAGTGAGAATCAATAGGAATAGAGGGAGGGGAGGGAGTATAGATGTGTGCAGCCTTTGAGATCACACGTACTTCCCTCTTAAAAGTTTCCCAGAAAAAAAAATATGGGATGCATTCTGAAAACTCTTCTCTGCATGCTCTACATAAATTGGCTGCAAAGGTGGTGGTTTTTTTTTTTGTTCCTCCCCCAAGAATAATGTTCTAACAGAATGCTTAATCTTACAATGCATCAATTGAAGAAGAGGTGCACCTCTATTACATTGGGCAATAGTTACTTTTCGGTGAGACGGTAGCCCAGGAGATGATGAAGGGCTGAAATGAACTGAAGTCTTTTTTGGAAAGGCAGAGTGGGGAAATTCTGAGCAAACAATAGGTAGTCATGAAAATGAAGCAGTAATTGACATCTTTGTCACTGGCCGCTAACGGTCCTCCCAGCTGTGCTTGTATTGTCAACTCTCAAAACAACTCTAGGTGAAGCCGAAGGGAAGGGAAGGGAAGGGAAGGGAAGGGAAGGGAAGGGAAGAGAAGAGAAGAGAAGAGAAGAGAAGAGAAGAGAAGAGAAGAGAAGAGAAGAGAAGAGAAGAGAAGAGAAAAAATAGAGAGGAAGGGAAGGGAGGAGAAGAGAAGAGATAGAGAGGAAGGGAAGGGAAGGGAAGGGAAGGGAAGGGAAGAGAAGAGAAGAGAAGAGAAGAGAAGAGAAGAGAAGAGAAGAGAAGAGAAGAGAAGAGAAGAGAAGAGAAGAGAAGAGAAGAGAAGAGAAAAAATAATAAATAAATAAATAAATAATAATAAATTTATTTCTTATAAACCGCACCCTCTCCCCACAGGGACTCGGGGTGGTGCACAGGAGAAATAAAAACAATGGCTATATACACATTTCATTAAAAATAAAATAAATTAATTAACCTGTGCTAAAATACCCATTAAAACTATCTAACTCCCCAAAAAACCCTAACAACAGAGGAATAGCTATCCCAGGCCGGCAAGGCAGAAAAAGTGTGTTTTCAATTTAAGACGGAAGGAGCGGAGGTCCGTGGTGGTCCTAATATCGGGGGGGAGGTCGTTCCAGAGGGCTGGGCCCGCCACAGAGAAAGCCCTTCCCCTGGGTGTCGCCCGCTGACAAAGTCTAGTGGACGGCACCCGGAGAAGTCCCTCTCTGTGGGAGCGAATCGGTCGTGAGGATGTATGAGGCAGGATCCGATCCCGCAAGTAGCTAGGTCCCGAGCCATGGAGCGCTTTAAAGATGATAATTAATACCTTGAAGCGCACCCGGAAGACGACAGGCAGCCAGTGCAGCTCGCGCAAGAGCGGTGTTACATGGGTGTACCTTGTGGTACCCATAATTGCTCGCGCGGCTGCATTCTGGACTAGCTGAAGTCTCCGGGTGCACCTCAAGGGAAGCCCCATGTAGAGAGAGTTGCAATAGTCCAGTCGGGATGTCACGAGGGCATGAGTGACTGTGCGAAGGGCGTCCCGATCCAATAGGGGGCGCAATTGGCGTACCAGGCGAACCTGGTAAAACGCCCTCCTGGCCACGGCTGTCACCTGATCTTCCATTGACAGCCGGGTATCCAGGAGGACACCCAAATTGCGCGCCCCATCCACAGGGGCAAGATGTTCGCCCCCTATGGCCAGCGATGGAGTGAGCTGGTTGAATCGGGCAGCCGGAAACCACAGCCACTCGGTCTTGGTCGGGTTTAGCTTGAGTCCGTTACTTCCCATCCAGAGAGGAGAGGAGAGGAGAGGAGAGTTGGAAGGGACCTTAGAGGTCTTCTAGTCTAACCCCCTGCTTAGGCAGGAAGCCATACACCACTTCAGACAAATGGTTATCCAACATCTTCTTAAAAACTTCCAGTGTTAGAGCATTCACAACTTCTGGAGGCAAGTTGTTCCACTGATTAATTGTTCTCACTGTCAGGAAATTTCTCCTAAGTTGCTTCTCTCCTTGATTAGCTTCCATTCATTCCTTCTTGTTCTACCCTCTTGTGCTTTGGAGAATAGTCTGACTCCTTCTTCTTTGTGGCAACCCTGAGATATTGCTAGCACCACTAAGGTTTGGAAAGATTAAAAAAAAAGGAAGTAGGATTTCCTGACTGTAAGAGCTCTTAAATGGAACAGCCTGCCTTCTAGGCGGGCATTCATGGTAGTTTTCAAGAAAAGGTTGGTCAGTCTGGGATGGTAGGAGGATCTTGAGGATTGGACCAAAGACTTCCAACTCCTGTGATTCTAAATACTGGGAGGTGTCCCTGGGGCTCCAGGTTTAAATTCATCTTTATCGATGGACATTCATGGGGTTGATAAGGGAATAACCTTGGGAAATATGGAGGAAAGACATGCTGCCTAGGGAATGATCAGATAAGATGGGGCATAGCCCATAGAAAGGAACCTCCCTAACTTCTCAGGCTGTAAAAAAAAAAAAAGGCAGTGAAAACACTTGCAAGATTAATATTAGCCTTCCTCGACAGACAGGAAACATGAGCAGATGAGCTAATTCTACTATATTGTAAGGCTACATTAACAGAATCTTGCAAGTCTGAAAGTAGAAATCTCCCGTCGTCTCCTTTACAACCGGAGAACCTGCTACAGTTCCTGCTAAGCCTCTCCCACCACTCATTTTGCAGCTGCAGGCTATGATCTCACGTATCTAATAAGTAATATCCACATACCGTTACATTGGGTGGATTTACTGTAGGTTGCGATTTATCTGCTCAGCTATCCTTGCATGGAATGGAATGAATTACTAAATAAACAAATGCAGGAAGATACATGTCCATGCATGAATGTTAAATCCAACCAATTAAGTCTAGCTTCCAAAGCCGAGGAAGTGGGGTGGACAGCAAGAGACCTTCCTCTGTAGCAACAGTATAAACTGTATTTCCGCAGCGCCTGATATTTCTTTCCCACCAGGCTGGATACCTCAGAATACCTGAAAGCCCTCAACCGTGAGCAAATAGTTTTAACGACCAAAGAGGTTTGCGATGATGGATGTGTAGGATACAGCCAAAACGGTACTGCAAGACTCTTCAAATCTGAATAGCTCAGCCAAACTTCTTTAAGTGGAACAAGAATAGGAATGCTGGAGGAAAGCGGTGGCTGGAAGACAGCCAAGATACAGCCCGCGGCACGGGAATAGTAAGTTGGTCAGAACCACTGTGGAGTTTCCTGAGCAACTGCCAAAAGCCAAAACTTAACTCTCTGCCAAACTAATATTCCTAGGTATTTTTTTATTACCTTGTAAATGGATTGAAACAAATGGCTGGCAGGGAAGGAGAGAGCATTTAAGGTTTTCACTGAAAATCTCTGGAAGGTTTTGCTAGCTTTGTCCTTTACTTCTGATTCCCCTATTTAGAGGGACGGAGATAGAAAGGATGGGGATGGAGTTGACAGATGGAGACAAGGACTCAAGACGGATGGCCCATTGCTGCTTCTGCTGCTATTAGGAGGTAGGCTTAGAGCCAAATTTCCCAGCCTGGGCCATCCAAACAAGGACTTCAACTCTTACATCTCCTATGCTATATCGGAGGCACTAGGAGACGTGCTGGCAAAGTGGTTAGAATGCAGTATTGCAGGCTAACTTTGCTCACAGCCAGCAGTTCGATCCTCACCAATTCACTCAGTTTTCTATTCTTCCAAGGTGGGTAAAATGAGGACCTAGATTGTTGGGGGCAATAGGCTGACTCCATAAACCTCTTAGAGTGGGCTGTAAAACATTGTGAAGCGGTATATAAGTCTACGTACTATTGTTATAGTTGCAGAAGGGGTCTTGCTTTTACTATGGGACCGAAAGTGGATCCCTGAGCAAGGAACTGAGCTGTGAGCAAAGGGGAAGAAAAGTTACACTCCAAATTCATAGCACATAGACTTATATACAGTTTCATAGTGCTTTATAGCCCAGAGTCAGCATCTTGCTCCCAACAATCTGGGTCCTCATTTTACCGATCTCGGAAGGATGGAAGGCTAAGTCAAACTGGAGCCTGGTGAGATTTGAACTGCCAAATTGCAGGCAGCCGGCAGTCAGCAGAAGTAGCCTGCATTACTGCACTCTAACCACTGCACCACCGTGACTTTTTCAAGATACATAATACATTTATTATGAACAGCACCTGCTGAGTGGGCAAGTTATCCATCATGACACCCCACCAATTTATATTCCTCCTTTGGGGTTTAGCAGCTCAACTCAACATAGAGTTCCTTCTTCCCAATTTTCCCAACACAACAACCCTATGAAGTTGGGTTGAGAACGTGGCTGGGACCAAAGATACCCAGACAGGTTTTGAGGCTGAGGGTGAGCTTGAACTGGGTTTCTCCACTGCCAGTCCAATCCCTTAACCAGTACACCTGGTTCTAGTTCTCACAGAAATGGCATCTATTACATAGTTTACATAACATCAGGACATGCTTGGCATAACTGTGAGCAGATGGACTAGGTTTCTTTCCACAGCTGTGTCTTCTCCTGTAGTGGCCTGCTGCAAACTATAGCAATGCAGCAGTGGTGGGGTTCAATTTTGTTTACTACCGGTTTGCTCCTGCACGTATGCACGCTCCCTTATGTGTGCAATGCTTCTGCACATATGCAGAAACGTCTGGGTGAGTGGGTGGAGCCTCCTACTGCCACCACTACCAGTTCGCCTGATCCGGGTCGAACCGGGAGCAACTCACCATTGGGGGAGAACATAACTAGGTCTCCATCATTGAATCAGAGTAGGCTAATCTCATTGATCCAGATCTGACTGGTTACCTCACCATCGCACAGCCTTTGGCTACCATCATGTTTGTTTTGCTAGCTGCTAGCTTTATTGTTTGGAATAAGCACTCTGTGTGTAATTTATTCATCTTAACAAGCAGCAGAAACAGTAGTAGCAGCATAATGATGGGGAATTGCAACAAAATGTTGGTACATTGTGTGTTGCCTGTTAAGAAAGCTCCATTCTATTCTTCCACCCACTTTTTCTTCCCTCAAGAGTCAATTAGCATTTGGTGCCCACTGAGTTGGCACAACCCTTTACGGTTTTACCTAAGAAAGGCAAGTAGGTGGCACGTGGTTTCCTATTTTTCCTGAAAGCATTTGAGATATAATTGCTGCTGCTAGGATTGGAAGCCAATGGATATTGTTATTTGACTTATTTAATTGTCTGTGTCAATTAGCTGCTAACATTTTATTGTTCATGTGTAAACCACAGGTAATTGTGTTTGGAATGCAATAGCTTAGGAAGGGAGGGAGGAAGTCTGCGCACCCTAGAATTTTCAAGTATTTTGACAGCTGCCTATCATACATGTTGTCTATATGCTGTCATGAATGAAGACAACAATACGTGTCCCACAGGATAATGTTGCAGGATCCAATCTGAGTCGGTCACTGGAATGAGAGATTTACAAGCTTTCGACTTGTGTTGGAGCCATCGGGGAATTTCTCTCTGTGCATACTGAACTGTCCCATGTGTAGTATTTATATGGTGCTTGGTTGTGCGTGGCTTTTAGTTGTTAATTGGGGTGTTGATGGCTGATTATTAAGTCATTGGTTGCTGTTTCCTTGTGCTGCCAAATCCTCAGTTCCTAAGTACCTAGTAAGCTGGTGGTAAATCAGCACACCTATTGATTGACCAGGGGCCCATTTCCCAGGCTTCAATCATTTCTCTGGTTATTTTTGTCCCTGCTCAGCCAACAATCTCAGTAGCTAAGAACTGGAATGCATGTCCTTGTTTATGCAATATAAAGTAATCAATGAGTTCAGGTCTCCTTATCCAACTGCTCAGTCGTATTCTCGCAATCTGGTGGTTAGCTTCCTTCCCATCTGTCCTACATAGTCTATATACTATATACATTTTTGCTGCTGCTGCTGCTGTTGTTGTTGTTAATTGTGAAGTCATGTCCGATCCATCGTGACCCCATGGACAATGTTGCTCCAGGCCTTCCTGTCCTCTACCATCCTCTGGAGTCCATTTACGTTCACACCAACTGCTTAGGTGACTCCATCCAGCCACCTCGTTCTCTGTTGTCCCATTCTTCTTTTGCCCTCCATCTTTCCACGTATTAGGCTCTTCTCCAGGGAGTCCTTCCTTCTCATTAGGTGGCCAAAGTATCTGAGTTTCACCTTCGGGATCTGGCCTTCTAAAGAGCAGTCAGGGTGGATCTCCTCTAGGACTGACCGGTTGGATGGCTTTGCAGTCCAAGGGACTCGCAGGAGTCTTCTCCAGCACCAGAGTTCCATTGTTTGGCGCTGAGCCTTTCTTATGGTCCAACTTTCACAGCCATACGTAGTAGCTGAGAAAACTATGCACACTTTTGCTGACAGGGTGTTGTCTCTGCTTTTTAGTGTGCTGTCTAGATTTGCCATAGCTTTCTATGCCCCTAAAAAGAAATAGCAAGAGGCATCTACTCCAGCCTTTAAGAAACTCATTTATGAACAAACGAGGGTTAAAAGAGCCACCTCACCTACGGAAGCCACCAGAAATCCAAGGCTTGCACAGAGAGGCTTCAAAGGAAAGGGGAGGGGGTAAACATTAGAGGAACTCAGGACTTGCTCCTCCCTTAAGCAGACTTTGATTACTAAGGACATTTGCCTGAATGGTATGCTATTCCCTGCCTCTCTTCCTTACATGGTGACCTTTAAAACTACCTGCTAAGCTATTTGCACAGCTTAGCCCAGGAGCTTCAGAAGATGGTAGAGAAAGACCAGCATTAAATTGAATGGCTAAATCGCCGCACGTCACTCCAGAGAGCAGCTCCCCTCCCTCCTTCCTTCCTTAGATTTCCACCTCAGATCCAGTTGCAGTCACCCCAAGATAGGATGCGCCATAGTTTCTTAGGCCAGTTTTGGAGAAGAGCACTTAAGCATGTACAATGTATGATTCATCAAGTCTGAGAAGAGGGGGAAAAACATTTGGTTTCAGGCAAGGCTCCTGCATCTTAATTACTTTTCTTTTTTAAAAAAAATGCATTATCTCTTTTTTTCATTCCAGGCTTCAGCCGAAAGGGATCCCAGAACAGCTTATTGATCAATGCAAAAAAAATTCCTACCAACGCGAGATTCTCAGCCTAACAAGCATGATTCCAAAGTAGCAGTGGATAAGGAGTCAGAGAGAGCCAGAGAAAGAGAGAGAGAGAAACAACTAAACTCAGCCACCAGTTTTTTAAAATCAACTTCATCTTCACCATCATTCATACTTTATTTCATAAACCTTGGCTACTTGGATTTGATTTTCATTGGTTGCCAGTCTACTCATGCGTTTGATTTGATGTTTACTATATTATTATTGTAATGTCAGCTGTAGCCAGATGCAGGTAAATTCACTGACCTAAGAGACTTACTAGAAAGCATTTGGTTAAGGGACTCTCTTCATACATCCAATTAAAATTCAAATTCAAATTAAGATTTATTAACCGCACCCTCTCCCCACAGGGACCCGGGGCGGTGCACAGGCATAATTAAAAACAATATACAAAATACAAACATTACTTAAAATAAAATTAAATAAATCTACCTATGCTAAAAATATATAATTAAAACCCATTAAAATTTGTAATTAAAAGACAGAGAGAACTATTCAAGGCCGGCCAGTCGAAAGAGATGGGTCTTCAATTTTACCCGGAAGGAGCGGAGGTCGGTGGTCGTTCTAATATCAGGGGGAAGGTCGTTCCAGAGGGCCGGGCCCGCCACAGAGAGCGCCCTTCCCCTGGGCGTCGCCCGCTGACAAAGTCTAGTGGACGGCACCCGGAGAAGCCCCTCTCTGTGGGAGCGAATCGGTCGTGAGGATGTGTGGGGCAGGATCCGATCTCGCAGATAGCTAGGTCCCGAGCCATGGAGCGCTTTGAAGATGATAACTAACACCTTGAAGCGCACCCGGAAGACGACAGGTAGCCAGTGCAGCTCGCGCAGGAGCGGTGTTACATGGGCAAACCTGGAGGTGCCCATAATTGCTCGCGCGGCCGCATTCTGAACTAACTGAAGCCTCCGGGTGCTTCTCTTGCAGTCCAGTTGCTTATTCTAAGGATATCTTAGAAACAATTACATGTGCAGTCACAGACCCACACTGTCATTTACAGCAATCAAACAAGCAAATCCTAAATGCTGAAAGAATAATAATAACAGAATAACAGAGTTGGAAGGGACCTTGTAAGTCATCTAGTCCTGCCCAAGCAGGAGACCCTACACCATTTCTGACAGATTTCAATCCAATCTCTTCTTGAAAGTTTCTAGTGATGTAGCTCCCACAACTTCTGAAGGCAACTTCTGTCCCATTGGTTGATTGATCTCACTGTCAGAAAATGTCTCCATATTTCCATGTTGAATCTCTCCTTGTTCAGTTTCCATCCATTATTCCTTGTCTGTCCTTGGTCTGCTTTGGAAAATAGCTTGCCCCCCCCCCTCTCTGTGGCAGCCCCTCAAATATTGGTATTGGTATTGGTATCAAGTATTCTCACAGAGTTGTCTTTAACAAAGCAGATTGAGGTCCATGGCAAGAGGTTAGAAGAATTCCATCAGTTGAACTATTTCCCATTTAGAACCAATAAATCTCTGTGAAGGTTAGGGGGGGAGATGTTCTGATTTTCTAAAATCCAATGTCTCAGTTGATGAGCCATTCCATAAACCAGAGTTTTTCAGACTTGGCAAGTTGAAGGTGTGTGGACTGCCAACTCCTTGAATTCTGACTGTTGAATTCCACATATCTTCAAGCTTCAAAGATTGAGAAACACTGCTGTAGGACATAGCGTCCCGGCTGAGCCTGTTATATGAACAATACTTGAATTATCTTCTGGTCTTTAGGATGGTGTTCCATGAGGTTCCTGTGGACTTTTCTTTCTTGCCTAGAAAGGAACGTCTCCTCATTTCTGTATGGAGACTGTGGCTTTGGTTAAGATGCTCCTTATGGCATTAAAGTTTTTATTTTATTTTCAGGAGTGTGATTCCTTTACTTAAGATCACTGAATCACACTGGCTAGGGAATTCTGGGAGTTGAAGTCCACACATCCTAAGGTTGCCAAGTTTAAAAAACAGCCAGGCACTAAAAAAAATAGCACCCCAATTTCCTGCAATCAAATAATGAGGAATAACTTGCTCTCAGCCACAGGCACAATTCATTGCTCTACTCTCTACTTGCTACATAACAGCCTGTCTGTATGCTAAGCCCTGAGACTTTTCTCTCAGATAGATACTCTATCTTGGCATGGACTTTTCTTGGTGGCCCCAGTTCTTCCAAACATTTTAAATATTTTTTTGGTTGGAATCCAGCTTTTGAACGTCTTCCACAATGCTGTCTGACATCCCATAAGTTGGCAGGAGGCTTTTGTAAATTCTCTATGAATATCTGTTCCAAGATAAGCACATGCAGATAGTGCCTTATCATATCGTTTCTGTCCTAAATAATGTTTGAAAATATTGAAAATAAAGATGAACTTTAAAGAACAAGATAAAAAGAACCAGTGTACACATGAGATCACATTCTGAGCCTCTTCAAAAATCTTTCTGCAGCTGTATTTAAAAAACACACACACACACACGCTGATATCCTGCTTCCAACAATCTATTATTTATATTAGCAAACATTTCCCCTCCCAAATCCCTGAACACTTAAGTTTCAGCTTCATCATGCATATGAAGACAAATGGAAAGCTTCTTCATTTGCCCCTAATAGAACTGTAATAAAACAATCTATATTTAGAAAGGGTTAATCGAAAAACATGAAAGGTAGAAGAAGGACATTCTATGCTAATTTGTTTTTCTTCCTTTGTCCTAGAGTTGCCGGCTTATGAGACCTGAAAACAGATCTGTGATGCAAAGGAAAGGCTAAGCAAGCCAACATGGCTATTTATCTCATTTCTACAGAAAGTGCTTTAGAACTCGTTCAGAAAGCTTTTAGGATAGACAGGATGATGGACAGCCGTTTGCCTGAGGGCACTTGGCATCAACCAAGTCTTACCATTTCCTGTGGCTGTTTATTTAAAGTTTTCTCCCCCAAGGGGGGAGGCTAACCCAGAACTTTCTACTCTAGGATCCCCTAGGTGGTTTATAACTCAGAACTTAATAAACCAAGAAGTACTGCAAAACAACCCAAAACAAATCAACTAAAGCAAGAAAAGAGGAAAACACACTATTTAGCAACAATGCTTTGAAGAAAATCCATGGAAATGTAGAGATTGTATTTATATTTGGAGTTTCCAAAGGAAATGCCTAAGCAAGCCCAAGATACTAACAAGAATATCCATGTCTTCAGTCCAGAGTTGAAAATACAAAATGTCCATGCCCTGTTCTTAGTATCTAACTTGCTTATATCGATCTCCAAATGGGCTGCTTGGAGAGATAAATATTAAATATACTACTATATATTTAATATGGGATATTAAATATTACTTTTGCATCACACTCATGCACATAAATGTAAGTCCGACTTACATTCTAGATGTCTGGAACTCTCTAATATTTATTGGTTTATTTGTTTATTTATTTATATGCTTATTTCCCCATTGACTTTGTTCAATAGAAGCTGGCTGGAAAAGTTGGAAATGATGGGACATGACACCATGATACTGCAACTCTTGTAAATACATGCCGGTTGCCAAGCACTCACATTTGGATCATGTAATCATGGAGATGCTACAATGATCACATGTGTGAGGACTGGTCATAGTCACTTTTTTCAGTTGTAATTTCAAACAGTTGCTAAATGAATGGTTGTATGTCAAGGACTACCTTAATGAACGAGCTCAATGTTTTTTCCAGTATTATCAACACCAACTGGAGCTCTGCCCAACTTTAAAAATATAGCTCTTCTACATGCAGAGTACATAAACCATGCTGGTTTACTTCCATTATTCAATTTCCTCTGCAGAGAATCAAGGGTCATTCATTCTTCTGCCCTTACTAATACTCCAATCCCTTTCAACGACTCTGGCACCTCAGTAGCAGAGATGATCATTCATTCTGAATGTCCAAAGATCTCCTCAAAAAACCAATTTGGGGTGATCAAAAGAGGATCGCCCTGGGTCCTCTTTGGAGAAGGGCGGGGTATAAATCTAATTAAATAAATAAATTAAATAAATCAGTCTCTAGAGCAAGCCCTCAAACTCGGGTGTTGGTAGAAAATAAAGTAAGGTGTAGCAAAAATTTTCAATCAATCAATAAGGATTTGCAATTCCTTCCCATTTAGAAATGACAAAAACCACTAATCTCATTTGAAATTGGATTATTGAAAGAATGCAGCTGTATGAAAGAGAGAAATGAGGAATGGATTCTATCAGAAAGGAACGCGAAGACCATTCCATTCTGGCACATAGAATAAATTCATGGACTCGGGGTGGTGAAGAGGAACTACCAGCTCCTTTGGAGTAAGCCACAGCAGCAGAACCTGATGTTTGCTGAACATTAAGGCTGCTCTGAAGGTCCATAGGTGAGGTTTGGAAAAGAAGGTTGATGGAGATGCCAAACACCAGAGGACAACAAAGAAAAACCTGCAGAGAAGCACCTGCTGGATTAGCCTTATCAAGCCAGTGTACTAAAACTCCCATATCCATCAACACTGCCTGACCTCCATGCATCTCATAGTCCAGGCAGAAAAGAGAGCTGGTTTAAGAAGGAGGAGGAGGAGGAGGAGGAGGGGGAGGAGGAGGAGGAGGAGGAGGAGGAGGAGGAGGAGGAGGAGGAGAAGAAGAAGAAGAAGAAGAAGAAGAAGAAGAAGAAGAAGAAGAAGAAGAAGAAGAAGAAGAAGAAGAAGAAGAAGAAGAAGAAGAAGAAGAAGAAGAAGAAGAAGAAGAAGAAGAAAGGCAGACACTATTAAGGAATTGCTCATACGGTATGCCCATAGCTGAGACTGGAAGTTTTAGAGAAATTTACTGCAAGAACAGGAAAACAAGACTCAAAAACTGCCATTTCCAGATTGGTTTATCTCTTCAGTTAGGCATTTAATTTTAAATGATACTTTGAGTTCTTGGTTTAGGTAGCTGATTTGTTTTCCAACCCGTCCCCGAACGCTCAAGGGACTGTGGAGAATAAACTTCAGTAAGCTCTCCACACTTTGGGGAGAGTCCATTGTTTGCCTTCTGTCATTTGCTAGTGAGCCCCCACCTCTTGTCTACATTCCGTTTCAATCCTACGAGGATAAAGTAACCTCTATTCCATACTGATTGTATAGAAGGGCTGAACGTGGAAAAAGAGGTCCTGAAATTCAGAACTCTGGACAGTTCCCTAGGCATACAGAAGGGTCTCGGGACCATGGAAGGCAGCTCTATCGTGGGGATTGCTTTGCAGCAGCTGACAGTTTTCTGCCTGGATCCTGTATCGTTCACAAGGTAACTCTCTTTGTGGTAGTGCTTGACTTCATCAGGGAGCTGCCTGTCTAAAGATTTATGGTTCTTAGTAAGAAGCCAGCCATTTAAAAAAGGAATATACAAAGCAGTAGAATGAACTATTCTCGTTCAATGAAAGTTCCAGAGCAACGTCTTTAAGAATTGGGCTGTGGGTTATAGATTGAATTCTCTTATCTGATAAAGATGGTTCCAGATTGAATTCTCTTATCTGATAAAGATGGTTCCAGATTGAATTCTATTAACTGAAAGAGTTGGTTCCAGAATTGGGCTGTGGGTTCCAGATTGAATTCTCTTATCTGATAAAGATGGTTCCAGATTGAATTCTCTTATCTGAAAGAGATGGTTCCAGATTGAATTCTATTAACTGAAAGAGTTGGTTCCAGAATTGGGCTGTGGGTTACAGATTAAATTCTCTTATCTGAAAAAGATGGTTCCAAGGTTGAATTCTCTTATCTGAAAGAGATGGTTCCAGATTGAATTCTATTAACTGAAAGAGATGGTTCCAATTTATCATATCTCTATACTGCCCATCTCACGTAAATGACTCTGGATGGTTTACCTCAGTTGATGGTTCTGGCATGCTCAAGTTATGGTTCTTCCTTATACAAAGCTGAAGTAATAAATAACACTTTTATATAGTCCCATCTGGTCTGCTTTTAATTTTTTTATTTAGTTGAGACATCAACATCAATACCACCAGAGCTTGCTAATTTTTCCTTCCAAGTTAGCAGTTCAGAAGAAATGGCAATGTTACAAGGGGTAAAATCAAGGGTAATGGAACAGTCAGGGAAACGTCCAAAATAGTGCTATTATGTTGACTGTCTGGGTAATTCTGGGAGTAGAAGTCCATGTGTCTTAAAGTTGCCAAGGCTGAGAAACACTCATCCAAAGAGCAGTTAATCTCTACCATTCTGAAAGCTTATTATTTCAAACTTTGAATAAATTGCTTTGTTTGGAATTTATTTGGAATTTGCTTTGAACAAATTGCTTTGTTTGGAATTTAGTTGTGCCCAGCTTTTAATCTGCCACTGTTTATTTTTCTTTCTTTTTTTAATGTGTTGCTCTGCTGCCCGTTTCTATATTTTTTGTGCCGTTTTATTCTACTTAAAAAATTGTCTTCTGCAGTAGCAATAATATTTCTCAATATGTTCCTGAATTTTGGGTTAACAATTTTATCCTTTGAATACATTTTTTAAACAGCTGATCTTTGACGTAGGACAGCCTATTAAGTACAAAGAGGAAGGAGGAGGAGAAGGTGGAAGAGAAAATGGAAAGAAACAGGAAGGAAAAGGGAAGGAAACAAAAAAACCCTTCATGATAATTGTAATTTACTTTGCTTCCAGATGCTCATTGTATAGACTGCAAACGCTTGCAGATCCTTTCCCTGAATCATGAGGAATTCCTTTATCAAAAGACCTAAAGTATAATTCTTGCTTCCTGATCCATTAGACATCATTCTTTAGTGTCTAAATTCTAAGCCACTGGAAATATCTTTGTAATGGTTTAAGTAGGGAAAAGTGGCCACCACCAAAACTTTCCATCCATTAACCTATTTCAATCCAACCCACAAGCAAAATAGATCTGTGACTTTAGTTCCCTCCATTGAATTAGTTCAACTCACCCATGACACGTAGTTGTTGCGGCTTTCTAAAGCTATAGTAGAATTTTGCAGCATATTTTTAAGGTTTGGGATTTGGGGAATGAATTCAGTCTTCACCCACCTAATTTCAAACGCTTATGCTGCAAATTAACTTATTGGGGTTAATTCAATGAATGGCATCTAATGTACTAAACGGTGTTGCACAATGACTGTCCCTTAAGGCTTATCAAATATTAGAACTCAGGTTGTTGTACAGTGATTGCTAATTGTTCACTATGCACTGCTGCATGTCAGAAACTGCCAAATACTAACTACCAGTGCATGTCATATATTATAAATTACCAAAGGTTGGTAACTAGTGTCAGACATGATTCATGTGCTAAATCCTAGAGTGCAAATGCTCAGTGTCAAGTGCCCTGGATGAAGATAAAAGACATGCCAAATATATACTGATATTTGCACATTCAGCAAAGACACACTGTCAAAATAATAATTCAGAGAGGAGTGAGGGCCAGCTCAGTTCAAGATTACACACCGATCCCAAAACATTGTTCTTTGCTGTTTCTTTTCCTAAAACAAATAAAGTGATATATTTTATTCCCTCTCCCTCTTTTTTTAAATATATATATATATATCTTGATTTAGAGCATTGTCTATCTAAGTTCATCAATCAGGGTAGGCTCTTGAGGGGACGTCTGGGGGGGAAAAGAACACAAATGGGCTTTATGAAAGATGCAGACAATGCTAGGTGAGTCGCATTATTAATAGGCAGGAATGCAAGGAAAAATGTCCCTTCCTTATTACTCCAATATCTCCTGTTTTTTTTTATCCTACACAATAAATCTTTGCAAGGCACACTGGCTGGTTAGGTCCGGATCATTTGACTATTGATAAAATCGGGGAGAAGGCTGGACAATGGATGCCAATTTCAATGGTACACATATCAAAAGTCAGGCTACATTAATTGCAGAATGACAGATGAGCCTCAGGGCTCAACTTAATTTAATATATTTTTAAATTTTATATTTATTGTATTGTTTTGTATGTTTTAAATTCCTGTGCGCCGCCCTGGGTCCTTCGTGGAGAAGGGCGGGATATAAATATGATTAAAATAAAAAATAAAAAGGGACATTCTTTGCCTTGTCACGTCACCTACACAGAGTTTAATTGCAGGTCCTCGAAGCTCGTGTATAAAGTCATTTTCCCCTTCCCCCCCCCCTTGGAAACCACACATCACAGCAACGCACAGCTTAGCATGTGGCATCTTATCTACCTTTCAGAAATCTCATTGCACTTTTTTTTTAAGGGAAGAAACCAGATCTTTTCAAGACAGGTTGCTATAGAAAGAGGAATGGGGGGGAAAATGCAACTCTCTCCACTTGTCGAAAGTCAAAGGTCAGTGCAGTTGGAAATTCAGAATACCGAGCTACAATCTTGCGAAGCGCCTCCGGGCATCCCTTCATTTGCATCTTGAGTTCCATACATTTTTAATACAAAACTCCCCGATTTGCTGGCACGGCAGCTTTCTTAATAAATAGAAATTCCTTGTTTGAATTTGTATTTGCCGGAAGAGGCGCGCAGAGCAGTGTGCCCCCCGCTGACTGCCGGCCCGACCCGTCAGGTTAATCAGGTCTGGCTCAGCCAAGCAATTACTGGCAACAGGTAGCCAGTGGCTACGTTTTATTTATGGGGGAGGGAGGGGACGTTATTTGGCCTCAATTTAATGAAGTACATAAGACAGAGAAGCCTGGAGGGCAGGAACCGTTTGCCAAAGGCGAAACACACACCGGCGTTTTTCTTCAAGGCAACCTCAGCGAGGGAAGAATTGGACGGAAGGGAGTGTCTTATGCAGCCTCCTCTCACTCCAAATCCATTAGGGCCTCTTAATTAACAGCAATTACTTTAATGAGAGGAAAACAGCAAATTCAAGGAGAAGACACAGACTTACTCCATGGGTGTGGGCTGGCATTGCAAAGGGCACCGACTGCTTCATTTCGGAAATGAAAACGCTTTTGTCCTCATTAGCAAATTGTTGGGATTCTTCTCTGCTTTTTCTTCAGAACAGAACCAATCCTGGGAAAGGACCTGTGGGCATCGAAACTAACTCCTGCCCTAAAATAGCACAGCCTAAAATTCATTCTATCTACAGATCCTTCATATCCTGGACATCAATTGTTTCAACTTCTACCCTCAAAATGACATTATAGAGCATTGCACACCAGAACAACTAGACACAAGGGCAGACTTTCCCCCAAATGCCATCACTCTGCTAAACAACTAATTCCCACAACACTGTCAAATAATTTATTAAGACTGTATTACCCTTAGTCTTCTCAATCTTCCTAGTACCTATTTTCTTTTCTATTTATGACTATAACCTTGTCACTTGTATCTTTACAATTTATAATGTTTTATTTAGCTTCGTAGTGTGATTTGGTTGCTTATTTTGTATCCTATGATTATCAAGTGTTGTATCTTATGATTCTTGATGAATGTATTTTTATGTACAATGAGAGCATATGAACCAAAGACAAATTCATTGTGTGGCCAATCACACTTGGCCAATAAAGAATTCTCCTCCTCATCCTCTTTTTTCTTTTTCTTTCTTTCTTTCTTTCTTTCTTTCTTTCTTTCTTTCTTTCTTTCTTTCTTTTTCTTTCTTTCTTTCTCTCTTTCTTTCTTTCTTTCTCTCTCTCTCTTTTATTTATTTATTTATTTATTTCTTCCTCCTCCTATTATTATTCCTATTATTTCTATTACCTTCTCTTCTCTTCCATTCCATTCCTGGAATCCACATCTTCTTACAGAAACTTTTATCTTCTGAAGAAGACCATTTTTTAAGGCTGAACTTTGCTCTTGGTTAGGGGCTTCACCCTAAAGCTTTCAGAGATGGGAATAGGCTGCGAGATAAATTTGCTTCAACTTCATTTACATTTCTGTGTAATTAAAATTAAATAGAGTTAATAGGATCAGCCTCCAGTCATGTATTTAATTTTTTTTCACTCTTCTATCACATTAAAAATTACAATTTGGCAACAGGTTTTAAGGTCTTTAGGGGCTGCGTTTAAAGCTTACAGGGGAGGAAGGCAGTCTTGGGTTGACTTTTGCAGCCATATAAGAGATGCTGAGCAAATGGCCTTCTTATGAACTTGCAAATAGCTCTTCCTCTCCTTCCCAAGCAGCAAATGAGCTACAAAATAATCACTTACACACCTCTTTTTTCATACTCATGCATGAGTTGGTGGACATTGTAGGCAGAAAATCATATTAATCTATGGTACCAAAAATTAGAGGAATGTGTTAGCATCTTTTAGACTAACAATTGTTAACCTTTTGTTAGCCTCTCGCTCCCTTCACAAGATGCATTTCGTGTAGTGAGTTGTATCTCACAAACCTCTATGTCTTTTAATAACATTTGTTAGTCTGAAACGGCAACACTAGAATTCTGAGCTAGCGTTAATGGGATTCAACACATCAGACTGATTCTTTTATCCTCAAATTAATCATTATTTGGGACACCTAAATAGATGAATTTCAGTTTTATCTCCCTTGTTTTCTGGAAAATGTTGCCATTTTGCGGGGGAGGAGTTAGGAGCTGTCCACAAATGCTACATTAAATGGGGGTGGGGTGTATAGCTGTTGTATTGTCTTGTGTTCATTGGGGGACGCGGTGGCTCGGTGGCTAAGCTTGTTGATCAGAAAGGCCGGCAGTTTGGCAGTTCGAATCCCTAGCGTTGCATAACAGAGTAAACTCCCATTACTTGTCCAAGCTCCTGCCAACCTAGCAGTTCAAAAGCATATAAAAATGCAAGTAGAAAAATAGGAACCACCTTTAGTGGGAAGGTAACAGCGTTCCGTGTGCCTTCAGCATTTAGTCATGCCGGCCACATGACCATGGATACGTCTTCAGGCAGCACTGGCTCCTCGGCTTTGAAACGGAGATGAGCACTGCCCCCTAGAGTCAGGAACAACTAGCACATATGTGCGAGGGGAACCTTTACCTTATTGTGGCCATCATTGGCTATTCATTTCTTTCCGGTTCCGAATACTTTGGAAGCCATTTTAGAAAGTTCTGAAGCCAACCAATAGTAAGACAAGATAAAATGGAAAAAAATCAACATTGTGTTAAGGAAAGGATCTCTTTTCCCTACCCCCCCACATTGTGACTGATGTTATTTTCGCTCTCATGCAAAATGTTGGTACTGAGATGGAATGTAGTCCTGGAGTCACAGGCGGGAGGGGCTCTTTTTTACAGGGCAAAGGGGCAGTGGAGGTTGGAAATGCGTGGTAGGCAGGAAGAGAGCAAGGTTGGGCCCTCTCTAGCAATTCACAGAGTATATCTATGGTTATGAAGAAAGTTGCTTTAGTCTGACAAGATTCTGTTAATAGGCGAACAACAATAAAGAAATACTCTGAAACAACTACATGTGTTGTTCTTTGGTTCTTTGAGCCTGACAGGTATCTAGAAGAACTTCTAAGCCTGTTCTCATCCCAGCGTTATCAAATACCATTAAACAAATGGCTTACAATATCTTGTAGCAGCAGCTTCCGCAGACAGCAAAGGAACATGATGTCTCCCTTTCATCTTAAGCATGTGCCACATCCCTGTGAATGCGGAGGGAGGAATCCTCTCTTGGATAGGCAGATAAAGGCATGGGATTCTCTTATCATCTTCTACTGGTTGACATAGGGGTGCAAGCGAAGTCCCCAAGAACTAAATGCCTTTTTCTTTTGTCTGCGGCTTGTTAGGCTTCTGCAGTTGTGGGAGATGTTCAACAGAAGACACATAAAGCCAGCAGTGAAAGAGAGCAGCAGAATATCTGAAAAAGGCTAGGGGACTGTGGAGATCTTGCAGCAATAAGGTGATAGATGTGACATCCAGTAGCATTTCTGCTTTCAGGTACAGATGATAAAGGAAATTGCCACAGATTTCTGTGGGAGCAGATTTATTTCATCCATGAAAAGGACTTCACTAACAGCAAAGGGGACATTATTAAACTGAGTTCACTGGCTTCTGCTAAATGTCAAACATGGGTGAAGGCTGGTTTTTGAGAGGAGGAGGAAGTAGGGCTTGAAAGGACGTACCGCATCTTTTATTCAAAAAGCTTACTGGGAATCATTTCAGCCACATCTGGAGAGTACACAGGAATGGGTAAGTTGATGATAACTTCAGTGGAGGCCTTGAAAAGGAACCTTTGCAAATTTTATGGCAGAGGAAAATATATGCCTTTATTAAAAGCCCTCCCAGCAGGAAAAGGCCTAGGAAACAAGCAGCATCAGTAATGTTATTTTGAAAGCATTTCTTTTGGAGCATGGAGGCAAATCATGATGAGAAGCAAGCTTGCAAACAGAGTTACCTGGTAGGGTATTATCATAAACACTTAAGAGAGCTATGGCCGCTTTTTAAACCAGCATGCATCTTGGGCAATTAAGACCCATAACCACAGACAGGTTAGGCATCATCCAAAATGCTGGTCACTTAGGAAAGCTTTTTTTTTTTAATATCAAATTAATTTGGGAGTTGTTGAGAGGCCAAGAGGTCTATGTATAAGAACAAAAAATCCTGACTAAACAACTTTGTACTATACAGTATGTGCCATCCAGGGGGCCAATGTACTAGATATTACTGGAAGGGAACGTTTTTTTAAAAAAATCCTTAAAATGTTATATTTGGGGAAATTATCTAATTAGAAACATTCTACTATTTTCCAGGAAAGATAGTGTTTTAGAAGAGCCTTCTTGATTGAAACCGCAGAGTTGTTCTATTGAGTATAAAAGGTGTCCAACCTAAAGGAAACAGAAATACAGAACACTAAGACGGGCTTCCCACAACACCACTTATAGAGAAATTCTTCTCTGGGCTAAGATGGTGGGTAGGAGGTCATTAAAGAGAGATCCAACCTAGAACTAAGAAGAAATGTCCTGACAGTGAGAAAAAATAATCCGTGGAATGGCTTACAGCAGGGATCTCCAACCTTTGCAACTTTAAGTCTGAAGGACTTCAGCTCCCAGAATTCTCCAGCCAGCAAAGCAAAGCTGGCTGGAGAAGTCTGGGAGCTGAAGTCCTTCAGACTTAAAGTTGCAAAGGTTGGAGACCCCTGGCTTACAGTACTTCCAGAAGTTGTGGATGCTCCATCACGGGAGGTTTTCAAGAAGAGATTTGGACAACCGTTTGTCTGTAATAGTATAGGATCTCCTGCTTGGGTAAGAGGTTGGATTAGAAGACCTAAAAGGTCTTCTAGTCCAACCTCTTTCTGTTCAATTATTCTATGTTCTATAGAACTGAACAAGAACACCACAGTCAAGACCCAGCATGGTGCAGTGGTTAGCATTGGGCTTGGACTGGAGACATCTAGATTAAAGTCCCTTGTGAGGTGCACCTGACATAGTCATAATGGTTTCTAAAGGGGCCACCATACTTTGGAACAAGCTTGAGAATAAACTGAAAAACGAGCTCAAATCAAAATCATATTTTTCAGAAAGGCTGTGTGGGACATTGACATATTTTACATCCTGGCTGGATCCCCACAACATGCTAAACTATAAACCATAAGAAGCAATGGTTTATGCAACATGCCAAGACAAATCCTGGGTTAATACTGCTGTAATTTATTAATTGCTGTTTTTAACTATACTGTGTTAATGTCTTAATGTTTATTTTATTGCTTACTTTGAAGTTTTATAAACGAGTCTTAATGTATATTTTAGTAGCTTCAACTGACTGTTTACATTGTACATTGCTTTGAGATCTTTTTAATGAAAAGCCGCATAGTCATGGTTTAATAATGTTGAACCACAAACCACTCAACTCCATTTTAGTGCATGAACCCAACCCTAGAGAAAGCAAGAAGGAAAGGAGACAGATCCAAATCTCAAAAATAATGTTCACTCTTAACAGTTATTGGGTCAAATCATCTCGCTCATTCTTCTCTCATTTCTCCCTTAAAGAAGCATTTTGGAAGTCTGGAACATAGGGCTATTATCTCTCCATGATTTCTCACAGCCTGCAGGGCCAAATCAGTTTACAAGAGCGTTAGACGTTTGTAAGATGGACATGGATGACAATCTCAGCGCGCAATCTCATGACAATCAGCAATCAGAAGCACGCATCTCCAGTGCTCACTTCTGATCAGCATAGCTTTGAATGCTCATCAATGGTAGCTCTGTGAAAAGCATCCTGCAACGGTCTTATTAGGAGAGCCAAAACCATGTTTAACATATTCCTTGAATGTTACAAGATGCAACTGAGCCATACATTATGGTTTCCTTAAGGGTGTGGTAGAGCAGGGGTCTCCAACCTTTGCAACTTTAAGTCTGAAGGACTTTAGCTCCTAGAATTCTCCAGCCAGCAAAGCAAAGCTGGCTGGAGAATTCTGGGAGCTGAAGTCCTTCAGACTTAAAGTTGCAAAGGTTGGAGACCTCTGTGGTAGAGGAAAGATTGATTGAGGCGAGGCATCGACTCCAAGGTCCTTCTCACAGTTTGTTGTGGCCTGCCAGTGGCCAGTGGATTTGGCAGCAGATTCAGACAGTGGAGAGGTTGGGGCGGAACATGGGCCAGTCCTGGAGTCTGGGGAAAGCTCTGGTGAGTGCTCTATATTGGAGGCAGAGATGGGGCTAAGACTGTTTGAAAGTTATCAGCTGCCTACAGAGTCAGACATCAGTCGGCCAGAAGAACAGCTGGAGCCTGTTCCCAGTGTGCGCATGCACAGAGCTGCCAGGAGAAGGGAACAGCTAAGGAGCAAGGGTTGACTCGGGAGTAAAGCCACAGGTAGATGGTGAATGGCCCTTCCCATAGGGAATAAAGAAGAGCAAAAGGGGAGGGGAATTTGCAGGAGACAATTAGTTCAATTCATTAGGGTGAAAGATCTGTTCCTGACTTCTTGCCAAGTATTGTCTGCTACAGAGTGGCGTTCGGAAGATATCGGCCTGGCAGGTCTCCAAGCCTGATGAAGGTCTATAGTTATGAAATCTCTTGAGAGACTGTTGGCTGGAACTTTGCTGGAGAGGAATTCACTTTAAACTAAATAAAAGGGGTTTTATCAGGACGAGGAGTCAGCTTCATGCTTTTGGGAAGCCTAGGTCACAGTTACTGTTTTTGAGCCAGGCCTTGCTTAATCTGTACTTATACTTTTGATATATTTTATTCTTTTTTTTTTATCTAGCTCTTTGTAGGGTATTGAATTTTATAGCGTTTTTAGATTTTACATTTTAATTGTACACTGCCCGGAGTCATACTGTGGGATGGGCGCTATCTAAACTCAACAATAAATAAATGTAAACTATAACAGCATCAATGTGACTTCAGCCAGCTCAGCTGTTGTAAAACTTCCATAGAGGCTTCCACATTCTTTGGTAGAATACCAAACCATTTCGCTTCTCCTCCAATAAGGCAAACAACCCTTGGGGAAACATTTATTATATAATTAACATACGCAGTCATATTTTCTCTGTCCCCAATAGTTGACATCAGTTTACGCTGGCATGAGAATGTAATGAGATGTTCTCATGCAAATTGCTTATGATGAAAAATACATTAAGGAGGCCATTTGTTCAAAAACATCAACTTCTGACAAATGAATTTATTAAAAAATGTTCTGCGTCCTTCACTGAAGACTAATATCCTTGATCACTGCTAGCCAAAATCAGATATGTGATGTGTATTAGGCATGTGACATGAAAGATCAAGCAAAATGTAATTTAAGGAATGCCTTTTTTTTTTCTAATTGTAAAGTCACTGTGTGAATGAGACACGGTATAATTAAGAATATTTTTTTTAAAGTTAGCGTTATTAAAGAAGCCTTTTGCATTGTTTGGAAACAAATATTGTTTGCCAGCTGAAGATGCATCAGCAGAGTTGTGTGTCTACAGAGAGGCTAACAAAATCTAAGACTGCATCACTAGAGGTTTAGGAACCAAAACAAAGGACAAGAAAGGTCACCTGAGAACTAGAATCTAAATTTTACAAGGACTGCTAGAAGAAGCTGTGTAGATTTAGCCTTGAGAAAAGACAGCTATCATCATACTATTGAAATACCAGAAGTAATCGTTTACACAAAATATGTCTGTTCTCCATGGAGCCAGAAGGCAGGACATAGACTAATGATCTTAAGTTACAAGGAAAAAGATTCTGGTTGAATGTTAAGAAAAGCATCCTAATGATAAGAGCTGTTCAACAGTGAAACCAATAGCCTAGGGCCATAGTAACTTCTCTTCATTGAATATGTTCAAGTAGAAGCTGGAGATCCATCTGTCTAGGATGCTTTCATATGAATTCCTGCACTAAGGAGGCATTTAAGTTGGCCTAAACACAACCCAGTCACTAGGCTTCCATAAAATGAATGGAACTTACTTCTCATGTTCGAGGTTAGCTTAAAATCAACTGTACATTATATGGAGTAGCCCAGTTTTGATAGCAATGATAAGCAATGGTCTGATGTGATTTTTCATCCAATAGAACTCCAAGAATCTTTGTTTCTTCCTGTATACTTCAGAAATATAAAAGCAAACCTTAGTGTTGGTTTCTCACAGTATTAACAGGTACACCTTGACTTGAATACATTTGAGCAGCATTTCATAGCTACCCATCCCATTAGAAATCGTCAGCCGTGCTTCTAAGTTGGGTATGAGATCATTGAAGGAGACACATTTCAAGAATACGTATATAGAATAATTTCACAGAAACATTTTTGGCCTATTAAAAAGAATGTGAAAGTGAAAGTTGATTAGGCAAACCATAAGGAGAACTTTCTACTTTTCTGTTCCTTGTGGATAACTCTTGACAGATTAGAATTTAGAATACAATACAGCTGGAAGGGACCTTGGAGGTCTTCGAGTCCAGTCCCCTGGTCAAGCAGGAGAACCTATATTATTTCAGATAAGTGACTGTCTAGCCTCTTCTTAAAAACTTCCAGTGATGGAGCACCTATGATTTCTGAAGGCAAGCTGGTTAATTGTCCCCACTGTTAGGAAGTTTCTCCTTAATCCCAGGTTGTTTCTCTATTTGGTTAATTTCCAACAATAAGAAATTGAAAGAGTCTCAAAAAAGTGGAGTTTAAAAAAAAACAAATATTAACATCAAAAACCAAAAAGAATAAAATTGTTACTGTTTTTGTTCTGAGGCCTTCCTTCCTTCCTTCCTTCCTTCCTTCCTTTCTTCCTTCCTTCCTTCTAGTAGGAGGCTCCAGTAAAAAACAGATATACCAGGTCCAAAGGACTATTGAAAAGACCCCAGACGTATTTTTAATGCAACATACAGCAAGATACATTTTCACTAAATATTGTGCAGCTGTAGCTTTCTCTTTTAGATAACAATTTTCCCCTTAACCTACAATATGTTCCAATCTCAGCCTATTTCATCAACCTATTCAATCAGGCCCCTCCCAATCCTCCTCTGTCAAATTCTTTAATGTTCCCCAACATCTCACCATTGTCAATAGATATTCGGATGAAACAAAGCCCATGTAATCCCAATAAAAGAAAAATAGAGAGTAAGGACGACAAAACTCACAGAACAAAGGCTTTATATAATAGTAATAATAATAAAGCTTCACACGTTCTCATTTCAGCCCAGACCATTTCGACAATGCACAAAGCTGAATGGTTCAAGTGCCTCATCCATTTTCTTCCTCCAGTTCTGACAACTCAGAACATGGTTGAAATACAAAATACTTACTTTGTTCTTGCAGAAGAAAAACAAATCAGAACAGGACATCCTGATTCAATCGAAAAGGGTCAAAGAGGAAGACAGCATTTACTTGCATCTATCTGAGATGCAATTATGTGAATTATATTTCTATCTAAGAGAAACTTAGATAGAAACCTATCTATCTATCTATATTTCCTATCTAAGAGGAACTCTCAAGAGTATTATTGCTTGAAATCCATGTTTGTACATGGATATATACACACACACTCAGTTTTTAGAAATGGTATCACTACTCATTCAGCAGACACCGTTCTTTTTCCTTTATTGGCCAGATTTATATTCTACCTTCCCTTCAAGATCTCAATATATGGCACTCTTTGATTTTATTTAAATATGGCGGGGGGGGGGGGAGAATCCTAGGTGTAGTAAATTCTGTGCCACAGTAAACGATCTGCCTATAGGTTCTTCATATCTGGGGGAGTGACTTTAAAAAGAGACTAGGTAACTACACCACCTATGCATAGTACACAAAATTGTCTGCTACAATGTCCTACCTGTCAACAACTTCTTCAGTTTCAACCACAATAATACATGGACAAACAATCGATACAAATTTAAGGTAAACTGCTCCAAACCCGATTGCAGAAAATACAACTTCAGCAATAGAGTGGTCAATGCCTGGAAGGCTCTACCGGACTCCATTGTTACAGCCTCAAACCCCCCACAGCTTCAACCTCAAACTGTCTAGCATGGACCTCACCCCATTCCTAAGAGGTCCGTAAAGGGGGTGTGCATAAGCGTACCAGCGTGCCTTCCGTCCCTGTCCTACTGTCCCCTTTATTTCTACTCATTTCCTTTGTCCATGTCCATGTTTATACTTATACCTGCTACCTTGTAAATATTTAAATAAAAATAAAATAAATCCCAAGGACTTCTTAATTGGTTTTCTTGGGGATTGGAGGAGATTGGACTACATGATCTTTGTGGTCCCTTTCAACTCTACAATTCTTCCCTTTTTCCCCTCACAACCCCTTCACCCACCACCCACCCCCATGATCTAACCAAGGTTAAGAGACGGTAGCTGACCTCAGCTCCTATGGCTGAGGTGGCCTTCAAGTCTCCCTAAGGCCAACCCAACACTTTATCTACTACATCAGATTGGTCTCTCTTTTTTGGGAAAAACAATGTTATTGGTTTTTGGAATGGACATAGGAAAAGGGATATAGGGTAATATGATATTTTAGTAGCTTTCATGTCGGTGGTGGTGGTTCTCCCAAAACTTCATACAAGTACAATTTTTTAGAAAAAGCCAAAGGATAAGGATACACATACTTTACATTACATAATTCATACATTCAATCATGTTTTTCATTGTGAATCAACAGTCACAGTAAAATTTCAAATAAGATCATTTTTGAGATCTACGTCTTTTTGCTATTGAGTCTTCATCTCCCTTCCCGTCGATGGGGGGGCCACGGCCCCCCTTGTTCCCTCATCTTCGTCCCCTAGGAGTGAGGAGTGCTTTTGAAGAAAGGCCTCTGCCTCCCCTAATGTTTTAACTCTAATTCTACCTCCCTCCCAGAAGAAGATGGGTCTTAACTTCATCGCTTGCAAAAGCGATGACAGAAGGCATATAACCAGAGTGATCCATCCTGAAAACAGGAGTATCTTTTGTAAGTTCCAAGGGGAAACAGTGGGTTTAAACTAAAGAACAAGATGGGTTTGTTAAGTTTGGCATATGCGTTTTACTCTTAAGACACAAAAAAACCACTGAAAAATCACATCAGCAAATAACCAGTGAAGTTGAAAAAGTTCAGCGGCTGTAAAACTGGAGCCGGGGCCACGCACAGTTTTTCAGTTCTCCACTCCAAGTTTAACTGCACAGCCATTCCCAAAACAGAAATTTGTACATCTGTTTTACATTTGTGCCAAATCCTTTTCCTGTGCCTCTCCCATCCTCTTAGAAAACACCAAGGAGCATCCACCTTCTAATCTGCAACAGCCTATTTGTCTTGTAAGGAAAGTGTCCAAAGGAAGAAGAAGGAGAAGGAGGAGAAAAGAGAGGGAAACAGAATGAGGAGGAGGACAAGAGAAAGACAATGAAGCCACCGTTTATAATAATTGGCCACCCTGGCAGGCCAACAATCAAACAGCTCTGAGTTCTCACTTCTAATTTCAGCAATCTCTACCAAGGCTGAGATAGATACATCATGTTTTATAAGATGGTAGCCAGCAATTATTTCTAGAATCCCTTCATCTCTGTTGAAAAAAAAAATATCACTCCAGGCTAATAATTAAAGAGCACTTCTTTCACTTTGGCACCAGTTTTATCTTTAAAAAGAAAAGAAAAGAAAAAAGAGGTGGACAGGGAGGAGAATATTGCTCCTGCTATTGAATTACACAAGCAGAAAACAGAGTTTCGATTCTCTAAGGCAGGGGTCTGCAAAGTTGGCTCTTTTAAGACTGGTGGACTTCAACTCTGGAAGTTGAAGTCCACCAGTCTTAAAAGAGCCAACTTTGCAGACCCCTGCTCTAAGGCAACACAGTTATTCAGATATACTGAATAAAGTGTGTGGAGGGGGGGTAGATCTTGCAATTAAAAAAAACCCCATCCTATATTTTTATTTTATTTATTTTATTTTAATCACATTTATATCCCGCCCTTCTCCACAAAGGACCCAGGGCGGCGGGCGGTGCAAACTTCCCGCTTCCCCGTTTCTCGGTCGCTGGCCAATGACGTCATTGGAAGCAGGGGCTCTTGGGAGTTGTTGGTTGGTAGTTTAAAATCAAGAGGGGCAAATGTTTCTGATCTTGGCTTTTTTCACACCTCTTCCTTATGTAAGTCTTCACTGTTGGACTGTTTGTTCTCTTTTTTCTTCTTTTGACTAGCAAGCTCTAAATCTGTGCCATCAGTGTTAAATCGTGATGCTCTGTTGTTTCATAATGGCTGGTAACTCACCTGCAATCCATAAATGGCTACAGAACAGCATGGTTGCTCAGGAAACTACTACCAACACTATCATAGCAGCGTGGAGGATTTAATATTCAGAAAGAGAGTTCCAGACCTGGATGGTAGGAATGGAAAATTTAAATTTCCACACAACCCTCTTCCAGATCCTGCATCTATTTAGGGAAACAGGTTCTCCTCCCAAAACATTTTTTTAAAAACAGCTAAGCCAAGCCTCTCCCATCTGACATGATCTTATCTATAAATGTGTCTTCGTAATCAAGGTGTCTCCCCTGCCAGGTAAGTAGATAACTACAGGGCAGCTGGTCAGATTCTGCACAGCAGCACTGGGGAGGATTCATGGCAAACATGGGTCTTCTCCATCATAGTTATGCTATTAAGCCAATGTGGAAAACCCTTCAGCAATAGCACTTAGACTTATATACCGCTTCACAGTGCTTTTACAGCCCTCCCTAAACGGTTTACAGAGTCAGCATATAACAATTTGGGTCCTCGTTTTACCCACTGACTCAGTGGTTGACTCAGGATGGAGTCAACCTTGAGCCTGGTGAGATTTGAACTACCAAATTGCAAGCAGCCGGCAATCAGCAGACGTAGCCTGCAGTACCGCACTCTAACCACTGAGCCATCGTGGCTTTGCACTGCTTAGTCCTTTTCTTTTAGCGCTGAACCTACAACAGGCCACAGTTTATGGATTGTACTTTTAGTATAGTTAGACCACATATAAGTGACAGACTGGATTTTATTATAGATTTTAGTTGTTATTTATTTTTTATACTATAATTTTTAATTGTATATTTACTGAGCGTTTTTATTTGTTCTGGTCTCTGGTCTAAGAGTGTAATAAACTGATTGATTGACGTGTGTCTGTCTTCCTGACCTTCATACAGTCATCTAAGCATGCAAATATAGTTTATCCATATGCAATTTTGAAAAAAACAAGTGGTATCACTAGGAAACGTGCAAAAATAAAACCCTCTCCAGATGCAACCTCCAGATGAGACAGAGGGAAAACAGATTCCTTTCTCCGAAACCCATAAAAGTCTGTGACAATTCTGAGATATATTGAGAGCACTGATGATGTTACCTAGTTTGGTGATGAAACAGCTGCTAGAAAACCATCAAGCTCAGAGAGCACCAAGGATCCCACATTTTTGTTCATGTGCATACTTTCTCTGCATGATCAAGACCTGTGCAATCACAGAGATCTCAAATCATATAGAACCTGTGTGCTTCATGATGCATGACACATGGGATCTAAAAATAGTGTAGTCCTTACATTCTGTTCATGTTGGTTGTTACTTTTGGTTGTGGAATACAGGAAGTCTCTCATTTTTACAATACAATACAATACAATACAATACAATACAATACAATACAATACAATACAATACAATAGTAGAGTTGGAAGGGACCTTGGAGGTCTTCTAGTCCAACCCCCTGCCTAGGCAGGAAACCCTATACCATTTCAGACAAATGGCTATCCAACATCTTCTTAAAGACTTCCAGTGTTGAGAAGATGTTGGATAGCCATTTGCCTGAAATGGTATAGGGTTTCCTGCCTAGGCAGGGGGTTGGACTAGAAGACCTCCAAGGTCCCTTCCAACCCTGCTATTGTATTGTATTGTAAAAATGAGAGACTTCCTGTAACAACTAACATGAACAGAATGTAAGGACTACACTATGGTGATCAGAGTAGCAAATGTACTTGTAAATTTCATCCCTGTGTTACAACGTGGTTAGATATTAATTTAATGAAACGTAAACAAGTAATATTAAAGTTTGAACTGACCCATATTCTCCATTGCTATACCCCAATAATGGTGTGTACCATTAAGTCTCCTTTTTGGTATTTGTTTAGAGGGGAAAGGAGTCCTTGCCAGTTTTATGAACTCCTTTTTCACTTTAAGTCAACAAGGACAGGTAAAAATCAATACGATTCTGTTCAGAAAGTGCTAAATTTATTTATAGAACACCAAATCATCACTTACAACATTGTTTTATACAGACTGCAGATATCTTTTTAATGCAATGTGTCATAACAGCTTCCTTCCATAAGGGCAGTGTGTCATTCTGATGGATTTTAAAAGCACAGGGTATGTCTGTGAGAGGAAGGCATCAAGGCAGACCTGGCATTTCCTTTGCTCAGCAGAAATATTCCATAAAGCAAGTAAGAATTAATGCAAAAAATAACATGCAGATGTCTATTTCAAAGCAACAGATCTGAGAAAATCCTGCAGGTATCTCAAGGCAGATATTTGGCGCTGATAGCCACAGAGAAAGAGAGAAAAATATCTTGTTTGCTTAATAAAGCAAAAAAGAAATAGCCATGAATGCATTTTAAAACTCGGTAAATAAATAAGCACACAACACGCAACTTTGCTTTGAAATGATTCGCGTTCACCAAGCTTCCAGGCTTGTGTAAGAAGGGAGCCGTTCTGCACAACATCCTAATTCAAACACCTCTCTCTTAGCTCGCAGCAAAGTCTAGACTTTGTTAACACAAAGAAGTGGGACAGCAGAGATTTTAATGTCTTGTACATTGGGCTGGTGATTTGCTCTGATTTCATAAACGCTGGGCTTAATTCACACTGACAAGGTCTGGGCAATAGAACAGTAGAGGCGGGTTCGTTTGGCCCTTCAACCGGCACAATGAGTTCCATCTGTGAACGAAACCTGTGGTTTTTAAAACTGCAACAAAAGGTAAGCATGCTACCCCCAAAAAAATTTTTTTTAAAAAAATGAGGACACTTTCAAAGAGGGTGGAAGGGCATGTTGTTCTAGCACAGAGGTCCTCAAACTTTTTAAACAGGGGGCCAATTCACAGCCCCTCAGACTATTTGGGGGGGGAGGCAGATGGGCTGGGGGGCATAGCTAGGTGGTCATGTGACTGGGTGGGCATGGCCAATTTAGCAGCCCATTAAACAATCCACACAAATTAAAGTTTAATTTGTTATGCTCCTGCTGGTAGAAAGGAGGTTAGTGAAAGGATGTGGCTGCCTTGTGGGGGACGGGGTGATGGACTTCAGTCTCTCTCTCTCTCTCTCTCTCTCCCTCCCTCCCTCCCCCCCTTTTTCTGGAGGCTGGGGAGGCCAAAAATGGACCCATTTTTGGCATCCTCAGCCTCCAGAACCACTTGCTTCCCCAAAATGGTCCATTTTTTACCTGCTGAGGCCTCCATGCACCCCATTTTTGGCCTCCTCAACTGCCAGAAGGTGGGTGGGGGCCAGTGGGTAGATGGAGCTAGGTGGGCAGGGCAGCCTCGTGGTCCTGCATGGGCTGGATTGATGGCTTCAGTGAGCCGTATTTGGCCATAGTTTGAGGACCCCTGTTCTAGCAAATTGAGTCGGTCTGTCTGCCTCAATAAAAAAAATAAAAATAGTTTGATAGTTCTAGGATGAAAATGATAAAGTGACTCCAAGTTCTAAAACAGAAACTGAAGCTCACAGTAACCACCGTTCTGATATGAAACCGGACTGCAAAATAATTGCAGCGCCTGCTAAAAAAAAAAAAATCTTTTGGGGGGGGGGGGGGCTGGAAACCAAGTGCACCTAAAACCCCATGTGTTAGGAACATAAGCTCCTTTAAACAGTGAGGAAGTAGCTATCACCTTATCATCTCATGTGGTTTTGAGTGTTAAAGGAAAGAATTAAGTGTATAATTTTCTACAGCTTCTCTAAGTACCTTCTTACAATTGGATTCCCTCCCCTGTCTCCCCAGCCCACATGCACTTGTGCAGAGGAAGCTTCTGCTTCTAGAGATGAATTAGACACGGTTTCTGTAAAATCTTCATATTTTCTTTCAATTGTCCTTGCTTAAACCTAAACAGTGGGAAGCTTCTTCTGGCTCTCATAGAGAAGGATGGAAACGGTGCAGAGGTGGCGTTTTAATTGTGGAATTAGGCAATGTTTGTGTTGTTGGACTACAAAAGTTCCACGTGTTTTCTTTGTTGGAAATTTTCTTTCCTGTTCTAAGAAAGGTTGGCCATGTGTCCTGCCTTTCAGATGACAGCCCTCAGTGTGAAAAGCTGCCAAAGACATTTCTCTATCCAAAAGCATCTTCCAATTGAAGGGCTGTCAAGATGAAAATTGGTTTACAGCTAAAGAATCTTACAAGGGAGAAGTTTAAGCACTGACATTCTCCCTCGGAACAAACCCATCTCCAGTTGGTCCAAGATTGACAAAATGCACTAAATCCCCTGTAAATGATGAATGAATGAATATATATATATATATATATATATTTGTAGATTTTCACGGGTGTAGGTATGCTGGTCTTGTTGTATTCGGGTGTTTTCCCGTGTAAGAATGAGATTGTCTTTGCAACGTTTTGGCAACGTCTCACTTGCCATCTTCAGGCTTCGGTCTACGCAGCCACAGACCGAAGCCTGAAGATGGCAAGTGAGATCTTGCACAAATGTTGCAAAGACAATTTCATTCTTACACGGGAAAACACCCGAATACAACAAGACCAGCATATATATATATATACATATACATATACATTTGCTCCTGGAAGCACCAAGCCGGAAGCACCAGCCTGAAGATGATGAATGAGACTTCATCGAAACGTCGTGAAGATACTTCCAATTCTACGCGGGAGAAAACCCGAACAACCAAAGACCTACATACAAACACCCGCGAAAACCTCAGAAAACACATATACATATACATATACATATACATACATATAGTATTAATATATTCCCCTTCTCATCCCTATGAGTAAGATGTATTTTTTTTTAATCCTTTGGTGGTACTTGGATGTTTTTATCCTTTGGTGATACTTTGGTGGTACTTGGATGGACCTGAGACCTTGCCTCCTCATTGTAACTCCTGTGGGACTATTGTGTCATACACAAATCTTTTTTGCCCTGCATGAATGACCATCCGAACTCTGAGTATTATTTTCAGCACACACATTGCTGTGGGGATGAAACAGAAGGAACTGAACCTTCAACCTTGAAGAGCTTGACTTGACTAAGGTGTACACTTAAGGTTATACTTGAAAACCAAACTTGGGTGTAATGGAAGGAATGATGGAGAGAATACACAATGGAACATCCTGATTATTTTCATTTTAGTTTGACCTCCATCTCAATCAATCAATAAATCAAATATCTGTCAGTATCCTATCACTTGTCCCAAAGGTGCTTTTTCAGGAGCCAACTGGACTTTCTTGTTGTTGTTTTTTAATCTTTTGCAGATGTTTTGCTTCTTGGATGAGAAGTGAAATGTCTTCAAAAAAAACAACAAGAAGTAAGTCTAGTTGCCTCATGAATAAAAGCAGCTTTGCGACAACCATGACCTGGAGGACTAAGAATCTCTACAGAATCCTACCATTTGGTTTAAACCAATACTGTGATCTAAATGTGGGAAGATTCTTTTTTTTAAAAAGAAAATAAGCCTTAGATTCATGTTAATCATATGTATTTTATTCAAAAACTCAATATGTTTTTCTTTCTTTCAGTGCTTCAATTGCATTAGAATAAGGGATATATTCTAATTTATCAATTAAGAAAATATCTTGGGATTTCTTATGCCATCTAGGACCCAATGGCACCAAGTCTGATTCATTCTAATTTATGTTTTCTCATGCAGAAGTAGGAGAAGAGCAGGCAGAGCTGGGGGATAGAGTTAAGCACGTCATCAGTTTAGAGTTGTTGCATTCCCACAAGTGCTCCAAGTCCGACTTCTCCTGAATTGCGTTGACCCTTATCTGGTGCCAATTTAGCATTGAATTTTAGCTGACCAGATTCTTACGCACAAGCTTGAATAAATCTTCTATGCTGAAACATTATGAATGGTCCTGGTTCTTTGCACCTGACAGCAGTTGGAGAGGAAAAAAATCATCTACTCGGCATTGAATCCTCCCTGTAGATTCACCAGGGAGAAAGAGGTGGCAAATTAGCTGTTTAGAATAAGCTTATTTTGACTTCCAAGGCAGACATCAAAGCCGGTGCACATCCAAGGTTTGGATGTTGCATCAGGTAGAGATTTAAATGAGTAGAATTATAACCAACCGGGGTTATAAATTGTTGATTAAGCAGTCCCATTTCATCCTAATTTAAACTATGGCAAGGTATGGACATCGTGGGAAGCCCTAGCTTTTAAGTTATGCAAATCAAATAAAATCTCATTTGTATTGTCAGATTCCTAATGGAGTCTTTGTACACCCCTAGTAATCATATTACACCTTTCAAATTATATTCCGGTTGTATATGCTTTTGGTGGAACCCTTATGATTAATGCATCTTTTTTTGAGAGAGAGATTTACAGAATATCCAGATGAGGATTATGAGATATAGGAAGGATTCTGTTTGGAATGATTTATTTTAAATGTAAAAAAAAAATATTATTTCTAGCCTCCATGTACTACTCTAGGAAAACCTAAGAGATTATTTGAGCACCATATGCACTTCAGGTCTAGAAACTCACATCTTGGCCTTCGAAGCAGAGAAGAACCTTCCACAGTTCCAGCATGTGGATGAGAAGGTGGAGTGAGGTTACTGCGGTGAAGGTAAACATGGGGTGAAGAGGTGACAAGAAAGCCACTTGGTGGCTGAAGGTAAGACTGAGGAACAATTGCACAATCACTTCTCTGGGAACAGAAAGGGGACTTGTTGCCACTTACATTAGAAGATGACTGCTTAAAACTTTATTAGAGTTGATCACTCACTTGGGAATGAAGACCAAAGGCCAAACATGAGAGAAGTACCACTTCGGAGCTAGTAGTTCTTCTTCCCATCATGTTCAAAAATAAGGCAGAATAATAACTGCTGAAAGAGGCTCTGAAGGCCTCCAGTCCAGCCTTCCAGGAACTTTAAGAAGTAACCGTCCAGTTCTAATCAACATCCCCTTTTCTTCTGATTTTTACCCTTTAAGACAAGTTGAGTAATCATCTTAATTGTTCATATGCTCCAGAAATACATCTGGATATTTAGTCGAAACCACCTTTCCCTTAGTTCAAATTCCACCCAACAGAGCAACAGGGGCCAAATTTGCTTCATCGTCTCTTTCCACCTTTTCCAATCTGCTGCTTGCCAGTTGCCTCACATTACATTTCCAGTCATTTGGGACTTGTAATCAACAACATCTGGAAGGCTGATGGATGTGAATGCAAAAGCCCTTCAGACATTCAACAATGACTTTTGCATCACCTTCCTCTTAAACCATCTCTTTCCTTGGTTAGGCATTCTTAATTCTTTAGTCCCTTCCTTATAGGAGGCAATGTTAAAAAGAATCAGATCATGCCAAGATCAGGTCCTCATTAAGAGACATGGTGCTGCAGCAATTTGTTTCCATAGACCCTAAGATACTTCTTCCCATAGCTTGCTAATCAAATATAATTACAAGTTTAAGAGCTGTGGTGGCACAGTGGTTAGAATGCAGTATTGCATCCCATTGCCAAGAGTTCAATCCTGACCAGCTCAAGGTTGACTCAACCTTCCATCCTTCTGAGGTCAGTAACATGAGGACCCAGATTGTTGGGGCAATATGCTGGCTGTAAACCGCTTAGGCAGGGCTGTAAAACACTATGAAGTGGTATATAAGTCTAGGTGCTATTGCTATAATTCCATGATCAACAGCAGAAGTGAAAAGGAGGATAGCATATACTTATATAAGTACCAATAAAAGAGAATATTTGTAGCTCAGGGTTTCTTGCAATCATTTCATTACTCAAACTAGTTTTGCATACCTCGTTTGTGTAATGAAACATCTGCAAGAAAACAACCAAGCTCAGAAGGCACCAGGGATCGCTCACTTGTATAGGTTTACCTGAACTTCAAAAACAATATCTAAATCCATTCTTCTCCTCCACAATTTGGGAGTTGCTTCCACTGACACTGACAGGGCCAGCCTCCCAACTCTATATAAAAAGAGAGCAAACCCCACTCCCCTTCTAGCACTGAAGATGTTACCCTGTTTGGTAAGGTCTGCAAGAAAATAACCAAAAGCTCAGAGAGCATCAAGGACTCTACAGATCAACTCTGACCTACAAACATTCTGTTGAATCCCAAGAAGACCCCAAGAAGTTTTAGCAGATGTCACCTCACTAAACACGGCATACCAAGCTAACATAAGAAGCAGAGATGGGCAAAACCATCTTCTAGGACAGAGGGGAAGAGACAGAGGAGCAAAATTGGAGGTCACCAATGTACAGCCATGAGTTTTCCAGTCCAGTGACTTGGAACGTAGTTAGCATGAATATATTTTCTATTTTTCTCCTGCCCCAAAAGGAGAATTGCATGACGGAGATATTAATTTGCTACCAGAGCTCTAATTATAATCCATTCCAAAGGCATTAAAGCATTCACACCGAGTAACGGGGGAAAACAAGTGCACGGTTTCACTGCGGTGAGAGCTCTGAAAGGCACCTCGCTCAGCCATAAAGTGGAAAGCAGGTCCGAAACATTGGTCCACGGTGCCCTCTTCTCTCCACGCTTTTCATGCACCAGAGGAAAGAGATTAAAAGCTTCTATTTCAGCTTAACAACAAGACACGGCTTTCTATCAAATCCACACGGCTGGGAATTGCCGTTTGTCTAAGTGGTGGTTCATTAATATCGGCCCCAATCAAAACACAGTTTTATATTTCGTTTGATTCTGTAACGGGAGTTTCAGCAATTCCTGCACCTGGCCTTCTCCAAATTGCCCCTCAATTTTGCTTCCCACACACTCGTAATATGGAAATAGCGATGGCAAATCACAAAAGTTCTCTAAGTATTTATAGCCAGGGGTGGGATTCAGCCAGTTCACACCTGTTTGGGAGAACCGGTTGTTAACTTTCTAAGTAGTTCAGAGAACCGGTTGTTGGAAGAAATCTCATTTGTTTTGCCCCCACTTTACACAGCTAATTCTGTAAGGAAGGCAGGAAGGAAACATTCTGATGTTGTTTCTAGCCTCATCTTTGTTGCCCTGCTTACAGAAACGGCCTCTCCAGTTAACCCTTATGACATTGTCACAGCTAAGGAAAAGCGCCCATTGACGTGAGTGATGTTGGCCACTCCCACCCAGTCACATGACCACCGAGCCACGCGCACCCAGCTGGTCATTAGGGCAAAGAACTGGTTGTTAAGTTATTTGAATCCCACCACTGTTTATAGCCCAATCATAAAACAACCCATTATATAGTTTTGTTGTTGTTAATTTCTGTCCATGGGGTTTTTAAAGATACTGGAGTGGGTTGCCATTTCCTTCTCCAGTAGATCACGTTTTGTCAGAATCCTCTGCTATGACCTGTCTGTCTTGGGTGGCCCTGCAAGGCATAGCTCATAGCTTCATTGAGCTACGCAAGCCCCTTTGACACAACAAGGCAGTAATCCATGAAGGGGCATTATATAAAACTGAGGTCTTAAAGAAGCAAAATGCTGCAAACAAGCTACTAATAAAATCCCACAGCTGAGTTCACAGGGAACGACTCTGATCTTATACATTCTTACTTGAAATACTATCCATAGAACTGAAGGTCTTTAGTTCAATTAGCTTCATGTCTTCATTAGAAAGGCAGATTTTGGATAGAATTGCTCAGGATAAAATAAGGTCACTATTTAATAAACAGAAAAGAGGGATTCAAACTTGGATTTGTTTTAGTTCTTACCTTCTTTTGGTACTAATATGACACGAACAGAGAAAACCAAAAGCATTATTGTTACCGGTATTCCTCAACTTACAACTTTGATTTAACCTGAAATTAGAATTGTAAGTCATTGGGGTCATAAGTTGAGGCATCATGTAACCAAATCCATTTTTTAAATATTTTCATAGTGGTTAGGTTGTTGGGTAAATCTATTTTCTCCAGTAGGTGCTGGAGGAATGGTCACGGATCTAACAATCATCCTTCCTCAGGTGTCACAACAAAACCAAAACAATACTTCAGTGAACAAGAGACAGAGACAGTAAGGAAGAGGCTGAAGGGCAATGTACTGACATCCAGTCATAGTAGGCGAATCATTAAATCAAAGACTAATATGTCTATATGACAGAGACATTAGAGAACCCATCCATAATCTACACTGATAGTCACCTTCATTGGTATAAGGATTTAACTTTAAATCAAAGCAAGGAAATATGCAACCAACTAGGTCACAAATGGAGTACTAGGACGCCAGAGAAAAGGATAATAGAATCAGGGGTGGGATTCAGCTGGTTCAGACTGGTTCGAGCAAACTGGATGCTAATTTTGCATCCGGTTCACTGAATCGGTTGTTGCAAGGACCGAATGGCCACGCCCACCTCACCCCACCCCTCCCAGGAGTCTCCATGGGGCCAGGTAAGTACAGGGCTTGTGAGGAGGCACTGGAAGGGCAAAAAACAGGCCTACCAGAAGCTCCAGAAGTCTGGGAACAGGCCCATTTCTGGCTTCCAGAGGGCCTCAGGAGCCCAAAGAAAGCCATTTTCAGGAAAGCCTTCGTAGCCTGGGGAGGGTGAAAAAAAGGCCTACCGGAAGTTCCGCAAGTCTGGAAACGGGCCCATTTCCGGCTTCCGTATGGCCTCTGGAGCTCAGGGAAGGAAATTGTTGCCCTTCCGGAGGCTCGAGAAAAGCCTCCAGAGCCTGGGGGGGTAAAAACACCTCCCCCTGCGAGGAAGCTGAGAAATCCATGCCCCCCATGGCCACATCCACCCAGCAACCAGGCAGAGAACTGGTTGCTAAAAAAAATTCAATCCCACCCCTGCGTAGAATCTAGTGGCGAAATTATTTCTTTTCAGCAGTGTGAGTTTTGGGTAGCATGAGAGCAGATCCGCTCCTATTTGCTTCCTCATATCCTCCAGATAAGGCAGACTTGTCATAATGAGATTGGTAGCAAAATATCTTGGCTTTTGGTGGCCCAATCTCAAGGGGTTACATGGCAGATGGGAAGGATGCAAATGGAAGGAATTTGTTACAGATTCCAGTCCACACAGAGCTTCCAACCTTGATCTAGATCAGGGGTGTCAAACTCGCAGCATCACGTTGTCATCCCATGATATATCGCAGCTTTCTCCCCCTTCACTAAAACAAGAGTAGGCATGGTCAGCGCGTAACGGATCCAGTCCATGGTACATGAGTTTGACACCCCTGATCTAGTTTCTAATATAGTCAGGTGAGCTTACTATGGACACTTCAGAAATACAAGGTGGAGGGAGCTGCAATTTCAGGGGGTAAAGGTCGTTTATCATCTTGGCTTGCTTCGTCTAAAGAGTTATGTGCTTTGTTTCTTTTCCTGCTGTGAAAAGACGGGAGATCAACCTGATGTTTAAAAGTATTTTGCTGCTCAAATAATAGCGGATAGATTTCGGAAGAGGCACAAAATCAGGATGGAAAGCTGTGAGCCATGGTTTCCTCATCTTGCATGTTTCATTAGCCACGTGGACTGTGTCAGAACAGGGTTGCTTTCTCAGCGTGGCATCTCTTCGCTGCAGTCCAGCCAAACTAACAAGAAGAAAGTGAATGCCTTAAATGAGTGCTGTGCGAAAAGGTCTCATCTGTGCTTCTTTGCCCCCCTGCCAGTCTTATCCAATTTTCTAGAATCAAAACTGGCTTTTGATCCAAAAGGAGAAGAAAATTGCAGTGACATTCTCATAAAATGGGCGGAGAATTTTTGAGCTCATTCTCAGTGATAAGTTGCCCTAAAATTGTTGGTGCCTCTTGCCTTACTCGGTATGAAGACATCTTCCTTATCGTACCCTACAGTGTTTGGAAACCAGCTTTTAGAAAAAGAAAGGCCAAAAGGGGTGTACAATAGGATCTTTTTCTCATGGAAACTCTTCTCCATAGTGTCTTCTGGGGGGGTGGGGGGAACAAGAGGGGGACACATGGACCAGGAGCTCATAATTGCACTTGGACTCTAGTGAGGAACATGACTGAACACATGTCAACTCAGTGTGGTTCCAGCAGCAAACTTTATCACTTACATAATACATTTCAAATCCGTTTGACAAGCCTAGCAACAAAGGACCTCAAAATGTGGCATCTTGCTTTGTCTCTGATAATACCCTCGTGGTGCACCACAAATAGACGAGTTCAGAGGTGTTCAGAGATGAGCAGAAACCCATTGTTCCCCCAAATGTTCTCGAGCTCAAATGTTCTCAGATTAAAAGAGGATCGGCATTTATGTTGTCTCCCTTCAAAACTGGCCTCCTGATGGACTGCAGCAGCGCTCCCCAGCAGGTACCAGAGAGAATGAAAATTGAATAAGGTGTCTCCAATGCTCTATTTACAAGCTTGGGGGGAAAAAACCCACCCAAACTCAACAACAACAAAGGATGAGATCAAAATGGGAGACTTGCTTTTGATCTCTGTCTTTTTTCTCTCCCTCATCTGATCCCTCAAATTAATTTAATATGTTAAATTTGCATTTCTGAAATAGTTTTAATGCAGAAGCTCCCAAGACATTCCTGCAAACATTTAATTCCTGTAATAGGCACGGCTGGGTAAGACTTCAGAGCAATCTTTCAAATAGGTCAAATGGGGAAGGTATAAGCCAGCAGCCGCCCTTTCCTAGATGCTCTCCAAGTGTGCAGAAGAAACTCATTTGCAGGAAAGTGTGATAAGGTAAAGAAGTGGCCCCTTCTTTTCAGAAGTAACACAACCACAAAGCAATAACTAGTTTTGTTCCAATCACCCCAAGAGGAAAATGAAAACAGACATTGCCCATTCTGCACGACCGCCTCCATGATGCCCAAGCAAATGCTTTAAAAAGCAGATGTGAAAGAGTGACAACCTCTTGCCTGCGCCTATCTTCCATCTGAGTTTGTTACTAAGGGTTGGTCATGAATGTTTGGCCCTAGGAGTTAAAATTGCTGCCTGCTACGGTGCTTGAACTGTCATCTTGTAAGTTATTCACTGGTGACTTTGCCCATCTCAGAACATCTTGGGCCTCCCCCTGGTCTCAATTGCTAAGAATTGGCAAAGATCACATGTTTAACACGCAAACAATCTATTATCTCTTTGGCTTAGCATGTTGTGTAACCCCAGTCAATCATGGCTTATGACCAATATAGCCAATTTGGGGCTTAGCATGTTGTGTAAACCCAGCCAATCATGGCTTATGACCAATATAGCCAATTTGGAGTCTCCTGCTTTAGATCTCTACTGTAACATTTTAAGAAAAGAAAGAAACAAAAGATAGGCAAGGGAAAGGATCTAGAAGCTTGCCCTTAACAAAGTACTATCTTTCATATTTGTTTCCTTTTCCTTCAGCATAGAAGCATCTTTCAAAAGCAAGAAGGTAGGGAATCACCAACTTGGAAGCAACAGAACAGCTGGGTGCTATGCCAAAAATAAGGACCAACAGAGAGCGGGTGTTAGAGACAGGCCTTTTGAAATTCTTCTTCAACACTCCCATCTTCTGGAAACTTCTCCTTCAGGGCTTTCATTTGGTCCTCACACTTCAGCAGATTGCAGTGCTGATTTTTGCTGCCCACAAAATTGACTTGGAGTCACAAAGGACTCACTGGAGAAGAGCCTAATGCTGGGAAAGATTGAGGCAGAAGAAGGGGACGACAGAAAATGTGATGGCTGGATGAAGTCACCGAAGCAGTCGGCGTGAGCTTAAATGGACTCCAGAGGATGGTAGAGGACAGGAAGGTCCGGAGAAATATTGCCCATGGGGTTGCAATGGGTCGTACACAACATTGCTACTAACAACCACAACAACAAAGTCAGCAAGATTCAAACACAATTTGAACGCCTCTTTTCCTCTCTGGTTTCAGGACATTCCATATCAACCAGACTTGCAAAACATAAATATTTCAGCACCTATATATGTCACCATAAATTGATCTTTGAGTTTTAATTCGTATACATTATTTTATCCTTGGCTGTCTTGAGCCTTCCACAGACATACAGCCTGGAAAAAGATATAAAACTAAGTAGAATTTACAAAGCTTACTAAGCAGAGGTTATATAAAATTCCAGTTCTAAAATTCCATTTTCTGGGGAAGAATAACAAGGAAAAGTCAAGGCCTTTATGCCTTGCTGATGACTTCTTGAAGAACTTGGCGGTCCAGAACCAACAAGATGCTAAACTTCAGAGTGGCTTCAACTCAAATAAAAAAGCCAACATAGTAAAGCCAAGCATTTTTCAAAGCAAAGAACTCTGATCATGGGCTGACAAAGGACAGGTTTAGAAAGAAGATACAAGGTTTAGGAAATATTGTTGTATTTAATTATGTAGTAGAAAATGAGAGAGTAGCGGTGGGGAGAAGGGCCAAAACATATAATGCAGATTTAGAAACCATGCTTGAAGTAGGCCCTGGATTTCACTCCCTGCAACTCTATCATTTTTATTGGAGTGATAGACTGATTTTGAATCCATGAATAAAGTACCACGATTCGGTCATATTTGCAACAAAAGGACTGTCAGGGTTCCAAGTAACACCCTCAATGAAAGAAGACTCCGAGGTGTGAAGTTCCTCAAAGTTCCATTTTCTTAGAGATGCCAAATTGGCACATCTGGGAAATCTGAAAGCTTCCAGGTTTTCCCCACCCAAATGAAAGTTCAAGTCCCTGCCCAGCACCCAGATGTCCATCACATAGCCCAATTAGGCACCGTCCCAACTGGAGTCATGCCCCTCCAGGTGCAGGACAAGATGTCCTTGACGCCTGAGAAAGGAATGTTATTTTGACTATATATCTCCTATGCTGCATATAATCTCCCCTCCCAGTTTCCCACAGCATTGAACGTGGCAGCCCTGAAGGCCCAATGGAAAAGATGGCTTCCAGGCCTGACAGTGAAATGCCTAGTGTCATGCCAAATGTTATTATTCTTTAGATTGCAATATGCTGCTTTTGATGAATACTAAAAGTTTAAGTTTAAAATGTTATTCTATCAAAAAGGGGGGGGGGGGAAACTAGAAGAATTTCATTCTCCCATCACAAGAATATTTGGCCATAGAAATAGGTTTGTATGCATGCTTCGTAACTGCAATGTGTTCACGCTGTATTTCACAGAGCGAAGCCCACTTCTTAAATCTCTGGAGATCTTAGTTATCTAGGCATAAATGATCAAATCTTAAACTTAAGTTATCTGGGAATTTTTCCAAATGCTATTAAGTGGATTTCTAGTAGCAGAGAAGCCCTTTCTGGAAACAAACATCATTTTATAAACTCTGATGCGCTGAAACGGTTAGTAAACCAAGCTCTGAGCACCCGAGACGCTTAATCCTGTTGGAAGGAACTAGCTCTAGCCAGATTAGTTTATTATTTTAGAACAGGGGTAGGGACCCTTCAACTCCCTGAAATTTGGACTAAAAATCGCAACATTCTGCTGACTGGGGTTGATCAATTCTAAAAACCATTAGAGTCACACTTCCTCCATCTTTTATTCATAGAAAGAGCTGTCTAAAGCCATCAGCTCTAGTTGTTATCCCAAAGAATGGAACAAATGCCTCAAACTGTGTTTTCTTAATAAAATAAATATTCTCTAATCCTGGCTCCAGCTCCTGCCAACTTAGTAGTTCAAAAGCATGCAAGTGCGAGTAAATAAATAGGTACTATGTCGCTTGAAAGGTAATAGTTGTTGTGGCCTGTCAGCCGCTGGCCCCTCCAGCAGCCGAATCAGAGGAGGCAGAGAGGCATGGGAGTCTCAGAGTCAGCATTAGGACAACCTGGGAGCTCCGAGGGGGAAGAGGGAATGGAGCTGGCAGGAGAGAGAGAGAGACAGAGAGACAGAGCCTGGGCCATTTGTCAGCCCTCAAATGGAGAGTCAACAGCCCCCCAGGTCTGGAGGTGGCCGATGAGGAAAAGGAGGAACAGCTGGGTCCAGTACCTGACTCATGGATGCACAGAAGGCAGAGGAGAGGAGAGCAGTGGAAATCTATCAGCCGGTCCTGGGGAAGGAAGAGCCACCACTGCTACCAAGGCCCCACCCTTGCTCTGGGGATAAAAGGCAGGGGGTGAAGATGAATTGATGAGGCGGACAACTATTGGCAGACGGACTTGTTAGCCTGCGAGAGAAACTTTTTGCTGAGGCTGCCGGCATTCCTAATAAAGGAATCTTTTGTGTTCACGTCAGAGGGTTTGTTGTGTTTGGGGTGCTGGATCAGAACAATAGTGTGCAGTGCATCACATGACCACAGAAGTGTCTTCCGACAATAATACAATACAATACAATACAATACAATACAATACAATACAATAGCAGAGTTGGAAGGGACCTTGGAGGTCTTCTAGTCCAACCCCCTGCGTGGGCAGGAACCTTATACCATTTCAGACAAATGGCTATCTAACATCCTCTTAAAGACTTCCAGGGTTGGGGCATTCACAACTTCTGGAGGCAACTTCTGTTCCAGAGGTTAATTGTTCTAACTGTCAGGAAATTTCTCCTTAGTTCTAAGTTGCTTCTCTCCTTGATTAGTTTCCACCCATTGCTTCTTGTCCTGCCCCCAGGTGCCTTGGAGAATAGTTTGACTCCCTCTTCTTTGTGGCACCCTCTGAGATATCGGAACACTGCTATCATGTCTCCCCTGGTCCTTCTCTTCATCAAACTAGACATACCCAGCTCCTCCAGCCGTTCTTCATATGTTTGGCTCCCTTGGCTAAAAAAATAGAGATGAGCACCACTCTCTAGAATCAGACCTTTTTTACATTACCCATATCCTCTTCAAGCAATATTTACCATTGACGATAAGAGTTCAGTTAGGAAGTAGTTACTAGACCGTAGTATATTGTCCTGATATCTTTGGAAGGAAGGAAAGGGTTGTAAAGAAATTGATGCAAGACATGTTTCACAAAAAGCAAGAATTTTTAAAAAGTGTGATTGCTGGCTTGAATACTCTAACCATCACTGACCAGGCATCTGTTTGCAGAAAATCCTATTCAAAGCTAGCCTCATAGTAGAGACTAGATTTGAACCAGACTCTAACCAGCTTTACTAACCTTTTCCTACCCTTGTGCAGTTACCAGCTCTAAAACTTTACTGTGCATTAGCAATTCATTTAGCTTCCCTCTGGTCAAGACCTGACACTTCAGGTGTGAAAGACAATATGCAATTCTAAGATACTTTTTTCCCCCTCTCAAGTTGGTATAAAGGTAACAAATATGGAGATATGTTAACAAATCAGCGCTCTTTAAATGTGAGAAATCTTGCAATGAAATATGCTTGCAGGCCTTTGACAAAACAACATTCCAGATACTGTCAGAAGGTACAGACTTAAGAGAAGGGAGGGAGAAACAAAAAGTTTTTTTTTAAATGCTGCCCACGTGTAGGGAGGGAAAGAGGGAGGTATATTTATTTATTTATTGTGTCAAGCGTGTACGAGATAACAGGAGTAAGAATAAACATGGATATGGACACAGGAAATGGGTATGAATAAATAATATAATAATAATAATATATTTATTTTATATACCGCGTCCTCTCCCCTAGGGGACTCGGAGCAGTGCACAGGGAAAACTAAAACACATAAAATATATACATCAATAAATACAAAAGATAAAAATCAATTAAACTAACTATCCCTGCGCTAAAATACCCATTAAAACTAACAACCCTAAAAACCCCAAGGAAGAGACTACCCTAGGCCGGCCAAGCAGAAAAAGTGTGTTTTTAATTTTTGACGGAAGGAGCGGAGGTCCATGGTTGTTCTAATGTCGGGGGGAAGGTCGTTCCAGAGGGCTGGGCCTGCCACAGAGAAGGCCCTTCCCCTGGGCGTCGCCCGCTGACAAAGTCTAGAGGACGGCACCCGGAGAAGTCCCTCTCTGTGGGAGCGAATCGGCCGTGAGGATGTATGAGGCAGGATCCGATCCCGCAGATAGCTAGGTCCCGAGCCATGGAGCGCTTTAAAGATGACAACTAGCACCTTGAAGCGCACCCGAAAGATGACAGGCAGCCAGTGCAGCTCGCGCAAGAGAGGTGTTATGTGGGTATACCTTGCGGTCCCCATTATAGCTCGCGCGGCTGCATTCTGGACCAGCTGAAGTCTTCGGGTGCACCTCAAGGGGAGCCCCATGTAGAGAGAGTTGCAATAGTCCAATTGTCCAAATGGGGACAATAGGACAGGGACGGTAGGCATGCTGGTGCGCTTATGTGCGCCCCCTTCCAGACCTCTTAAGAAAGGGGTAAGGGTCCATGCTAGACAGTTTGAGATTGAAGCTGTGAAGGTTGGAGGATATAACAACGGAGTCAGGTAGAGCATTCCAGGCGTCGACCGCTCTGTTGGTGAAGTCATATTTTCTGCAATCGAGTTTGGAGCCATTTGCTTTGAGTTTGTATCGATTGTTTGCCCATGTATTATTGTAGTTGAAGTTTCAGTGCCATTGTAATTTTGAACAGTCACTAAATGAACTGTTGCAAGTTGAGAACTACTTGTACCTCTGGTGGCTTCTCCTATTAGAGTACAGCAACGTAGAGTACAGCAACATTTCATCTGACCATAGATGAAACAGTGGGATGGTTCAATGCTTAGATATGGCTGCAATAATTTTTTTCCCTCTGTCACCGACAATAACATTTGTAGTTGTAGAAGATAGATTCTGAGTTAAGGGTATGTTAAGCCTATTGCTGAACATATTTAGAACTGGGAGGTTCTTCCTGTAGTGGCCTTCAGATTCTTAAAAACTGTGACTTTATTTGGGTGCATGAAATCAGGATAAATTTCTTATCATAAGGGTAGGCCACCATTCATTTATACTACCATTCATGTCAAAGTGTGCTAAAATATTCATGACTGGGGGAGACGTGGGAACAAGGTAAGCCCATGGATAGGCACAGCAACTAAGTCAGCCAATGGGAGCTTAAACAGATTTGAGTGTGTGCAGAGAATTGAAACAGAAACCTAAGCAGTCTGCTACTCTGAGAAGTAAACAATCAGTCTGTCTGGGCTTGTCTGCTGAAAAGAAACTAAATGCTTGTGTTTGCTTGTAACTCTCCTGCCTTGTGCTTACTTGGAAGAACCACCTGTTGGTATTGTACATGTATTCATCTATACTTATGTATATAAAGACGCTATTGAATCCTGCTGCATCAGTTATCTGTGTGCACTTTCTGGATTTGAATTTATACAACAGTGAACCAATCACAGTTACTTCTTAAAAAGCATATGAATATACATTTCAGAACCTTTTAAGTTTTTCTTAATATTTCAAAAGATTAGCTACCTAACAATGTGTTTGATGATCCATTACTCTTAAAACCACACCGTCCCTCTGCATACACATTCCTAATGTTTCCAGATATACAACTGCTGGTCAGATTTTACGTAAAAGAATGTTCACCCTCCAATCTGAAAGAGTCACATTGGGAATGGAGGGGAAAGTGAAAGAGTGTTTCAACTCTCCAGGACACACATTCTCTGAGCCAAGTGACAATCCTTGACTAAAAGGATTGCAAAAACCAATTTATTCCTAAAATAGCCAAGTTAAACCTCTTCTGAAAATCGGGCACATCAAGACAAGGTTATGCCAACTGGCATGAGGGTCTAAGGATGGCATACAATTCTGAGAGTGGCTGGTGGTTGAAGTCTTTGAACTCTTTCTAATTTTTTTCCCATTTTTGAAATCCTGTTCATTTTTTTTTATTTTCTTATAATTCTGGTTTTTTTAACATTTTTAACTGTTATTGTATATGTTTGTATGGCTTGCTTTGTAAACCAACCAGAATCATAGGTGAGATGGAGGTGTATACATTTAAAAATAGACAAATAAAATAGACACTGTCATAAAGATGAAAAATAGTTATTATCTCTTGATCCATGCTGATCTGTCAATTTGATGCAAGAACGTCAGTGGCCCTCTTAATCTAACAGTCATGGTGGCACAATGGTTAGAATGCGGTATTGCAGGTTGTTTCTGTTTACACTGCCAGAAGTTTGATTCCTTCCTTTCTGACCAGCTCAAGGTTGACTCAGCCTTCCCATCTTTCTAAGTTGAGTAAAATGAGGATCCAGATGGGTAGGGGCCATAGGCTGACTCTGTAAACCGCTTACAGAGGACTGTAAAAGCACTGTGAAGCAGTATGTATCATCTCCACTCCCAAACGCTACTGTAGACTTCACCAAACCCAACTAACCCAACCCTGGATTTACTGCAGAGTAACTCCTACCAATAAGAGTCAGACGACTCATGCAAGCAAATAAGCCAAATATATGGGCAAACTGAATACAGCCTAACTTTCAAGGAGCGCATGATACTGGGTAATTGTGAATCACACAGCAGCATGGAACAGAAAAGGTTCTGTGAACCAAGTTGTCTTGCAGAGGCACATTAAACAATAACACTAAGTTGGGGCCATATGCCCAGCTGCACATCACAGCTCTGTTGCAGAAAATCTTATTCTTGGCACGTTCTGTTAATAGAGACACATGGCAAACAATATTAACCCCATCACTAATCAAGCTTAAAAGCTTTTCCTGGAGAAAAAATGTTGAGAAATTGTTGTTAAATAATTGCCGCATGGGTTCGGAACTCCAGAGGGCAGCAGTAAAATCCAAATTGCTAAAAAATAAAAAAAATCATCAAATTTATATGTCCGCCCATGCCACAGAAAGCGACTCTGGGCAGCATATAACAATGGAAAGATATCTATATAAACAGTCATTATTAAAAATATAAGACCATTATGAAGAGAGAGAAATCACACAACATAAGGGAAATTGAATATCTGCCATGAGCATGGGTGTCAAACTGGCAGCCCGCGTGCTGGATGCATCATGCGCAGGCCACACCCACCCCAAATGGGGAAAACATCGGAAAACATCATGTGATTGCAATGTGATGCAGTGAGTTTGACGCCTGTGTGCTACTGAGTTTATTTATTTATTTATTTATTTATTTATTGAATTTATACCCCGCCCTTCTCCAAACGGACCCAGGGCGGCGCACAGGAACATTAAAAACATACAAACATATAAAAACTTTTTCTTTTAAAAAAACTTATTCAACTAAAGGCCTGTGCTAAAACCGAATTAAAATCCCCATTTTAAAACTATCTACGAGTCAGTATTGGAGGCTACGCAAGGCCTGCTAGTTGGAATAGGTGTGTCTTCAGACACTTGCGGAAGAGGCGGAGGTCAGAAATGGTACGGAGTTCAGGGGGCAAGTCGTTCCAAAGGGCTGGTCCCGCCACAGAGAAGGCTCTCCCCCTGGGTGTCGCCAGTCAGCACTGTCCGGCCAACGGCACCCTGAGGAGGCCCTCTCTGTGGGAGCGTATCGGTCTAAGGGATGTATGGGGCAGGAGGCGGTCTCGCATATAACTAGGCCCCGAGCCATGGAGCGCTTTGAAGATGGTCGTTAGAAGTTATAGGTCTTGAGGAACGTCTGGAACAGTAACAGAGATGGGACACCCATGGCACAAAAGGCTGATTTTCTGGAACCCACCAAATGTAATCATTTGGCAAACTGGACCCCCAACATGCCTTCCGTGCCAGATCCGATGGGACGGGCAGGTGTAACTGTGTAGAGGCCCAGTCCCGTGCCATGAAAGTTATAACCAGCATCTTGAATTGGACCCAGAGGCAAACTTGCCACTCTGTTGCATTCTGCACGAGTTGAAGCTTCTGGATACTCTTCAAGGGTAGGCCCACACCAAGAGCATTACAACAGTCCGATCCCGAGGTGACTAGAAAGCAACTAGGAGCAGAATTCCTCTCCCCGCCCCCCACCAGATCTAGGAATAGGCGCAACTCTCACACAACACAAAGATGTGCAAATTAGATATAAATGCATAATTCCAGCACCGTCTGGAAAACATTCCCCTGGCTTTCTGATGACAATGTTTCCACACAATTATTGCAAAGTTGTATATAACCATTAACAGCTCTTCCCTTGTGCATTTCAGTACCGTACACACAATATGTCCCTGCTCTATATTACTAAATCCCATGCATGAATCTGACCCTGATCGCTTTGCACACGGCTGGCACAGAAGCTTGCATGATTCCATCAATCATTATCATCACTACTGTTGCTTTTCAAAGTTGCATCTCACCCCCCTGGCCAAAATGGCCCACAGCAATTTTTTAACCTTACCGAGAATTAAAGTGTCGTTTACATTTGCTAAACCAAACAAAATAGATCTTCTCTGATGGCCCATCTCTTTATATCAACACGTCTGGCATACTACCACAATTCTGAGAGATAAATGCAAACATATGCAAGGCGCAACCCATCAATGCTAAGTTCAGTTGTTGCTTCTGTTTATAAGGTCAACTTAACAAATCTCTCACCTGAAACATCCTTCTTCCATGACAGCTCTGCCTTCTGTATCTCCAGTCTTCCAGCTGCTTCAGATTTTCTGTGTTCTCCTTCAAAGCACTGCCAATCTTTCTCTCACACGCTGCACACCAGGACAAGCTGACTTCAATGTGCTTTTTCCATTTGAGGTCCGGAGCAAGTAGCCACTGCTGCTACCCCCTACTCTCCCTTGTCTGGTCAGGATACTTTGAGATAGAGCTGGGTTGGAAAGATAAAATGGAAAAGGCGAGACTTCAATGCTAAGACAAGCGTTTTGATCTTTTGTCGGCCTCGAGGGACCACAAAAAAGTGTAGAAAAACATCCTCATCCCTCCCAACCTGAACAGGAATAACTCCAGCTCCAGATTGGCCAAAAACAGTGGACACTGTCATCCTTTTCTCAAGGAGATGATATTCCAGAGCAGGGGTGGGATCCTACTGGTTTAACAACCGATTCACTGAGCCCTCGCACACGCACACTCTTCTGACATGCTTGACATGCACTGCGCGCACATGCACGGTTTACTGAAATCTCACCTTCAGCATTACTGCTGCCGAGGAAAACAGCTGAGGTGCGGCAATCCACTTTGCTGCCCCAATCAGCTGGTCTTCAGAAAAGGAAATATAGGGGAGTATAGCGCATCCCACTTCAAAGTCGGAGTGAACCGGTTCGCTCCCAGCTGATAGTCAGAGCTCCAGGTTCGCCTGGAACTGGTAGAATTCTGCCCCTGTTCCAGAGGCTTGAAATATCTGAGATAGACCTCAACCCAGATGCTTATTTGGCCCAAAAAAAAAGTGATGTGAGGAGATAAAAAGGACAACAAAACAAAACCAAAATTCTTTTTGCTGGGCTGTTTCAGAAGTTGGCTGCCACTTGTTTTCACGATATGCAGACCATTTGCAATCTAGCAAATTTTCTTACCAATAAAATATATTTGTAGCTCAGGGTTGAAATGAAGGGGTCCTTGGTGTTCTCTGGGCTTGGTTCTTTTCATCGCTAGTCGGCACTAGCACTGATGATGTTACCTAGTTTGGCTAATGAAACATCTGCAAGAAAATCACCAAGTTCAGAGAGCAGCCATATTTTCTTATCCTCAGGAGGGAAAAAGAAGTACCTCATTTGCTATCTCATATTCAGATTCTTTCAGAAGGTCTTGTGAATTTCTCAGGGTGGGAAGTATTTTTGAGCTTTCTTTTTAGTTTGCTGTAGATAGATAGATTAACAGAGTTGGAAGGGATCTTGTAGGACATCTAGTCCAACCCCTGCCCAAGCAGGAGACCCTACACCATTTCTGACAAATGGCAGTCCAGTCTCTTCTTATAATAATAATAATAATAATAATTTAATTTTATATCCCGCTCTCTCTCCCCAAGGGGACTCGAGGCGGGGCACAGGCAATTAAAAATACAAATAAAACCACAGACAAATACAAAATACAAAGTTAAAAATAGATTAAATTGATCCTGCGCTAAAACCCATAAACTAAACTAAAAATTACCCCTAAAAACCCCTAACCTAAAAAGAGACTACCCAAGGCCGGCCAGACGAAAAAAGTGCGTCTTTAATTTTAAGCGGAAGGAGCGGAGGTCCGTGGTTGTCCTGATATCGGGGGGAAGGTCATTCCAGAGGGCTGGGCCCGCCACAGAGAAGGCCCTTCCCCTGGGCGTCGCCCGCTGACAAAGTCTAGTGGACGGCACCCGGAGAAGTCCCTCTCTGTGGGAGCGAATCGGCCGTGAGGATGTATGGGGCAGGATTCTTGAAAGCTTCCAGTGATGAAGCTCCCACAACTCTTGAAGGCAAGTTGTTCTATGGATTGATTGTTCTCACTGTCAGAAAATTTCTCCTTATTTCTAGGCTGAATCTCTCCTTGGTCAGTTTCTATTCATTATTGGCCTGGCCTTCAGGTGCTTTGGAAAATAGATTGACCCCTTGCTCTCTGTGGCAGCCCCTCAAATATCAGAACACTGCTATCATATCTCCCCTGGTCCTTCTCTTCACTAGACTAGCCATGCCCAGTTCCTGTAACTTTTCTTCATATGTTTTAGTCTCCAGTTCCCTAAATCATCTTTGTGGTTCTTCTCTGCGCTTTTTCTAAGGTCTCAACATATTTTTACAATGTGGTGACCAAAACTGGATGCAGGATTCTAGGTGTGGTCTTACTAAGGTGTTATAGAGTGGTATTAGTTCCTCACTTGATCTTGATTATATCCCTTTGTTAATGCAATTTAAGATTGCGTTGGCTGTTTTTGGCTGCCGCTTCACACTGTTGACTGCATATGTGTTGAGTAACTTGCTCCCTGCCATCAACTAAACCTTCTTTGGAGGAAACATCTCGCCCAAAGACAAATGTCCCATTCAGCCAAAATTTCCGGACTCGGCTGCCAAGACTCATCACCTCAGAGCCACAGAAATCAAAACCAAATCACTTATCTCTTTCTGTAACTTGCTGAGAGTGTGATTACAGGTGACCAATGAATAAATGTTGGATTACAGCTTCCATCATGAGTAGCTATTAGCCACATTGCCTAGAGCAGGGGTGTCCAAACTTGGGAACTTTAAGACTTGTGGACTTCAACTCCCAGAATTCTGGGAGTTGAAGTCCACAAGTCTTAAAGTTCCCAAGTTTGGACACCCCTGGCCTAGAGATAAGAAGCACCATAGTCCAAGACATTTGGAGAGGAGCAATCACTCTTCAAGTTAACTGTGGTTTACTGAATTAGATTACTGACCTGAGTTCACCTGGCAGAAAAACTAGTTCCAGCCCGATTAGCCAGGTCAGTTGAAGAACAAATACAGATTTTCGTATAATGTTTTAATCTACATGCTGCATGAATCCAATGCGCAGCTTCAATGCACTGTGCACATGCAGAAAATGAGGCAGTTAAATAACCACATTAAGTACATTTGCAAAAAATGGGTCACTGAGCCAACAATCTAGTTAACTCCATTCTAGCTATGAACTTGAGCAGCCTTAGGCTAAATCTGGCACCATGGTTAAAAGCTTCTAATTTTAAACCCATCCATAGTATTAACCATTTCTACTTCTTCTGGAGCAGGGGTCTGCAAAGTTGGCTCTTTTAAGACTGGTGGACTTCAGCTCCTAGAATTCCCCAGCCAGCTATGCTGGCTGGGGAATTCTGGGAGTTGAAGTCCACCAGTCTTAAAAGAGCCGACTTTGCAGACCCCTGTTCTGGAGGACCAGGGTTTCCCTGGTACCTTTCAGGCGTGTAAACCAACTCCCAGCTTTCTCTAGAATTGCCATGGTGGGTCGGTGTGTGCACACATCTAGGAAATGCCAAACCAAGAAACATTGCTCTATTTAAAACACACCATGGTTTATTGTTTTATTTAGGGGATTTATATGGCCAGCTATTTCATACAATGACTCTAGGTAGCCAACTGAATGCAACTGAGAGCCAGTGCAGTTCATGCAGCAGTGATGTTCCTCAGATAAACCACGGGGCACCCAAAACTGCAAATGCCACAGCGTTCTGGACCAGTTGCACCATTTTAGATGGTCTTCAAGAGCAGTAAATCCAAAGAGAAGGTGGCTATGACATGAGCGACTGTAAGAATCTAACTCCTCTCTTTATCTGACCAGACTCCGCCCTCTCCCCTTCCTTAGATGATCCTCAGAAGTTCAATTTTGCAAGATAAGGCAGAAAACCCAACCTTCCATCGTGAACTGTAAGCTTGCTATGCAAACTAGATTCACCCAACCTCTAAAATCTGGTTGCCTAGTTTGTGGGTTATGTGAAAATAGCCTCAGTGGTGCTTTCTTTCTGTGCCGCAAATCCTAGGATTTGATGGCAACAATTTTGAGAAAGAGGATACAATCAGATTCTCACAACTTTGTTTGGGATGCCACAACTTATTCCCAAATGCTATGTATTTCTTTGACTCCATGGGCAGCCAGTCCTTATTCCCCCGTTGATTGGAGTTTCAATCAACGGCTACTATTTCTTTAAGAACACTGATAGAAAATCTGAGGAGGAGGAGTTAATTTAAGGAGTTTGCTAACCAAATTATAAACACCTGCCAGTACCTTACCAGCAGACCCAGCTTACTATGGATGTGTTTTTTTTGGCTGGGAATATTCTTTTGTGGCTTTTTTAGTTCCACTTTGCTCTGGTCTGTTGTTTTGTATTATGTTCTCCACCTTGAACTATCACTGAATGGTAACCTCCTAACCTTGCACTTTCTGGTTATCAGAGGCGTAGCGTGGGGGGTGCAGGGGGGGCCGGCCGCACCGGCCGCAACATCTGGGGGGGCGCGCTCCAGAGACCCGACTCGGAAGCTCTCCTCCGCGGGTCTCTGGAGTTGGCGGCGGCGGCGCTCCTGGGCCGGCGAGAGTCGGGGAGCGAACAGCGGCCAATAGGGGCCAAACCCTCCCGGGCCATCCCCCGGCTGAGGCCAGCGCCGGCTCCTCGCACCTAGCCTTTTTACCTTCTCTCATGCAACAGTGGACTTCAGTGGCGTAGCATGGGTTGTCAGCACCCGGGGCAAGGCAAGTAATTTGCGCCCCCTAACCTGTGGATTTTAGCACTCGGGGGAGGCAGCTCTTCTTGTGGTGTCGAGCCCACGCACCTCCCGCGAGGATCCGGCGGGCAGCCGCTGCCCAAAGGGCTCGGCCATCCGGGTCCGACACTCGTTGCCTCGCCTTGGGGAGAAGCGGGCGCCCTTTGCGTGGTGCGGGCCTGGGACACCCGACGCTCCTTTCTACAGAGGGCGGCGGCCCGAAAGCCGGGGCAAGAGGGTCTTCCCGGGCCACCGCGGGGCCCAGGTCGCCGCTCCTCTGGCTGGCTCGGAACGGAGGAGTCTTCCAGGGTCTCCGCATGCCGTTGCTTCGAAAGACCTGCGCCTTTAAGTCTCGCCTGGCCCCCTCGGGTGGCGCTGGCGGGTGCGAGGAGCCGGCGCTGGCCTCAGCCGGGGGATGGCCCGGGAGGGTTTGGCCCCTACTGGCCGCTGTTCGCTCCCCGACTCTCGCCGGCCCAGGAGCGCCGCCGCCGCCAACTCCAGAGACCCGCGGAGGAGAGCTTCCGAGTCGGGTCTCTGGAGCGCGCCCCCCCAGATGTTGCACCCGGTGCGGCCGGCCCCCCCTGCACCCCCCACGCTACGCCTCTGATAACCAGAAAGTGCAAGGTTAGGAGGTTACCATTCAGTGATAGTTCAAGGTGGAGAACATAATACAAAACAACAGACCAGAGCAAAGTGGAACTAAAAAAGCCACAAAAGAATATTCCCAGCCAAAAAAAACACATCCATAGTAAGCTGGGTCTGCTGGTAAGGTACTGGCAGGTGTTTATAATTTGGTTAGCAAACTCCTTAAATTAACTCCTCCTCCTCAGATTTTCTATCAGTGTTCTTAAAGAAATAGTAGCCGTTGATTGAAACTCCAGACTGGGGGAATAAGGACTGGCTGCCCATGGAGTCAAAGAAATACATAGCATTTGGGAATAAGTTGTGGCATCCCAAACAAAGTTGTGAGAATCTGATTGTATCCTCTTTCTCAAAATTGTTGCCATCAAATCCTAGGATTTGCGGCACAGAAAGAAAGCACCACTGAGGCTATTTTTACATAACCCACAAACTAGGCAACCAGATTTTAGAGGTTGGGTGAATCTAGTTTGCATAGCAAGCTTACAGTTCACGATGGTATTCAGATCTAGACAACTGCATAGAGACATGTTGGCGAACCTATGGAACACGTGCCAGAAGCGGCACACAGAACCACCCCGCGCAGGATGTGCAGCCTCGCTGGCTCCTCTTCCACATTCCTTTGCCCAAGCGTGCACCAGCCAGCTGACCTTCATGCGCATGAGAGCATGGAAACCTGGAAGGGAAGCATTCTGTTGCGCATGTGCATGCTGGCACCTGAACTTCCAGGTTTCCGCCATGTTCATGCACGATGGCCAGCTATTTGTCGGGAACGTGCATGCACATGCCAGAAATTGGAAGTTTGGGTGCCATGCAGGCATGCTCAACAGAACGCTGCTCTTTCAGTTTTCCATGCTCCCATATGCGTGAAGGCACCAAGGCCACGTGTTACAGGCGGGATGGTTTTGCATGCCATTCAGTTAAACTCCTGATGGCTAAGGAATTTTGGGAATTGAAGTCCACAGATCTTCAGATTTCCAAGGTTAAAAAGCACTGCTCAATATTATTATTAATTGATTATTACTATTACTAATTCTGGGAGTTGAAGTGCACACATCTTCAAGTTTTCAAGATTGAGAAATACTGCTCTCATTCTTTTATTCACACACCTTATAAAGTTGCCAAGGCTAAGAAACACTTGTCCTATATTATTACCCTTGCCAATTATAATTAATTAATTATAATTATTAACTACAATAATACAATAGCAGAGTTGGAAGGGACCTTGGAGGTCATCTAATCCAACTCCCTGCCTAGGCAGGAAACCCTATACCATTTCAGACAAATGGCTATCCAACATCTTCTTGAAGACTTGCAGTGTTGGGACATTCACAACTTCTGGAGGCAACTTCTGTTCCACTGATTCATTGTCCTAACTGTCAGGAAATTTCTCCTCAGTTCTAAGTTGCTTCTCTCCTTGATTAGTTTCCACCCATTGCTTCTTGTTCTGCCCTCAGGTGTTTTGGAGAATAGATTGACTCCCTCTTCTTTGTGGCAACCCCTGAGATATTGGAAGACTGCTATCATGTCTCCCCTAGTCCTTCTTTTTATTAAACTAGACATACCCAGTTCCTATAACCGTTCATGTTTTAGTCTCCAGTCCCCTAATCATCTTTGTTGCTCTTCTCTGCACTCTTTCCAGAGTCTCCACATATTTTCTACATCATGGTGACCAAAAATTCTGGGAGTTGAAGTCCACAAAACTTGCCAAGGTTGAAACACTACTCTATCCTGTTATTATTACACATTCCTATTCCATATCAACGTTTCCTATTTATTTTTCCCCCCTTGGAAATTTCTACTTTTTCTTCTATTAATGGATAGGGTGTGAAGCTCTTTCACCTTTCCATGCTGGGTTTTGTCCTTTTTTTCCTCCCAGACTGTCCAGTTCCTTTTGAAGAAAACAAATTATTATTTTTGTTTTGTTTTCTTTCTTTGTTTGGCTACTTGCACTTCTCGGTTTAGGCTGTGTTTGTAGAGTTGCCACCCTTGTGTCAAAGTTGCAGCTCTACTGGCAACTCCGCCATGTTCTCTCTGAGGTAAAAGCTGAAATGGGCGGGGAAAAAAGGCAGCCCAGGTGTCTGTAATTAGGCCAGGATGCTTCTTGATAAAATTCCTTCTTCTGGGATATCCTTGATATCTTTTAACATGGGCATGGCAAGAAATGAAAAAAGGCTTTCCTTTGACTCTAAAACACTCAATGGTGACATTGGTGGAGGTAGTCCTTGACTTACAACACGCCAATGTGTTAGTGGTTTTCGTTTATTCGACACAACTCTTGTCGTTTGTTAACTAGGGTTGATGATTCAGCATCTTGAGTAAACTCGGCTAACTGAGTTAGTTACATTTGCTCAATTTAAACCATGGTGGAACTAGCCAAGGGTTAGCACAATACATATACAGTAGTCCTTGATTTACAACACACCAATGTGTTAGTGGTTTTCGTTTATTCGACACAACTCTTGTCGTTTGTTAACTAGGGTTGATGGTTCAGCATCTTGACTAAACTCGGCTAACTGAGTTAGTTAAGTTTGCGCAATTTAAACCATGGTGGAACTAGCCAAGGGTTAGCACAATACATATACAGTAGTCCTTGATTTACAACACACCAATGTGTTAGTGGTTTTGGTTTATTCTACACAACTCTTATCGTTTGTTAACTAGGGTTGGTGGTTCAGCATCTTGAGTACCCTCAGCTAACTGAGTTAGTTAAGTTTGCTCAATTTAAACCATGGTGGAACTAGCCAAGGGTTAGCACAATAAAGATACAAGTAGTCCTCAACTTACAACACACCAATGAGTTAGTGGTTTTAGTTTATTCTACACAACCCTTGTGGTTTGTGAATTAGGGTTGATGACTCAGCATCTTGACGAAACTTGGCTAACTGAGTTAGTTAATTGAGTTTGCTCAATATAAACCATGGTGAAACTAGCCAAGGGTTAGCACAATACATATACAGTAGTCCTTGACTTACAACAGTTCCTTTAGTGACTGTTCAATGTTACGACGACACTGAAAAAAGTGACTTTGGACCGTTTTTCACACCTACCACCCATGTAGCATTCCTGTGGTCACTTGAACAAAATTCGAACACGGGGCAACTGGTTCATATTTATGATGGTTGCAGTGTCCCCGGGGTCATTTGATCCCCTTTTGTGACCTTCTGACCAGCAAAGTCAATGGGGAAGCCAGTCTCACTTAACAACCATGTTACTCACTTAAGGACTGCAGGGATGGGTCCTAACAATGGAGAAGGGCGGGGTATAAATTTGAAAAATAATAAAATAATAATAATAAGCGATTCACTTAACAACGGTGGCAAGAAAGGTGGTAAAGTGTGGCAAAATTCACTTAACAATGGTCTCACTTAGCAACAGATATTTTGGGCTCAGTTGTGTTTGTAAGTTGAGGACTACTTGTGTGTGCCACCTTCAGCAACTTGACGGAAGGACCGAAGAAGCTGCAAAGATCTAAATAGATCAGTTTCAATACCAAATTTTGCGATGACCTTTCATCTATACTACCAGCTGATCAGATGCAATAGCTCATTCTTTTCCACTTTGGCCCCTTCCAACAATACGAAATCTTGACTTGCAGAATGAGATGGTGGCTAAAACATCACCAAAGGACGTCCATTGCTTGTTCTCCAATCTGCAAACCAGTGAAGAATGAAGGAAGAGTGTGGTGGTCTTTTCTCAGAATTGTTACCGCCCTGTTGGGTGGTTCAGCTGACTTCGGCCAGCCTGCACGCAAACAGGTTAACGCCTAACAAGTGTTCCTTTAGAATGTCCCTTCCCCATATTCCGAAGGGTCATGTTCCCACAAAGAGAAAGCCACATATACATACAGACATATCCACAAGCCCCTCTCTTAGATCCAGAGTTGAAATATTCCATTCCCCGTTGTTTCTACTACAGCGCCTCGGTCTTCACACCTGCTTCAGCACCCTGTAGAACGGTGACGTAGAAAGTAATAGAAAATAGAAAATATGGAGTTTTCCAGTAAACATTGATGGTGCCTCTACGCCCAAGTGACCCTGTGGATTTGCTTCGTACACGGGCTATAGATCACAGACCCATTAGAAGCTCAGGCTCCAGTCTTCCAGCAGCACAAAAGAACATTGCTGCTGTGGTTTTTGAAGAAGTCACGCTGCCTTAACACCAGCGGTCTGGATCAAACATTGCTTTGTTTGATGTGGCCACTGCCCTTGAAAAGAACAAGACGGAGCACTTTCCCTCCAGACGGAGCGTGACTCCCTGGGACTCTTTTGTGCGTGGAGGTCCATAAATCACCTGTCTCACCTACCCTGCATCTCCAAGGCCTGTTATTTATGCAACTTCGATACCAACGTGATTATCATCTCAACATGCTGCAGACAAGGGAGGTCCCAAATTGTGCTGTAAGAGACAAGGGTTGTTGACAGCCAGCCAGGAAAGCAGGAAGGGGAAGATGCCGTATCACAGCTTTGCTCTTTCAGACAACTCCACACTGGTAGTCAAGGGTAAATCCAAAAGACCAAAGCTAGGCAGCACTTAGTGTCTTTGTGGGTCAAATACAGAATCCTGAAGGTCTCTGCTTGAAGGAATGCCAGCTTAAGCTCCATCGGTTGCATTATTCCTCTGGACAATCAATGAAGTTGAAATGATGAGATGAAATTGGGATATATTTTTTTTAAAAGGTGATAAGTCTTCTGGCCCTTTCTAATAATGCCTTTCTACACTTTCATATGGTTTCAGGTTTCTTTTTCCAAATCAAAAGATAGGAGGAAGTGGGGGGAGTATTGTTAGCTGAAACCTGTCCCTCAATATCCCAAAATGTATCTTCTCAATCCGATACAGATGGAGAGGCTTCCCTTATTTTCAACATGCTTGCGAATTATTATTATTATTTACTTTATTCATAAAACATGAAACTCAGCCAACTGAACATTTAAAAATGCATTGCAAATACTATTGACTGGTGCCAATGGTTGATACAGTTTGCTGCCAGCATCCTAGGTATCAACCAAGTATCTTGATATTATTATTATTATTATTATTATTATTATTATTATTATTATTATTATTATTATTATTATTATTATTATTATTATTATTATTATTATTATTATGCCTTTCTCTCAAGTTGTGTTTGTGGAGGGCAGGTTGTTTTTGCTGGCGGCTTCAGAGTGATAGGGACAAATTATGGTTTATGAAGATAGCATCCTAAGTCACGCTTTTTCTTCAAGAAAGAGGAATCTGGGACAGGGGTGGGTTTCAAACATTTAAGCAAGAGGTTCTTTACACGGTTGTTGGGTGGGCGTGGCCATGATGGGCATGGCCTAGTTGGCCTCCTGCACTATGGCGGGAAGGTGTTTTTGCCCTCCCCAGGCTCCGGAGGCTTTCCTCAAGGCTCTGAGAGGATGAAAATAGCCTTCCAAGGCTCTGGAGGCCCTCTGGGAGCCTACCTGAACTTCCGATAGGCCCATTTTTCGCCTCCCCGAGCCTCCCTGCGTGTCTTGCACTTACCTGCATCCAAAACGGGGCGGGTGGGGAGGGGTGAGTGGGGCCAGCCAGGAGTGGGATTTGAGGGTTCTCTGAACTGCACAGAATCTTAGCTAGAGGTTCTCCCGAATCCCTGCAAACCCCCACAGCCCACCCCTGATCTGTGGGGATCAGAATAGCTCTCCCCTTAAGCTGGCATCTCTTTTCCGCCAAAAAAAATTCCATCAATATTTTAAAATTTTGGAAACTCTGTGGCTGACTTTCCATGCAGCTAATATATTCTGGATAAAGGCTCCAGGAGGTATGAATTTGCCTCCGTTTTACAATTCGTGTGTTTGAATGCATGCACATACACACTAAAATTCTTTATGAAACTTCCTGGGGCATCTTCTGCGAGCATTCAAGACTGCACTATTTTATATTTAACATTTGACATCCAAAGGTTTTATGCCACAGGAGTCAACATTTGACAGCAAATGTCTGGCATTTTACTAAGTTCTACTCCGAGTCATCTATCAGAAACTGTCAGAGATGCACTGCAGCATTTGACAGACCTGAACAATGACGTGCAGTGGAGTTACCAACAGCAAGATAATACAACTCATCTTGGCCATCAAAAACAGACCACATTTCAATTATTTCCCTGTGAATTTTGGCTCTGTCATCCTTGGTCAAATTTTGAATGTGGAGTGGAGGTAGCAGAATCTTACCTTTCATGGACCTGCCTCTTCTTACTCTAATGTATGTTATTGAGGGACTTAGCTGAGAATACGATATCCTGCTCTGCTAATAGGAAAAATAAAATAAAATCCAGATAGTTTGGAGGCATGTCATTCCAACTAGCTAATTTTCTTCCATAAAGCATTAAAGAAGCAACCAGCAGTTACTGTATATTTACTGCCCATGATGGGTGGGAATAATGGGACAATATACCTCAAAGCCATGAATTAGAGAAGACTGTTCAAGAGTCTATCAACTCTTGGGTTTTACTCTTCCGTGTTCAATACAGTCTATGAATTGGAAGGGGCTTTGCAGGTTATCCAATTCATTACCATCATCAACGATCAATGATTTAATCAGGATGAGAATTCACTAAACCATCTCCAAATCCCATCTGGAAACTTCTCGTGTGTAGAATATAGAATGGTGGTTCTCAACCTTTTCTTGGTACCTTTTAAATACCTTTCATGGTATGGACCATGGCCACGGACCACCAAGACTTAACTCGATTAAATTTCAAGCTTTCATGGAAGACATCACAGCCCATCAGATTGAGAACCACTGATCTATGACTATAGGAACATAAGGTCATTCAGAAGACCAACAATTAAGATGGTTCTTTAGCTAATGTAGTGTAGTGATTAAAGCACTGAGGGAGATGGAGATCCAGGTTGAACTGAATTGAGTAGGTGATTTGGGGCCAGTCGACCTCACATTCCAGTCTCTCCACCATGTTGTTGTTGCTGTGTAAATAGTAGAGAACGCCCACGTCAATTGACTTTTGCTCCTGAACAAAAGGTAGGATGTCCATCAAATCAATACATTTCAAACTGCAGGATGGGTGCACAATATATCAGCTGTAGACAGATCTCTTTTTTTGAAATAAATTGAAATTGAAATAAATAAATTAAATTAAATTAAAATTAAATTAAAATTAAATTTTCCATTGACAAGCAAATCCACACGGGCATGTTTAACCAATTCCATTTTTTTTTATTCAAGAATTGCCTTTAATACTAAAATGCCATTGAGTTTTGAAGCAGAGGAAAAAGAAAAGTCACATCAAAAAGAGGGAAACAAAGTTTTGCATCAGATTTTTTTTTTTTAAAGAAATAAAAACCGAAGGGGGAAAAAAGGAGGAAAAAAAAAACCAACATGGCATGTACACCAATTTTTTTTAACAGTTGTAATAATTTAATAAAGCCATTTTTTTCTCTCTCTCTTTTTTTTTTTAAAATCATTTTTCAATAAAATAGACAGCATGGTGATTCTTCACCCACCCCGAGTTTTCCCTGTTTTACAATGATTCAATCACTGTGAAAATGTACATAACATACATATCAGCATATACAACAAGGTTTGTTCTTTGTATCGTCAGCAACAGACACCGTGAAGAAACCGAATGTAGACAAGTCCCGCCGAGATCCATCCTGCGTGAAGCCACAATTCTCAGTGACATTCAGGCTGTGTCCCTCATCCCCCTCCCTTTTTTTTTCTTTTTTTTTTCCTGTAGGACTTCAGGCTTTTCAATTCTGCCACTTTTGGACTTTAGATTGGATGAACGGCAGGTCAATTCCATTGCAGAAAAAAGCTCAAATTAGTGCCAGGTCATCTCTTTGTCATAAAGATTACAACATCCCAGCTTGAATCAACTGAACGTCAGTTGATGCCAGAAATAAATCCATTTTTCACCAATGACATGTGTATATCTATGTGAAAATCTACGAAAACATATATATATATATATATATTCATATATATGCTTTCGTAGATTTTCACGGGTGTAGGTATGCTGGTGTTGCCATCCTCGGGTGTTTTCCTGTGTATATAGCATGGAATTTTTTTTGCAAAAAAAATTCCATGCTATATACACGGGAAAACACCCGAGGATGGCAACACCAGCATTCATATATATATATATATATATTCATTCCCAGGTTCCTCAACTAAAGCGAACACAACTTTGACATAGGGTCAACAACTATCTAACGTTGCAAAAGGCAGCTGTGGAGACACAATCATCCCTATTCCTCCAGCAGCAAAATGAACTTTCTGCTTGGGAAGAGTTCTCTTATTTTCTTTCCTCCCTTCTTGGGGAGGTCATATTCAGCATAGCCATGGAATAATGAATTCTTTACACTTTTTTAATTCTTATTTTTGTTCCGGGTGGGAAGGGAAAAGAAGAAGGGGTTGGAAAAGCACAAGGCAGCACAACACGTGAGATTCTCAAGCCATTGCCGGCTGTACCATTTGTAAAAAGAAAAAAGAAAAAAAAAGACCAAGAAAAAGCTACAGTCTCATCTGGATGACATAATTAAATGCGCACGTTCCCATCGCATCCCGGATCGTCTTTAACCAGATCTTCCCGTGCGAACGAATGTCACACAACAACAACAGCCCAAAATGTAAGAGAAGAATCTAACTCACCAAGGGGACCTGCCCAATCAAAGGGAATGAAAGATGAGATTTTCATGTTGTTTGGGGGTTGTTATTTTTCTCCTCTCTACAAGGAATCTCTCTTAGATTCACTCATGTTTATGCTATAGTTGGAGCCCCCTATTCAGAGAATAGGCATTGATTAAATTACGACCGCATATAGGAAGCTTTGCTTGAAATCAAAACCGTATTATGCCCAACAGAAAAATGCAGAGTGAATTCAACAGGTGAGCAAAACAATTCTGACAGACAGAAACAGGAGGAGGAAGAGAAGCAGGGAGGGAGGGCACTGCATTTTATGATGATTTCCAAGAATGAAATTATGGAGCTGAAATGCTAAGAAGATATAAATTTGTTTTCATAAAGGCAATAAATGGCTCAGATAAAATGCTGATGTCACAAGCCAATATGCTCCTTCTAAACATAAGAGGATGCATATGCTAGCCCCCATTACAGGTACTTAAATCCAGCTCCATGCCCCACCGTTCCTTATTGTGAAAAAGCCCTTGGCATTGGGAACAGGATTTGATCTACCAATAAAGGAGAATATTTGTAGCTTCAGGGTTCAAATGAGAGGTCCTTGGGTGCTCTCTGAGCTTGGTTGTTTTCTTGTAGATGTTTCATTACCCAAACTAGGGAACATCATCGGTGCTAGAAGGGAGTGGCATTTGGGGGGGGGAGGAGGAGGAGGAGGAGGAGGAGGAGGAGGAAGAGGAGGAGGAGGAGGAGGGGGAGGAGGAAGAGGAGGAGGAGGAGGAGGAGGAGGAGGAGGAAGAGGAGGAGGAGGAGGAGGAGGAGGAAGAGGAGGAGGAAGAGGAGGAGGAGGAGGAAGAAGAGGAGATACTGTGAGGTTCCTTGGATGCTCTCTGAGCTTGGTTGTTTTCTTGTAGACGTTTCATTACCCAAACTAGGGAACATCATCGGTGCTAGAAGGGAGTGGCATTTGGGGGGGGGGAGGAGGAGAAGGAGGAGGAGGAGGAGGAGACTACTACTGGGGGGGGACCTTGGTGCTCTTTGAGCTTGGTTGTTTTCTTGCAGATGTTTCATAACCCAGCTATCATCAATGCTAGAAGGGAGCACAGTTTGTAGAGTGAAGTGTGGGGAGGGGTAGGAGGAAGAGGAGGGGAAGATGAAGGGTAAGGGAGGACAAAAACTGTGGGATCCTTGATGATGTTATGTAGTTTGGGTAATGAAACATCTGCAACAAAACAAACAAGCTCAGAGATCCCCGAGGATCCTTAAAGATTCAATCGAATTCATGGACCCAACAAACATTGTACGAGCCACAAGATGGACAAAAAAAAATGTCTGAAACATGGTTTGCTTCAACGGGGGCCACACTGTGCTAATCACGCTTGGCAATCACAAGAGTTGGCTTTGCCTCACTTGCCAAGCCAAGAGCAAAACATAATAGCCCAAAATGACCATAGAAAGCCCACCAGGGAAAACCCATTGAAAGGTCAAGGCTGTAGCTTGCATGGAAGAGATCCTGGGTCCAACTTCTGGCATTCCCAGGAGAAAGACGCCTGAAAAGATGGAAAGACGGTTGCCTGTAGGGGGAAGAGAAGAGCGAGGGACACCTCTTTCATAAGGACACTGTGCAAAGGACACAAATTATTCATTTGATGATTACATCATCGCGGTGTCTATTAGACACCTATGCCTAGAAAGTCACACTTACTCAGTATAGGAAATGCTCAAAACATACAGCTCTTTAAAAGCCGTGGCCTACATTTTTGCATATGTTTTAGCCTCACTCTGTGTAAAAAATAAAAAGAAAGCTATATTAGAATCTGCATAAAAATCTCTGATTCCTTACTGCAGTGCGAGTGTGAACCCAGTCAAATGATTGATGCCATCCAAAATCACCCACTTGTTCACAGATAAGGACACCAAAATGTCCCTCTCCCTTCTCTCTCATTTCCTAGAATAAGCTGGCATTGTTACAGGCAGCTGTTCCAATCAGCTTTAAGCATGGAACTGGGCTTGCAAAGAATTGAATCAGGGCCCGCAGCTTTGACTGACAGCCTCTTCAACAGGAGAACAAATGCAGCACTTTGAAGAGGTGAAATCAGAAGCAGAAGGAAGTTTCTGGAAAGTTTGCACACCAATTTTCTGTAACATTCAGGGTGGAATTATTTCCATCCTTTCTATATCCACCCATCAAACCTCCATGCTGGGTACAAGTTGCAGGATCTGAAAATCCAGCCAGGCTGAAGAATGCTTGTTAAGATGGAGAACATACATTGGAACTTGATTTTCAATGCTTCCACTGACAAGTCTTCCATTCTCCCCTCTCCCTTTTTTCACACAAAGCATACACAGTGTTAGGAAAAACAGTGGCCAAAATGCTTAATAGCTAAAGGTCCTCAGAGTGGAACATTTGAAGATAGGGAGTAGCCAACATCTACCATCATGACTTCTCACAAGCAGCTAGCTAGGATGTCACTAAAGCTTTGAACTGCAGTCTCATTTTTCAGACTTGTTGAGAAAATAGGATGCAAAACTAAACTGCTAATTGTCAAAATCCAGAAGATGGGAAAGCAAGATCTTCATAGTTATCTCTCAACCTAAATCAGACCCCAGGGTGAGATGAGATTGAGGAATGCAACATCGCTGTTAGATAATATTGAGCTAAATGCCCATTCTCCCTGTTTATTATCCATGCTGTGGCTTCTGGACACGGTAGTTTAACATTGCGACCTGGTTTGGTCTTGTGTTGAAGCCACCAGAGTAGAAACCAGGAGACTGAGGGTTCTAGTCCTGCATTAGCCTGGGTGACTTTGGGCCAGTCCCTCTCTCTCTCTCTCTCTCTCTTAGCCAAGATCCAATTTACACAATTTTGTAATGAGGAAAATAGGAGGAGGAAGGAGATGTCCACCACCTTGAGTTATTTGTAAAAATAATAAAGGTGGGATTTTAAAAAGAAATCCTTAAAAAGAAATCCACCACTTCAAAAGACCCCCTACACTTCCTCCATCGCTGCAATATTTACAGATGAGATGTGGAGTAATCTCTTCTGAACTCTCCACTTTTGGGTCGATCTTTTGCCCTCTTCCACATGTTTTTTCCTTCAGGCACATTTTTGCTTTGACGGTTATGATGTCACTATTGTTCCTTTTTCTTTGTGCAATGCAATGCAATGAAATAAAACAAAATAAAGAAGCAGGTGACAAGGGGCCTCTTTATTCCAAATGTATCCATGGGCAACATTTCTTTTTTTTCTTTTTTTTTTGCTTCTGCTGCAGTCATTGGTTACCTACAAACAATTAAAAGGGTGTGTGTGTGATTCTTATCACCGATTTCTTTTAAAAAAACATTCAAATAACCAGGCAAACCAAATTTCCTGACAGCGTGAGAAGCGCAAGGCAAAGCCGAGCACCCAGCTCTATCTATTTTTCCACTCTTTTTTTTCCCCCTTTTTCTTTTCTTCTGAAGAAAAGAAATTACTTTAAGCTTATTTGATTTTCAGGACTAAAAGAAAAAAAAAGGGAGGAAAGGATGTTATTTTTGTGTAGCTTTTAAAGAAAATTTAAATGAACCTGGAGAACTTTCCTCTTTTTTTTTTAATAAAGCTAAGGAAAGGCCGTAAGAGTTATTCCACAAGACACCTTTTTCCCCTTTTGATTGACAGAGCAAATATTTGAAAGAACCCAATATATCTTTCCATCACACTGATCTTTAGTCTCTCTTACGCAGGCTGGGAGCAGAAAAACACGAATAGGGGAAGAAGGAAGTACCGAGGACAAAAACGTCAAATCAGTTCCATCGCTGTGCCTCCTACATTATTATCCCTATCCTCGTTTACCTTTGTCCCTCTCTTTCTCTCTTGTTTTATAATAAAATGTTTCTTAACATAGTTGAAAAGAAATTTTGATTTAATTTTAACGTCGTCTTTCAGGAGAGGGCAAACTCACAAACATTCTATGTGCCTATTTAAGGAGACACTAAATGTTTTGTGGATCTCTTTGCACAGTGACTTCATCGGCAATGCCTTCATTCTTTCTAGCTTGTGATCTAAAACTCATCATTAACAGGATAAGTCCCCAAAACACCAGGAGTCCCCAAACTTGGCAACTTTAAGACTTGTGGACTTCAACTCCTAGAATTCTCCAGCCAGCTATGCTTGGGGATTCCCAAGTTGGGGATCCCAACTATTCTGGGAGTTGAAGAAGTTGCCAAGTTTGAAGACCTTTGCACAAGAACATCGCAGTCTTATTTCAGAGCAGGTTATGGGTTGAAGGCACCCGACTTGTTCTTTGGCTGCCTGTCCTATTCCTAAATCCAAGTATGAAATGCAACTGATGCTGAAGATGAAAAGGCCACACCCATGCACACAAACACATAAATATATTCATTTTTGGTACTCCCTTTAACAAGGGTATCATCCTGGAAATTGCTCTCCTTTTCCAATGGCTATTTTGTTCCCTAAATCTTCAGCCTGATGCAGGATGAATGGATTGTCTGAAACAATGACAACACGTGCAATGGAAATGGGCTGGGCGTTTTAACGGTTTCCTGATGCTTGTCCTGATGTTACATCTGTAACTTATCTTTCCAGCAGTTGGAATGGACCAATCCGCCTTCCCTGATGTATGTCTTCGGAAATTACTAATCTGTAGTTGTATGTTTTTAATTAGGGCAGATGCACTAAAGCTGGGGTCGCCAACCTTTTGGACCCCAGGGACCACTAAATTCGTAATTTTAAATCCCATGGACCACTAATATAAATTAGAGATGGGATGGGGTCCTTCAGGCACTTAGCTTGGCCGCCTGTTAGCAAAGAGAAACTCTCAGGGTCAACCGTAGGTTTGCTAGGCACACGGCCTGAAGCGCCTGGACAACCAGGGCGGGAAGAGCTGGAGCTACTAAACAGGCAGCCAAGCTAAGTGCCTGAAGGACCCCATCCCATCAGCGAGCAAGAGTAATTGCTTCAGTGGACTGTATCCAGCCCAGGGGCCGTAATTTGAGCATCCCTGATTAGTGCAATATAAAAAAAAATGCAGTTTTTCTTGTGGACCACCAAAATTTTCACACAGACCACCAGTTGGTGACTGTTGCACTAAAGATGGTGGAGCTTTCTTCCTTTCTGTTATGTGCTCTCAAACTCCACCCAGCAGGAATCTGTTGATAATCTCAGAGTGTGTGTGTGTGTGTGTGTGTGTGTGTGTGTGTGTGTGAGAGAGAGAGAGAGAGAGAGAGAGAGAGAGAGAGAGAGAGAGAGAGAGAGAGAGAGACATAGAGAGAGACATAGAGAGAGAGAGACATAGAGAGAGAGAGAGACATAGAGAGAGAGAGAGATAGAGAGACATATATACCTCTTGCATCCGAAGATCAGAACATTCAGAGGGAACCTTTCATGGGCAATTACAACAATGCTTCTGAGAAACTAATTTAGACCACTCAACGTCCACTATGGACATTCTGAAGAAAGGGCTGACCAACTGAACTGGGCCCATATGAGTAGAATGTGGAGAAGTTGGTGGGGGAACAGTCATGTACAAACACCTCCAAAAGCCACAACAGTCTTGTCCATGTAGCTAACTTGAACCTACCACCCTTCCTAACTCATTAGAAAGCCAGTAGTACAATTAGCTCCAGGCAGAGATGGGAATCTGGGTTTTATTTTTTACTTCCAGTTCTCATTCAACTCGATGAAGAGGACTTTGATGTCCACATTTCTTTCAAAGGCAAGGAGAATTCTGGAGAACTTCCATGGGTGAAGTGCGATATCCTTACACGGATTTCATTGCAAAGGGGCAAAAGGATGCGGGCCAAGGTCTACCAACCACATTCCACCACAACCTCATCACAAGTAGTCCTTGAGTTACGACCATAACTGAACCCCAAATTTCTGCTGCTTGGCGAGACAGTTGCTAAGCGAGTTTTGCCTCATCTTACGGCCAAAGTGGATCGCTGCCGTTGTTCGCTTAGTAACACGGTTGTGAAGTAAATCTGGCTCCCTCGTTGACTTTTGCTTGTCTCAAAAGAGGATCATGGGACCACGGCACCCCACAACCATCATAAAATTGAACCCATTGCCAAGCATCTGAAATTGGATTGCACAACCACGGGAATGCGTGATCCCCTTTTTTCAGTGCTGTCGTAAGTTTGAACAGTCACTAAACGAACAGTTGTAAGTCAAGGACTAGCTATCAGGTATCTTCCAGTTTAACTTACCTTCAATTTCAAGGGAAGCTGGCTGGAGAGCACAGGGGTGCTTCAGGGTGATGGAAGGAGGTGCAATGGAAAATAACAGGTCTAACCACAACATCCTCTACCATCTCCACAAGAAAGCTGGGATCGAAACACCACCAAGGGAAGTTCTCAAGCACCCTGAGAGTTAAGGTAGAAAAACCAGAAGCGCCTTCGGCAGGCAAAGAGCACTTCTGAGAAACTGCAAGGCAGATTTTAGCCCAGCAAGAAGTACAATGATCTGGGCCACTGGGCTTACCCACACTACATACAAACAAGACAATACACGTAGTTAGTGCACTACTCATAACAGGATACTCATGGAATGCTGACCTACGTATGGTATATATAATAGGGGTCTCCAACTCCCAGGCCATGGACTGGTACCAGTCTGAAGTCTGTTAAGAACCCGGGCCACACAGCTGGAAGTAAGCAGCGGGCGAGCAAGCAAAACCAACTATCCATGCCCACCCACCCGGTCCGTGGAAACATTGTCTTCCACAGAACCAGTCACTGGTGCAAAGAGGTTGGGGACCGCTGATATATATTAAGACTCACTTATAAAGGTTGTACGCTCAGTTCATTGCTCTGGGCTCTTGGATAAGCCAAAAGAATTTAATGATAATAGGTCCACCCCTGGAAATCAAAGTTTGGAGAAATAACATTGTCTCCTTCCTCGAGGTTGCAAGAAAAGGAAAAGAAAGAAGAAGTCGACCTCATAAAAATGTCAGCACTTTGCATCTTTGCAAACGAGATAGCAAAACAAAAGAAGAGAAGCAGGGAGGGGAGGAGAAGAATGTAAAAAAAATTAAAATATCACCTGACACAATGATCAGAAACTGGGACAGGGCTGAATTTTGCAGGTTCCCCAAGTCTTTAAGATTGTTGTTCATAGAACACAACCACAAGCACAATTACGACGACAAAAAAAAAAAGAAGAACCCAAAAACTTGAAACGCCTTTCGTTTTCGTCCCCACCCCCAACATTCGAACACACAGGAGTTTTGCAATATCAAATACGATAAGAGTACAGAGAAGCATGTGGCCGCGGAAAGCTCTCCGGATTGAGGGGTGAGTCATAGCAAAAGAGCACCATCTTAAGAATATGAATTCACTCTGGATACAGGGCAGATTCAGAAGCTCCATAGGATTGGGTTATGGGTGACTACACATGGTTTTGATTCCCACACTGAACCCTAACGAAGGAAGAGGGGAGGCACTTTGCCCACATCAAGAGATCCTGAAATAAGCACAACCAAGTCCCTAGCGCATCACCGCCCCCCGTCTCAATCAAGGGCACCCACATTACAGATCGCCTAAGACGGAATGGGAGGGCTCTTCCCTCCCCTCCCCCCAAAAAAATAAATCACAGGAGACCCAACGGTCAACCCATTTTCTTGCCAAGGTTGCTTGATCTGGAAAAACACCGGGGGAAATAAAATACTTTGCGGATAATACTTCCGTATTCCCGAAGGGCCCTACGTCACTTACCCCGCTAGAGAAGAAATAGGGGGAAAGGAAAATAAAACGGCGTTCGTTTTGCTTCACTAGCCCCCTGATGAACCACATGAGATTGTCACATTAACGGTCGCTTCATTTTTTTTTTTATAAACAATACATTGAAGGAAAGCTTCTAAATACAGCAACTTTGCCTGGTGAACTGTCAGTAAGCTCTTAAAAACGGTGAGACGTGTTTGGTGACGGCGTTCTTTTTTTTCTCTCTCTCTCTCTCTCCTTCTTCCATCCGGGCGGGACCCCCTTTAGAGTACAATATCCTTTAGCCTCTTCACGCCGGGCGAGTCTTTCTCCCTACATTCTTGTAGAAGAGGGTTAATTTCATGCACTGTGTTTTCACTGTCTGCGCCCCTCGGCTCCGCTTCCGTAGGCCTGGAGGGACCATTGGTCACAAACGGCTCTAGGTCGCGGCTGGACGGGCAGTGAAAAATGCTGTAGGACACCGACGGTTTGCTAGACGAGGGACTCTTCAAATGGACGGGCGAGGTGATGGGACTGATAGCTTCACAACCGTTCCCAGCCTCCCGGACGGCCCCGTTCACCTTTGGGCTACAGATGGGTGGATCCAATGTCCTTTTCCCTTTGACATTGATCGTGCCCCGCTCCTCGGAAACAGGGTCACTCCTGTCTTTGCCAAACGTTGCAAAAGTTCTCTTGGCAGTAGAGTCTTCGTAAAGCTCCGTATCCACAGTGGAAGCTCCTATAGAGAGGGACATGACGTTCCTTCCATGTTCAGGAGATTTGCCTCGGGCAGGGGCAGGGTTCCGGGGCATCCAGCATCGGTCGGAATGGCCAAGGATCCGGCACTCTTCTCGACAGTGGAATCCTTCGCTCTGATCTAAGGTCGGGAGACAAAAGGAGAGAAGAAGGTTATCAAAGGGGTGTGAGAGATATGTGTTTGGTTACATGCGCGCTCACGTCCCAGAAGTTTGGGCAACCTCTTCGAGTGGATTCAGAAAACCAGAACCTAGGACCATGATGGCGAACCTATGGCACGTGTGCTACAGGTGGCACACAGAGTCCTCTCTGCGGGCACACGAGCCATCGACCAACTCAGCTCCACCACACATGCACCCACGCTTCCCGCCAGCCAGCTGATTTTTGGGTCTCTGCCATGCATGTGGGAGACACAAACACATGCGGGGGGGCGCAAACGAGGACAAAAGGGTTAGCCATCACAAACCTAAGAGATTTCTTCTAGGATTTGGTTGCAACAAAATCTAGAGGGCGGGAGGGTTACGTTATTGGGTATACATTGCTCTTTAACCTTCTCTCCTTCATTCTCTGGGGTGTACGGGGTAGTTCTCAATTTACAATCACAGCTGAGCCCAAAGTTTCTGTTCCTAAGTGAATCGCTCCATTTGTTAAGTTAATAACCCGTTCGTTAAGTGAATCTGGCTTCCTCACTGCTTTCCAGAGGATCACAAATGGGGATCATGTGACCCCAGGACATCGCAATGGCCATAAATACCAACCAGTCGCCAAGCATTTGAATTTGGGTCACGTGACCACAGGGATGGTGCAGCAATCATAGGTGTGAAAACTGGTCAGTTGTCCCTTTTTTCAATGCTGTTGTAAATTTGAACTGTCACTACTGTGTTTCCCCAAAAATAAGACAGGGTCTCATTTTCTTTTGACCCCCGAAATAAGCTCTTGGCCTTGTTTTCGGGGAGTTCTTATTAGTTTTGAGGTGCAGGAGACGGCGAGCATGGTCACCTCTTGGCTGCTGCTGTGTTGCAATATTTTCAGGGAGGGCTTATTTTTGCACATGCCCTCAAAACCCCAATTGGGCTTATTATCCAGAGAGGTCTTATTTTCGGGGGAAACAGGATAAGCCACAGTAAGTCAAGGACTTCCCCCAAAGGTAAGAAGAGCTTTCAGATTTGCAAGATCAGATTTGTGTTCGCATTCACGGCTTCAGTTTCTGGCCTGGACAACCTGGAAGGAATGAAACAGGGGCACCGAGTTTCCTAAGAAATGCCTTATCAATATTCAAGTCCTATTTTCAAAAGTTTCCCGGGGAGGGCTCCGTCGAAAACGCGCTGCCATTTTGCCTAGAGAACAGAGGAGTTGCCACTTGCTCGCCCTCCTCTAGAAAATGCCTCCTTGTTTCCTGTAACAAGCTGTAGACATTTGTGAAATGACATTTTAAAGGGTTGTTTTTAATCCCGGCGGCTCCCCCTTCTCTCCCACCCACCCACCCCCCTTTTCTTTTAACAAGTCGAAGTTCAACTTTCAACAGACTACGGTGTCAGCTGGCATTTCTACTGCTGTTGTTGTGCCTGTCAGAAGAGGAAAGCTGGAGGGAAACAAGTTGCAATGCGAAATAAATTAAGCTTGTGTTTGTGAAGTCAGCATTTCCCCGCTCCGCTTCCCAATGCCAGCGCTAAGAGGCATGGGGGCTTTAAACCCTGCCCGACGTGAGATATCCGGTTCTAAACTCCACAATTAAGTTTACGGATTCTCACGCCTCCTCATTCAATGTTTTAGGTAATTGCTTCTTGATTTAGTACAAATTCTTTGAACATATCTGGCTTGCTATATGAACTTACGATCACAATTTATGTTATTAAATGTCCCAAAGGTGCTTTTTTTTTTCCAGGCAGCAACTGGACTTTCTTGGGTTGTTTTGAAGATGTTTCACTTCTCTTCCAAGAAGCTTCTTCAGCTCTGACTGGATAGTGGGGTGGAAGGATTTATATTCCTTGTAAACAGTTAGTCATTTGCATCCTTTTTACAGAGTCGTTGAGGCCACTTGGAGGTTTAACTGTGTCCTCAGGAAACAAAGTCCAACTGCCTCTTGAAAAAATATGATTGGGAATGACCTGGAAGACTGAGAATCTCTATTTGGAGATTCAGAATCTCTATAGACTTTTAACTGTACAATTTGGGATGAACACCCTTTGAGTGCGAGTGTGTATGGATTTGCAAAAAATTGCAGACTTACAGGAACCATTTTCACTACTCAGGTGACCCTGAGGACACAGATAAACCTCCAAGTGCTTCAACGACCCTCTAAAAGGATGCAAATGATCAGCTGCCTGCAAGGAATATCAATCCTTCCATTCCCCACTATCCTGTCAGAGCTGAAGAAGCTGCTAGGATGAGAAGCGAAATGTCTTCAAAACAAAAAAATCCCAGAAAGTCCAGTGTCACCTTTGGGACAACCATGACCTGGATGACTGAGACTCTCCACCCACTTATGTTCTTAAGTGAAACATTTGCTAACATGAATTTGTCGCATTTTACAACCTTCCTTGCCATGTCTTCTCAAAAATTCACCTCTTTGGACTCTTAAATGGGACTCACTGCTATGTTCACATACAGAAGGTTGCAAACTATTTATGAAATGCTCTGTATCCTCTTGCTTTCTGTTCAGTTAACACGGGAATGTAGGCAGAGATGTAAAATTGATTACGCAAATGGACAGGGCAAAAGAGGGCAAGGAAGTGATTAATTATGCTCCCAATCGTATGCTACCCCAAAAGGCATCTTTAATTCCATTAAAGGGAAAACCAGCAAAGCTCCATTAAAAGACACTAGGATGCCTTTGTGTCCTACTTTACAGTAGCTGTACGACTCCCTTGTTACGCAACAGCACTTCCTTTGTTGTAAGAGCTGAAAGTCAGCCTGAAGGGTTGTTCAGGCCTTTGGGACCCCACTTAAGAAGCCGTCCTAGTAAAAAGGTCTATGTTTCAACAGCACCATCATATTTTCTAATCTGGTCCTCGTCATAATCATCTCAAACAATCACATAATTTTCCAACTAAGGCTTTAATAGCAATGAGGTTGTCAAGCTGTGAAGCCATATTAGAGCTTCAGTGTTGCCACAGGAATAGGAAGGGGGTAATAGAGATAAGCTAGAGCTTTGTAGCCAAAACAAAATACTTTCTCCTGGGAACCAAGGACATTCTCACATCTAGAGAAAGAGAGAGGGAGAGGGAGAGGGAGAGGGAGAGGGAGAGGGAGAGGGAGAGGGAGAGGGAGAGAGAGAGAGAGAGAGAGAGAGAGAGAGAGAGAGAGAGAGAGAGAGAGAGAGAGAGAAAGCAAGGAGGAGTGATGTTACCAGGCAACCGGACGACACCCTGATTGGACCCCGTGGCTGGGGAATTCTTGGAGTTGAACTCCACACTTCAACTCCCAGAATTCTCCAGCCAACATGGGAAATCTGGGAGAAGTCCATACGTTTTTAACGTTTTGAGGTTTTAAAGATGCCAAGGTTGGATCCCCTGATATAAACATTTCTGATCCTTTAAAAAAAGAAAACATAGGAAAAATACACACTCGCATACACAAGTGCTTGGACAAAAGGGAGGCAGTGGACCTGGTCTTCGGTTTTAATACCTTGTTTCCCCCCCCCAAAACAAGACCTCCCCAGATAATAAACCCAATCAAGCTTTTGAGCGCATGCTCTAAAATAAGCCCTCCCCTGAAAATAAACCCTACCCAAAAATATTGCAACGCAGCAGCAGCCATGAGGTGACCATACTCACTGCCTTCTGCACCTTAAAAATAAAAAGACCTCCCCAGAAATAAGGCCAAGCTCTTATTTCAAAGGGTTTTTTTTTCAAGAAACTAAGACCCTGTCTTATTTTCGGGGAAATATGGTAACAGTTTAACTACATTCAAAACAACCAAGCATGGAAAAAGATGGATATTTTACAGGGGAGCCATATGACTACTACTACTACTACTACTACTTCTTCTTCTTCTTCTCCTCCTCCTCCTCTCTCTCTCTCTCTCTGTCTCTCTCTCTCTCTGTCTCTCTCTCTCTCTGTCTCTCTCTCTGTGTACTTTATCTCCATTCTGAAATATAATCTCCTTCGCTTCAGGTTGGATCACACACAGATAGTCTGAAGTTCAACCTCTGACGTGCATTTCTAAGTAAACAGCAGATGATGGGATCCATTTCTGCACGAGAAAACTGAATAGCCATTGTCGGTAGTGGGGTTGATTGACAAATAGTCTCACCCTCTCTAGGCATTTTCTGATGCAGCTGAAATAGAACATTTTTCTCCCTGGCCCAGAGTAATTTGGCATGCACTTTCCTGCCTTGGAATCCAGCCAAATCTCTTAAGAAAAGCTCTTTTCTTTAATGGGCCATCATCTCCTAACATCACTCCGCTCTCTCCTTTTCCAAGCAAGCCGCAAAGGGTTAATGCTAACCAAGCAAGAGTGGAATGACGCCTTCAAGGGTTTGACGTCGCAGCAAACTTTCAAACCGTGGTGCGGCGACTTCGCTAAGGGTTCGCAGCCCCAACCATCTGAGGACCGTTCATTTAGATGCTTCGGTGTATCTGCGCATTAATTCCAGCTTTTCGGCTCCATTTGTATTTCCACCACACTCCAGCAGCACCAAAAAGGAAAAAAAAAAAAGGAGAAGCTGCAGCAGCAGCAGCTAATAAAAATTCTCGGCACACAACCCAATGCAGCAAACTGTGTATCTGTGAGCGGCTTTAGGACTTAAGAGGGAATCCACTCGCTGGAAAGCAAACCTTAAGGCACTCGCTTGGAAGGTGGAGGGAGGGAAGGAAGCCGCAAAGAAAGAGCCGCCTGCTTAGAATCCCACATCTCAAGCATATTCTCTGCTCCATCGTGTAAAGAGCAATACAAACAATAACACTGGGAGTGAGATTCTGAAGCTCCTGCTATAACACACACATAGAGACAGAGAGACATCGGCCTAAGAATTGTTGAAATGTTAGGCTGCATCAACAGAGGGATAGAATCAAGATCACGTGAAGTGTTGATACCACTTTATAAGGCCTTGGGAAGGCCACACTTGGAATACGGCATCCAGTTTTGGTCGCCACGATGTAAAAAAGATGTGGAGACTCTAGAAAGAGTGCAGAGAAGAGCAACCAAGATGATTAGGGGACTGGAGGCTAAAACATGTAAAGAACAGTTGCAGGAACTGGGTATGTTTAGTTTAATGAAAAGAAGGACTTGGGGGAGACATGATAGCAGTGTTCCGATATCTCAGGGGTTGCCACAAAGAAGAGGGACTCAAGCTATTCTCCAAAGTATTTGAGTGTAGGATAAGAAGCAATGGGTGGAAACTAATCAAGGAGAGAACCAACCTAGAGAGAGTGCAGAGAAGAGCAACGAAGAGGATTAGGGGATTGGAGGCTAAAACATATAAAGAACGGTTGCAGGAACTGGGTATGTCTAGTTTAATGAAAAGAAGGACTAGGGGAGACATGATAGCAGTGACTAGCATATGTTCCTCCTCTAGTCTCAAATTCTACAGTGCTATTCCAAAGAAACCTTGGTGCTTCAGTTTATCTTCTCTTTAATTTCAACCTGACAAACTCTGTGCTAAATATCTATAATTTCCTCCCAATGCACGTATCCATAATTGTATGACAGGTTCCATGTATCTGGTTGTGAACTCATTTTTCATCAAGATGTGCTCTTAAACGCCCCCGGGCTGCACATTTAGACACTAAAGCTTCCATTTTAAAGAAAAACAACTTACAAAGGGAGGCTTTGTGTCTTAATTTATTGAAGCCAATCCTCTCTCTGAAGGACTCTTAAAGGACAGTTCTCTATTTGAAATGCTGTCCAGTCCAAATCTGTTTTTTTTTTTAGAAGTTAAAGAATTGGGAGCAGAAATCCATGAAGTGATCTATCAATACTGAATAGCAGAACATCAAACCGAGCAGGTCAGCCAGTCTCCAAAATGATGGGCTGAGCGGCATTTATCCATAGATTGCACTTACACAACTCGTATCTGTTTGATTGTATAACCTGTCATGTCAGAATGGGCACAGTGGGACTACTATTTTGAGACAACCCAGGAGCAAAATACAGTAGCCAGAGGTTTTGTCTTTCAAACAATGGTTTATCTATAATGCATATACATATATACACATACACACACACACGTACTAAATTATTATTATTATTAATTATTACTAGGCAAAGCCAAGCAAGCAAGCAATCTTCAAATATAAAATGGAAGCACACAGAGAGAGGGAACGACGCCCCCACAGGGCCTCTCTTATATAGACATCCTCTTAAAGTGATAGCCCTGCTGACTCATTCTCATTGTCAGGCCTGCAGCCATCTTTTCTTTGGGATCTTTGGCCTACCACACTTTCTATTATTCTACTATGCCTTTTATGTTGTGGGAAAATGGGAGGGGGGGTTGTGGGAGTCACAGTTTTGGTCGCCACGATGTAGAAAAGACGTGGAGACTCTGGAAAGAGTGCAAAGAAGAGCAACCAAGATGATTAGAGGACTGGAGACTAAGACATACGAAGAACGGCTGCAGGAACTGGGTATGTCTAGTTTGATGAAGAGAAGGACCAGGGGAGACATGATAGCAGTGTTCCGATATCTCAGAGGGTGCCACAAAGAAGAGGGAGTCAAACTTTTCTCCAAGACACCTGGGGGCAGGACAAGGAGCAATGGGTGGAAACTAACCAAGGAGAGAAGCAACTTAGAACTAAGGAGAAATTTCCTAACAGTAAGAACAATTAACCTCTGGAACAGCTTGCCTCCAGCAGTTGTGAATGCCCCAACCCTGGAAGTCTTTAAAAAGATGTTAGACAGCCATTTGTCTGAAATGGTATAAGATTCCTGCCCATGCAGGGGGTTGGACTAGAAGACCTACAAGGTCCCTTCCAACTCTGCTATTGTATTGTATAGATGCGATGTAGCCATAACAAAATTCTTTCTAGGAAGCCTAGGTCATCCTTCGTCTTTGCTGCTCTGCCCTTACCAGAACTAGATGGATAAAACTGCCAACATGGCAGTGGAAGATTGGCCCATGCGATGGACTTGTGGGTGGGGAGGGGGCAAGATCTTGAACTTTCAACTAGATGGGGAAACCTGGGCAGTTTTCAGATTTGGGTTTTCCCAGATGTGTCAACATGGCTAACTTTGAGCAATATTTTGCCTTGGACTCTGATTTACTTTTGGATGCTATTTGGAATCCTCACACTCATTGCATCATCTCGGTTTGTAGTCTTACAGCAGCTGGTCAGCTGTTAAATCATCATTACCTTAACATGTCATCTATTAAAGGTAGGCCTCAAATTACGACCACAATTGACTTCCCAACATTTCTGTTGTCAAGTGAGACATTTGTAAAGTGTGTTGTACCCCATTTCGTGACCTCTCTTGCCTCAGTGGTTAAGCAAATCATTGCAGTTGATCAGTTAGTAACATGGTTGTTAAGTAAATCTGGCTTCCCCATTGATTTTGCTCATCAGACGGTCGCAAAAGGTGACCCCATGAGCTTGGGACACAGCAACGGTTATAGCAATATAGCAAGAGCCCTTAGACTTATATATCGCTTCATGGTGCTTTTACATCTCTCGCTAAACAGTTGATAGAGTCAGCCTCTGGCCCCCAAACAATCTGGGTCCTCATTTTACCCACTTCGGAAGGATGGAAGGCTGAGTCCACCTTGAGCTGGTGACATTCGAACGGATGAACTGCAGTCAGCTGAAGTTGCCTGCAGTGCTGCACTCTAACCACTGCGCCACTTCGGCTCATAAATATGAACCAAGGATCTGAAGTTTCATCACATGAACACCGAGATGTCACAAAGGTCATAACTGTGAAAAACAGTCGTAAGTCTCATTTTTCGGTGCCGTTGTAACTTTGAACAGCCACTTAATGAACTGTTATTAAGTCGGGGACTGCAGTATTTTTGCCCTAGAGCTCAACGGACGTTTCAAAGTCTCTTCTGCCATTCACAGAGCACGATTCCGAATTCACAACGACCCAGCACATCAGGAAAGTGATATAAAGACTGACCCGTTCACCTTTTCAAACCTTTGAATTATTGCTGATGGAATCTCCGCCACAGCCCAGAAGTTGGAAGTTGAAACCGATGGGGATACAAATGCTTGAGGATTCAATATCACTGTTAAATGTTGCTTACCGACTACCCAATTTTGCACGTAGCTCTGCAGCCTGGACAGTCACAATAGAAGGCTGAGCATTTCACTCGGAGAAAGGGGGGAGAAATGCAATCCCTTCCAATCCTTGGATGCTTTTGTGGGAGTGACATTTAAGTAGAAAACCCAGGGGGAGGGGGATGGAATAAGAAGAGGGCACAAAGGCAATAAGAGTTGCTCTAAAGGAGGAGGAAAGAGAAATGTATTTGAGGACGTCATCAGAAAAATGTAGCAGACCAAGCCAGGTTGACCAAGAACTTAACAGCAAAACAGACCTGGTTTCTGGCTCAAACGGATTTGAGCCTTTCTACCAGTAGGGAAGGCCTAAGTGGCTCAGTGGCTAAAATGCTGAGCTTGTCGATCAGAAAGGTTGGCAGTTCGGCAGTTCGAATCCCTAGCGCCATGTAACGGAGTGAGCTCCTGTTCCTTGCCCCAGCTTCTGACAACCTAGCAGTTCGAAAGCACGTAAAAAATGCAAGTAGAAAAATAGGGACCACCTTTGATGGGAAGGGAACAGAATTGCGTGCGCCTTCAGCGTTTAGTCATGCCGGCCACATGACCAAGGAAGACGATTCACAGCATAGAAATGACTTTATTTCCACCCCACCCCCAATCTATTTTGGATCCAAAGAAATAAAAGAGTCCTAAGCATTAATAAGCCCTATTTTAGGTGTAGGGTAAAAATCCTTGCTTTAAAACAAGAGGGGGCTGGAATTTGTGAGGCAGCGCCAAACTTCGGGGCACTTTTGGCAACCATATGGTGCAATCAGCAACAGCATCTTTCCTGGGTATCAGCAAACACCCCGATCATTAAAAAAAATTTCATTTCAAAATCTTCCCGGAAGCTAATAAATTTTACAGCACTTTCTCATTGCAACAAAGGAAGGCTTAGTTCCAGACAAATTAAAAGTAAATTGATTGCCTTGGGGAAACATATTCAAATATCACTTTTCTATGTTAGAAAAAGCTCTTTCCCTAAAACAGAGAGAACGGGAAGGAGAGGGGCTGGAGTGGTAGAAACCGTATGGAAATGGCAGAGCCTCAGATCCCGGTTTGCAAAATTGGGAAGTAGGTAGGGGGAAAAAACATCAGAGTTAAAATAAAATGCAAATATACCACTGGGGTCCGGGCCTAACATTTGTGCTTGAATGCATGAATAATAAATATGAATAAATAGTAAACATAAAGGGATCAAACACCGCTTTCAGTGTTCACCCAGGGTTATCCATCTCCCCCAGACTACATAGACAGAAATATTACATTTTGCTCCAGGGTGCAAGGGGAGGAGAAGGAAAGAGCATTTTATTCTTTAGAGGCAATTCAATCAAAGGCCACATTGAGGTGCCCAAAAAGGTTCTATTTTTATGACCATTTCATAGGAACGTTGGTACATTTATTGTGCGTAATGAAAGAGGAACGGTGGCTCAGCAGTTAGATGCTGACCTTCAGGCTGGAAAGCTGACAGCCTGGGTTTGAGACCCAACTGCCGTTGAGATGGGGTGAGCTCCCATTACTTGCCTCAGCTCCTGCCAACCTAGTCGTTCGAAAGCATGCAAATGCGAGTAGATCAATAGATACCACCTGTGGGAAAGTAATAATGTCCCATGCCTCTCTGCATATAGTCATGCTGGCTACATGACCACAGAAATGTCTTCAGACAAGACTGATTCCCTCGGCTAAGAAACAGAGATGGACGTTGGAGTCCTAGTGAATGATCACTTCACTATGAGCCAGCAGTGTGCCGCAGCAGCCAAAAAAGCGAATACAATCCTGGGTTGTATAACAGAGGCATCAAATCAAGATCACGTGAAGTATTTAGTGCCGCTTTACAAAACCAAAACGAGTAAGATAGGAATACTGCAACCAATTTTGGTCACCATACTACAAAAGACGTTGAGACTTTGGAAAAGGTTCAGAGAAGAACAACTAAGGTGATCAAAGGCCTGGAGATTCAAACACATGAAGAATGGCTTCAGGCTTTGGATCTGGCTAGCCTCAAGAAAAGAAGAATTAAGGGTGACATGATAGCAGTATTTGAGGGGCTGCCACAAAGAAGAGGGTGTCAAATGATTCTCCATTATGAGAAATAATGGTTGGCAACTGATCAAAGAGAGAAGCAACCTGGAATTAAGGAGCAACGTCCCAACAGTGAGGACAATTAACCAGTGCAACAGCTTGCCTACAGAAATCGCAGGCACTCCATCACAGGAGGCTTTTAAGAAGAGACTAGACGGTCACTTATTTGAAACAGTATAGGTTCTCCTGCTTGAGCAGAGGGCTGGACTAGAAGACCTCCAAGGTCCCTTCCAGCTCTATTCTATTCTAGAGTACCGCCTCCTAGTGTCAGACAAGAGAAACCTTTACCTTTATTGTGCATTTATAAATCGCCCAGGTGTAACCCCTATTGAGGCTATAGGACAAGTTGTATGCATTCACACACACAACCCATCTCAGCCTCTGCATGTTGGCAAAATTCATAGAGTTCCGCCATCCAGTTTGCTAGTTTAACAGAATGCGTGTCTGTGTGCATGTGCATTAGTCTTCCCTATAGCATTAAACCAACTCCCTACAATCTGAGTGAAGCCCTACTCAACTATTTACAAGACACAAGCACACAAACACGTGTCTGTTTAAATCAATCAATCAATCAATCAATCACATGTTTATTTGTATACCGCTCCCTCTCCCCGAAGGGACTCGGGGCAGTGCACAGGGGATTATAAAACATACAAACATAAAACAATATAAATATCTAAAATCAGATTAAACTACTATAACCCTGCGCGAAAACCTAAAATCCTAAAACACTAAAACCCCCTAAAAACCCAATTAAAAATTTAAACATACATATGCTTCTTCACATGGACCTCTGATGGATAAATAGAAGCTTGCAACCTCTACAGAAACATGAATGCTCAAAGGATCACGCCATGTTTATTGTTTGTCAACAATCAACCTATCCTTGAGTGTTTTTTTGGAAAGAGAGCTTCGGCTAGTCAAACTCCTACCTGTACATCATTAACAACCCTTAAAACAAACCTGGGCACTAAATGGATATGTTTAGTCCTATACTGCCGATTGTGGGAAGAGCAAAACCTGAAATAATGCAGTTGACTAAGGTGAGAAGATCTTGAATTGCTGCCTGTATTTTTCAGTACAGTACAGTGGAAGGGAAATATGAGAGAAGTAGCTTTTTCTTCTTTCTTTTTTTTAATCTATTGTTTTCCTCTTCCCTCACCTTCCCTTTTCCCCCTCCTAAAGCTATGAATCATACAATAAAGTCAACCAGGTAAATAAAAACAAAGGATTACAGAACACATATATCTCGCATCTTTGATCAATAAGCACCACTCGCTACATTCAATCCACAGCTCTGAATGCATCTCTCGGGCCATTATAACAGATGACACTTTCTAACAAATCATTCCCTATTTTAACTCCTGTTTTATAACAGAAGGGAAGGGGGGTGGAGGGGAAAAGATAGGTCAATTCAGTTCTTTTGAAAAGTTTTCAGATACCAGAAAGTGGCTGTTTGATTCCAGGAATTAATATCTGATAGCGTGCATTGCACAATTAAAGAGTTTTTCTCTCATGGACCCTTAAAGGAAAAGTAAAGATTAAATCTGAATCAGGAAGCCATCATGAATTAAATCAACGTCCAAAACTATAATTGCATCTCAATAATGGACAGGCAGTTCCAGTTTATCCAAGAAAGAACATTCCTACAGAGTGCAGAGAAGAGCAACCAAGATGATTAGGGAATTGGAGACTAAAACATATGAAGAACGGCTGCAGGAGCTGGGTATGTCTAGTTTGATGAAGAGAAGGACCAGGGGAGACATGATAGCAGTGTTCCGATATCTCAGAGGGTGCCACAAAGAAGAGGGAGTCAAACTATTCTCCAAGGCACCCGGGGGCAGGACAAGAAGCAATGGGTGGAAACTAATCAAGGAGAGAAGCAACTTAGAACTAAGGAGAAATTTCCTGACAGTTAGAACAATTAACCTCTGGAACAGCTTGCCTCCAGAAGTTGTGAATGCCCCAACCCTGGAAGTCTTTAAAAAGATGTTAGATAGCCATTTGTCTGAAATGGTATAAGGTTCCTGCCCACGCAGGGGGTTGGACTAGAAGACCTACAAGGTCCCTTCCAACTCTGCTATTGTATTGTATTACTTGTTTTAAGTAAGTTTCTTTTATCCTATGTGAATCATAAAATCCGCAGGATTAATTTCTTTCCTAGGGTCCCATAGCTTGCTCCTGGGGAGGAAAGTTATGGGAAATCTAGACAGCATACTAAAAAGCAGAGACATCACACTGCCAACAAAAGTACATATAGTCAAGGCTATGGTTTTTCCAGTTGCAATGGATGGCTACAAATGCTGGACAAAATAGGCTGAGTGCCAAAGAATGGAGGCCCTTGAACGATGGTGCTGGAGAAGACTCCTGCGAATCCCTTGGACTGCAAGGTGATCCAACCAGTCAGTTGTAGAGGAGATCAACCCTGACTGCTCTTCAGAAGGCCAGATCCTGAAGAGGAAACTCAAATACTTTGGCCACCTAATGGGAAGGAAGGACTCCCTGGAGAAGAACCCAATGCTGGGAAAAATAGAGGGCAAAAGAAGAATGGGACAGCAGAGAAGAAGGTGGCTGGATGGAGTCACCAGTAGGCATGAGCATAAATGGACTCCAGAGGATGGTAGAGGACAGGGAGGTCTGGAGGAACGTTGTCCATGGGGTTGCAATCGGTCGACATGACTCTGCAACTAACAACAACAACAGGGTCCCACCAAACCATCCTTGGTGTATCCCCCTACATATGCAAAAACTAACAGAAGTGGCCACATGTGAAAAGTCATTTACTTTAGCTGCCAAATTGATTTATATAGCTGATGAATTTTCTCTCTCGGTGTAATTTTTTTGTCCCTTATGCAATAAAAAGATGGCTGATCTTCAGAAAGTTCACCACCCACAGTCCTGGATAGTACCCAGATGAGTGTGACAAATTCCTACAATCCTACAACTGGGTAATAGAAAACGCACCCCAAAACAAGAAACCAATTCCAGAATGTTGCCAAGAAAAATGCATAGCAATCCAAGGGACTTCCTTCTTATACCTCCTTTCTTTGGATTGGATTGGTTGTTTGTAAGTGTAGGTGTTTTATTTTCCAAGGAGACACCGTGGAGGAGATATTACAAGGCAGGTGGAACAGAGAGAGAGATCAGTACAGCTTGCAAAGGCATCAACATCTGGACATCCTTTGAGAAATACAAACCACCTTCAGCCGGAGGTCACCACCCACTCATAAATCAAGAAGCACCAGATTCTCATCTAAATCCCCTCATATGACTTCACCTCCGAAGGCAAACTGAGAGGGAATGAGCTCAGAATCAGAATAGAGTGGGAAGGAGCCTTGCAAGTCTTCTAGTCTAGCCCCCTACTCAAGCAGGAGGACCCTACAGGATATTTGCAGAGGTGGGATTCATAGCAGAGGTCACCAACCTTTCGGACCTCAAATTCATAATTTGAAATCCCACGCCAATATGGTTTTTTTTAAAGAACAGCATTTAGAGCAATATAAAAATGCCAATAATTTTTCTGCGGACCACCAAAATTTCCCCACGGGCCACCAGTGGTCCACGGACCACCGGTTGGTGGCCTCTGGTATATAGAGTTCCCTGCTTGAGCAGGGGGTTGGATTAGAAGATCTCCAAGGTCCCTTCCAACTCAATTGCTCTGTTATTCTGTTTTTCAGAAACCAAGGATGCAAGGACCTTAAAAATAAATCAGAACATGCAAAAGTGGAGTTTTCCAGAGTATCAATAACCAGTGATCTGAATGCAACCCTTGTGCCCTCTAGTTCAGACATGCATCTGAAATGCAGAAAGGGGATTAAATGTCCTGCTTGGGATAAAGCTCAGCTGGATTACCAAAAACAACTTTATTGAGTCAGTTTATTTATTTCATCATTTATTCATTCAACTTCATTGAACTGGTGGATTTACAGCTGTCAATACTGATCCATCTTTTGCATGCATTTTATGGGGGGGGGGGTTCCCCCCCTTCCTTCTCTATCCCAATGATGAGTGTATATGTGTGCAGTTGCTGGCGAGTTCCTGCTTTTATTGCAGCAATTTTCTTCTGAGTCAATACTGATTACACCTAATAAACACCATCCAATTACAACAAATACATTTTTATAAGAGGCCGGCTGGGGGAAAATTGTACTGGCTTTGCAGAAACAAGAAACGGGGAGAGAATATATAGCGAGTAAGGTCAGCACGCAGAGGGTATATAGCTGTTGCTCCAGCACCTGGGAGTTTAAGATGCAACCCTTAGCTTAGCAGCCAGCCACCAAAGCTCCCCCTAATCCTGCTTTACTAATGAGTTCCAATGGTCATCCACAAGAGTCCCTCCTTTACCATCATTGGGGCTTGTAGCCTCTGCCCTTTGTAGGCTCAATGTCTAGATAACCATGCAACAAGCATGTCCACACCAAAGGAGGCACCTGAATGGTGGATCTAGGAAAGGATTCCCTCAGTTCTACCACTGGGAAACACCCAACTGACCTTCACTGATGAAGAACTGAGTTGCCAGTTCTTGGGTAGGAGAGCTACAAAAAATACAAGGCTAGTTGGCTATGTTGGGAAGTCAAGTAGACGAAAAGTATGGTAGAGTGGTTAAAGCATAGGATTGGCACCAAGAGACCCATGCCTCTAAAGTAGTGATGGCTAACCTTTTTTGGCTCACGTGCCAAAACCAGGGGGAGCGCAGGGGGGTCGTGCGTGGGCGTGCCACACCCATAATGCTATGTGCGCGACCCCCTGCTTTTGGCACACTTTTTTCACCCTCCCCAGGCTCCAGAGGCTTTCTAGGAGGCTGGGGAGGGTGAAAACAGCCCCCCTCCCCACCTCCAGAAGCTTCAGGAGCTTCCCTGAAGCCTCCAGAGGGCGAAAAAAAGCCTCAAAAGAAGGCCTAAATCAGCTGGCCAGCGCACACATGCGTGCTGGACCTGACAGGGCAATGCCTCGCGTGCCCTAAGAAATGGTTCCGTGTGCCACCTGTGGCACCTGTGCCATAGGTTCGCCATCATGGCTCTAAAGAATGCCTCATCTTCCTCTTTAGAAGATTGCGATTCATAATGTAGCACAGCTGCAGCCATGGCACAGCTACAACTTCCATCCCTCCAGCCTACCCCTAACTTGGAATTTGAGTCACCAGCACCCCAAAAGGTTCTTGTTATCCTTGGCTCTACCCCAGCGGCACCAGCAGAGCCACAGAACTACAGTATCCATGTGCCTAGTGTTCAAGCCCCAAACCATTGCTAGTGAAACCGCATAGGACCGTGAGGGTGAACCTATGGCAGGCATGCCAGAGGTGGCCCGCAGAGCCCTCTCTGCTGGCATGTGCGCCCTTCGCCCAGGTCAGATCTGCATGGCGTGTTTTTCATGAGCCTCTGATTCCCTGCAAAGGACGAAGCAGAAGCTCGCAAAAGAAAAAGACCTTACCTCTTGCCCCACTGCCAGTGTTGGGATGCCCTGTCTCTTGCCAGCCAGCTGCTCTTCAGGCTCTGCTGCGCATGTGCACATGCCCATGCATGCATGCCCATTTGCACATGCATGCATTTGCACATGCCCATGCATGCATGCCCATTTGCATATGCGTGCATTTGCACACGCTCACGCATACACGGGCAGCTTTCAATTTGGGCATGCTCGCACGCACAGTTCGGGCGCTCGGTGTCTAAAAGGTTCACCATCCCTGGCTTAGGATAATCAGCTGGGCTTTTAAAAAGAGCAATGAATTTGATCACCTGATAGGGGTTTGTTTCCCCCCCCCCAATTCTCCTTTCATTGTGTTTCGATATTTTGCGAACCAAATTCCCATTAATGCTAATGAGAGCGACTGCCCCAGCTTCCATTCACCAACAAAAGAATGCAGGCCTTTGGCTTCATTACGGAACTTTAAAATTCATTACTACAGGATACTGAGGGATTGCCCTAAATACCCTTTCTTTGTTATATATTTCCTTGTTAATGCCACCGTTTGAGTGTGCCGTATCCCGCTGAGCAGGAAACATTTCCGAGGCTGTTTAAAACACATTCTCCTACAATTGGAAGCAAACTCTTTTGTCTCCATTTATGCCTTTGACACCAGCTGCCTCCAGCTTAATGGGACCAGAGTAGATAAAAGCAAATTAATCTTTAAAAGGTAATTTTTTTTCCCTCTCTCCTCTCCTATTGTCAAATCTCATACAGACAAATTCAACTATTCCCGGATTTCCATGTGATTCAATGCAAACCATGCATTTAGATCTGCACCGCAACAATGAACCCAATTATTAAAACATCCTATTCAAATGTATGCGCTGATCAAAAAAATGGCCACTACATTATTCTTGGGGGGTGGGGGAGGGTTGTTGGAAAAAGAAATGCAGAAATTTTGAGAATTTGTGGAAGGATAATAATAGGAGAGCGTCAATGGGCTCTGAACAGCAGCTGGGCAGGATTGTAACTGGGGCAAACTGGAATCAATTTGCAAAAGATCTGAACGTTAAGTCTACAGAGCAAGGATTTTATTCCCTGCCTCCCACCCAGATATCAAGAAGGAAGGATTTCTCAGCGATCTCACCCGTGGTGTTATTACCGCCACCTGGGATCAGCAGGGGTTAAAGAGAGATCATGATTTAAATCAGCGGTCATCAACGGGTGGTGTTGGTGGTCCGCAGAAAACTTATTTGCATTTTCTATATTGCACTAAATCAGAGGTCCTCAAGCTACGGCCCCTGGGCCCGATACGTGCAATGACCATGTTGGGCCTGAAAAACCATTTTTTTCATTTGGACTTGGGGCCTGCCACACTTTCTACTATTCATCTTCTATTGTGGGAAAATGGGAAAGGGGATTATATGGGGTTGGGTGATATGTAGCCATAACAATATTCTTCTTAGAATCTCAAGGTCATCCTTTGTCTCTGCACCTGGATGGAACTGGATGGGTAGAAGCTGCCAGCGTGGCAGTGGAAGATTGGACCATGGGATGGACTTGTGGGTGTGGGGGCAAGATTCTTGAACTTTCAACTGGGTGGGAAAATCTGGAAGCTTTCAGAGTTGGGTTTCCCCAGATGCGCCAACATGACATCTCTAATAAAGTGGAACTTTGAGGAATCCTTTGCCTCGTACTCTGATTTAATGTTGGCTTCTATTTGGAATCCAGACAGAACGCTTGTGTTGCTGCAGAGACTCTCCCCCTTCTGGGTCTTTTTGTGGGGGTTAGAGTGGGGGCAGGTGTTCTTTTAATTGTAAGGACTCCTTCTTACTGGTAGTTAGACTCTTTTAATATTATTGCTTGCAAACAAAATGAAGGCTTCCTATTTAGCATGCAGAGCTTGGCTACATCGAATGAGTTTACCAAAAATGTAAATATTGCCGCATATATACAGTCTCATGCTACATCACTAAGCTCCATTTCATGCTGAATAAACTAAATTATTAATGTATCTTAAATAGAAAACTATTTTTAGATATTTACTCCAAATGTGAGGGTTCCAAGTAACACCCCCAACGCGAGAAGACTCCAAGGCTAGAAGTTCCTCAAAGTTCCCATTTTATTAGAGATACTTATTTATTATTTATTTTTTTTAAATTTATATAACCGCACCCTCTCCCCGAAGGGACCCGGGGCGGTGCACAGGAAGTTAAAACAAACAATACAAAATATAAATAATTAAAATCGAATTAAATAGGTTATCCCTGTGCTAAAATTTAGAAAGTTAAAACATAATCCATTTAAAACCCAATTAAAACAATTTATAATACAGACTGAAGGCTAGGTAAATAACTTAGGCCAAACCGGCCTGATGGAACTGGAGTGTCTTTAAGTTCTGGCGGAAGGTGCGGAGGTCCGTGGTTGTTCTGAGGTCGGGGGGTAGGTCGTTCCAGAGGGTTGGGCCCACCACAGAGAAGGCCCTTCCCCTGGGCGTCATATTGGCACATGTGGGAAAACCCAAATCTGAAATCTTCCAGGTTTCCCTTACCTGAATGAAAGCCCAAGTCCCTGCCCACCACCCAGATGTCCATCACATGATCCAATCAAGGCACCATCCCAACTGGAGATGCCTCCCAGTCACGCCACTCCGGGTGCAGGGCAAGTTGTCCTTGATTCTCCAAGAAAGGAATGTTAGTATGACTATGTATCTCCCCTACTCCATATAATCCTCCCTTCCCGTATTCTCACAGCATTGAATATAGCAGGCCAGAAGGCCCAATGGACAAGATGAACTTCCAGGCCTGACACCAAAAGCATTTTATGAAAATAAATTTGCTAAAAATAAAAAAAATAAATCCAATTTAAATTACAAAAATCTGATTTAAATTTTTACCGTCACCTGGGATCAGCGGGGGTTAAAAAGAGATCATGTTTTAAATCAACGGTCATCCACGGGTGCTTTGCGAGAAAATGTTGCTGGCCCGCAGAAAAATTATTTGCATTTTCTATATTGCACTAAATCAGGGGTCCTCAAGCTACGGCCCCTGGGCCCGATACGTGCAATGACCACGTTGGGCCTGAAAAACCATTTTTTCTTTTGGACTTGGGGCCTGCCACACTTTCTACTATTCATCTTCTATTGTGGGAAAATGGGAAAGGGGATTATATGGGGTTGGGTGATATGTAGCCATAACAATATTCTTCTTAGAATCTCAAGGTCATCCTTTGTCTCTGCACCTGGCCGGAACTGGATGGGTAAAAGCTGCCAGCATGGCAGTGGAAGATTGGACCATGGGATGGACTTGTGGGTGTGGGGCCAAGATTCTTGAACTTTCAACTGGGTGGGAAAATCTGGAAGCTTTCAGAGTTGGGTTTCCCTATTGTGGGAAAATTGGGAAGGGGGTTATATGGGGTTGGGTGATGTGTAGCCATAACAACATTCTTCTTAAATCAAAAATCTGATTTAATTTTTTTTTAAATCCGATTTTTATGATTTTTTTTTAAAAAAAACATTGATTTTTATCTACCCTGTTTGGAAAGCGTTCCGGAGAATTCCTGCAAGGAAGCTCTCCCTACGCCTCCTCGTTGTCTGGCATGCACAGATGCAACGCCCGCCTCTTGTCACTACGAAGTCGAAGTCATTTAGAAAACACTTAGCCATGCAGCAAGCAACTGAATTAAAAAAACATTAAACTTTGGAAGGAGGCTTGGATTCGGGGAGGGAGGCGAACTTTTGACAAGCTGCGCCAGATACTAAGTATAATTAATTAAATTGGATGGGGCCCAGGAGAGATGGGAGAAGAGACGATGGCAGCAAAGCACAAATGTTCGGCGTGCCATTTCGGAAGGGAAAAAAATAACACACCCGGGTGGCAATGCAAGTGGCAGAGTCTTCGCGGGATGCAAGTCACGCAAGGCTGCCAGTTTTGCGGCGGGAACGGAAGGGGAGAAGAAAAGTAATGAAGCGCCTTGAAAGACAGGAAGCCAATAAGGAGGTCAAATAAAAAAATCTATAATGGTTTTATATTGGTCACAAGATACATACATACACACACACACACACACACACATACATATATACATACATACATACATACATACATGCACATACACAAACACACACAAACACACACTGTGGTCGCCATGATGTAAAAAAAGATGCTGAGACTCTGGAAAGAGTGCAGAGAAGAGCAACAAAGAGGATTAGGGAACTGGAGGCTAAAACATATAAAGAATGGTTGCAGGAACTGGGCATGTCTAGTTTAATGAAACGAAGGACCAGGAGAGACATGATAGCAGTCTTCCAATATCTCAGGGGTTGCCACAAAGAAGAGGGAGTCAAGCTCTTCTCCAAAGCACCTGAGGGCAGAACAAGAAGCAATGGGTGGAAACTAATCAAGGTGAGAAGCAACCTAGAACTAAGGAGAGATTTTCTGACAGAACAATTAATCAGTGGAACAACTTGCCTCCAGAAGTTGTGAATGCTCCAACACTGGAAGTTTTTTAAGAAGATATTGGATAACCATTGGTCTGAAGTGGTGTAGGGTATCCTGCCTAAGCAGGGGGTTGGACTAGAAGACCTCCAAGGTCCCTTCCAACTCTGTTATTTTATTCTAATAAACTGAATTGAATTGAACCCATAACCCAGATCTGGTGTTCTGAGAATTGAAACATTGGTTTAAAATACGAGTGGTGATTCAGAAACAGATATCCAACAACTTAGCTCCAACAACTGTTGGGGCCCTAAGGAGCCCGGGTGGGGCAGCCAAGGAATGGCTGAGAGGGGAGGGGCGAATAGAGGTCAGCGAGACGCCCCTCGACATGAGTGATATCACGTTGGTCACGCCCACCCAGTCACATGACAACCTAGCCACACCCACCCAGCCCATCATTAGGCAGTTCATATTAGTGGGATTTAAAATTATGAATTTATTGGTCCCTGAGATCCAAAAGGTTGGGGACCCCTGGTTTAGAGGGCACAAAGAGAACTGAATCTTCAAGTTACTTCAACACCCCCAAAAAGAAGAAGGTAATTCAAGCCAAGCTATCCAGAAAGTCTAGTTAAGGACTGAACAGTCTATTCCCTTAGCTGTCTAGAAGCCTCAACAGCTGGCTCTTTGTTGGAGGAAGAGTGAAGGAGAAGGTCTTATGTTCCCCAAAAGATGTCCACCTATCAGCAGCCCAGGAGAAGCAAAGGAGGAACCTGTGGGGGGTTGTACAGCAGACCCAAAAGTCCCTTGGGGAGGGGGTAACTGGCCCACAATCCAAGAGGCAACCTTAGGAGACAGTGTCAGAAAAGTGCCAGCTACAAGAAGCAAGGGCTGCTTCTCTGTGAAGGAAGAAAATTGCTTGCACTAATTACATTTTTCCAATTAAGCAGAAGGTTCCCAGATGCTCCCCACAATGAGAGTACGGTATTAAAAAAATCCTACCTGTAGGAATGCTTTCCTTGAAGGGGGGCGGCTTTGAAGTAAAAGGGAAACAGTATTTTTCTTGGATTCTAGGAAAGCATTAGAGGATTTATTCTGTGGAACATCAGCAAATTACTGATACCCTGTGGCCCACTGATGGGGAAGAATTAGTGTCATAAAAATAATAATTTATTAGATGCACAACACACACACACTGGTCAGATGATTAAACTGGGGCAACTATTTTATGGGGGAAAGAGGGAGGACTAATAAACCTTAAACAGTAGAAAAATCCACTCCAAAATTTTCCTTTTCCCATCCTTCTTGTGGTACTTATAAACTGTTATATTCCTGACAGTGAGAACAATTAATCAGTGGAACAACTTGCCTCCTGAAGTTGTGAATGCTCCAACACTGGAAGTTTTTAAGAAGAGATTGGACAACCATTTGTCTGAAGTGGTGTAGGGTTTCCCGCCTAGGCAGAGGGCTGGAGTAGAAGACCTCCAAGGTCCTTTCCAACTCTTGTCATGCTATTCTATTCTAAACTAAATCTGGTCGAAGCCATTTCCAGCCAGGCTCCTAATCTTGCTAATAGCACGGCTGCAGAGCAAAGCCAACGATGCACATTCGGATTAAACCTGCAACTCTGTACAAAAGGAAGAAGAGGAATTTTATGAGCAATGCACATCAAAAACAGATGGAGATTCGATCACATCAGCATAGCCACTAATTTTGACTTTAGTGTTACATCCTGGTCAGATTCTGGCCACACATGACCCCTTTACTCCCTTCTGTACATTAAAAATTACAAGTTGGGTCAATCAAACCTTTTTGAGGTTTTTCAGGGCTGCTCCCAAAGACCGAGAGCCTCAAGTATCTCTGCTGAATAACCACATTTTTACAACAGTCGAGTTCATCCAAGGCGCTAAATCCCAAGTTGCTTTAACTATAATTGGTTGAAACCATCTAATTATAATAACCTTACGTGTTCTCCCAATCAAAACTAACCCTGCCCTGATTGAAAGGGTGCAAGCTTTCTGACAAGCTTTTTGGCATGGCCAGAAACCAAAAGAGATTTTTCTCCCAAAGCACAATTAATAACAGAATAACAGAGTGGGAAGGGACCTTGTAGGTCATCTAGTCCAACTCCCCACCCAAGCAGGAGACCCTGCACCATTTCTGACAGATAGCAACCCAGTCTCTTCTGGAAAACTTCCAGTGTTGAAGCTCCCACAACTTCTGAAGGCAATTTCTGTTCCATCAGTTGATTGTTCTCACTGTCAGAAAATTTCTCCTTATTTCCAGGTTGAATCTCTCCTTGTTTATTTATTTTTATTTTATTAAATTTATACCCCGCCCTTCTCCAGAAAGGACCCAGGGCGGCGAGTTGTGTGGTTGTGCAGTTTCCATCCATTATTCCTTATGTGGCCTTCAGATGCTTTGGAAAATAGATTGACCTCCCTTCCTCTCAAATATTGGAAGATGCTATCCTGTCCTCCCTGGTCCTTCTCTTCACTAGACTAGCCATGCCCAGTTCCTGCAACCGTTCATCCTATATTTTAGCCTCCAGTCCCCTGATCATCTTGGTTGCTCTTCTCTGCACTCTTTCTAAACATCTTCTTTTATAGTGTGATGACCAAAACTGGATGCAGGTATTGGTATCAACTATTCTCACAGAGTTGTCTTTAACAAAGCAGACTGAGATGCGTGGCATGAGGTTAGAAGAATTCCATCAGCTGCACTTTTTCCCATTTAGAACCAGTATATCTCTGTGAAGGTTAGAGAGGAGACGTTCTGATTTTCTAAAATCCTTCTCTAGATCCATCAGGGAGGTAGTGTCTCCTCATTAACAGCAGCCAAGATTGAGGCTGGCTATTTATCATTTTCTCCTAAACCTTTTTCCAGCCTGCACACCAGGTCTTCAACTTTCATGCTATCCATCACTAGAGAAGCAGGGTAGACTCTGCCGCTAGAAAGTTTTGATGGGTTTTCTATTAAAACGATCTGGAGATGGTTGGACTCAACCTTTTAGGTGAATTAAGTAGAATGCAAGCAGGAGGAGGGGGGGCAATTTGCACTCAAGCTGCTAAACAGAGAGAGGTCAGTCAGTCGGAATAAAAATTGGCAGAAGACCTTGGAGGTCTTCTAGGTCAACCCCCTGCCCAAGCAAGAGGCCCTATATCAGGGGTGTCAAACTCAATTTTATTGAGGGCCACATCAGGGTTGGTTTGACCTCAAGAGGCGCCTGTGGTATCCCAAGTGCCCTGCAGTGAAAATGGGCTCCCAAGCTCCATTTTCAGCTGGGATGGTCTCCTGCAACTCTCTGACAACAAAAACGAAGCTCAGGGGGGCCACGCGTGGTCCTCATGAGCTTCATTTTCAGGTGGGATGGCCTTTTGCAACCCTCTGCCAGTGAAAACAGAGCTCAGTATGGCCTCACCTGAGCTCCATTTTTGCTGGGAGAGGCACTGCAGGGCGGTCCTTCGCTATTTCCAGGGCGGCCCCGCAGGCCGGATCTGGTCCCCAGGCCTTGTGTTTGACAGCCCTGCCCTATACCATTTCAGACAAATGGCTGTCCAGTCTCTTCTTCAAAACCTCCAGTGACAAAGCCCCCACAACTTCTGAAGGCAAGCCCCTCCCGTTGGTTAGTTGTCCTCACTTGTTAGGAAATTTCTCCTTAATTCCAGGTTGCTTCACTCCTTGATTAGTATCCATCCATTGTTTCTTGTTTTGCCTTCTGGTGCTTGGAGGACAAGTTGACCATCCTCTTCTTTGTGGCAGCCCCTCAAATACTGGAGTCTTAGAGTAAGTTCTGCAACATCTTTCTCTACTTTTTTTTATCAAAGGCCTATTCAATTTCACCTCTCCCATCGCCTTACTTGTGCATGCAATCCTAATAATAAATAAACTTCTCATAGAGAAAAAAGGACGAATCTGAAGTGGTACAAATTTAACAGAGAAGGCTGCAGCGGCAAAAACAACAACAACAGCAACAGATAAAATAGCCACAATTGCCACCTCCCTCCAGTTAGCAAATGCCTACAAATAAGATGCATTTATTGTACTATGAAGAATTGGCAGTAAAAAGAGGATTAGACAAATCATGAAGAAACACTGCATCAACGACATTCAGACAGAAGATTCAAAGCCTACAATATGTTACAATATGCAAATCAAGGAGACGGGAATGAGAAGGAGCTTATTTATTACGAAATGAAGCTTCCACTGCAGCTGTCACATAGAAGACAAAAGACCCAAGCAGCAGGGCAAAGTAGGAAGGAGGGAGGGAGGGAGGGGACATGTGCAATAGGGTAACATTTGAAGGAGGGAGGGAAGGAAGGAAGGAAGGAAGGAAGGAAGGGAGGGAGGGAGGAAGGGAGGGAGGGAGGGAGGGAGAAGACCGAAGCAATAATCTAACATTTGAGGGAGGGAGGGAGGAGGCACAAGCAATAATCTAAGAAGGAAGGAAGGAAGGAAGGAAGGAAGGAAGGAAGGAAGGAAGGAAGGAAGGAAGGAAGGAAGGAAGGAAGGAAGGAAGGAAGGAAGGAGTAGCCAGCATAAAATACTTTCTCTTGGGAACCAAGGACATTACTTGGAATCTTGACTATAGATAAGAGAGAGAGAGAGAGAGAGAGAGAGAGAGAGAGAGAGAGAGAGAGAGAGAGAGAGAGAGAGAGAGAGAGAGATCTGCTGAATATAAACTCTACATTGGTGACAGGAAGGGCATCTGGCCAGTAAATACTCAGCTCAGTTCCCTACATTCCACCCCGCAAGGCATTATGGGGTCATTAAAAGTAGACAGATAGACAGACAAAGAAATCTTCCCCAACATAATTTAGATAGCAGGCATTCGTCCCAGTCAGTGGCATGATCTGGTTGATCTTGGCTGATCATCAAGACACCCTCAAGGCCTGATTCAGCTCTTCCGTGTATTTCAAGAAATGCAAAGATTGCAACTAGAGAAATGTACACCTTAAACGTTAGAAGGCAGCAGTGGCAAACATCACGTGCTCCTTGATTTAATGAAAGAATATGCATAGGGGGGCCAAGAAACCTGGGTGGTGACAACATTTCCGATGCCCTACCCCTACAACCGTCTGAGTCATTTTGTTACTCGATAAACAAAAAGAAGATTCATCTTTAAAAACAGGGGGAAACAAACTCCAATGGACTTTTAACTTTTTTTCTTCTTCAATTAATATTTACCTAATTGCCATTCCAACGCACACAAAACCTACACACCAACTCGTGTTCACAATTACTGTTTCTTTAATATAGGGCCTGGGGTTTCAGAGAAGCATCAAGACTGATCCAGGTTGCTATGGCGAATACACAATGTCCTATTTAACCGCATAATCAACCCTCTCGTACAATTCACTGCTTTCTGAGCAAAGCACATTCCTCATGCTGTAATGCGCTGCTCGGGTTAAGCAAGTCACCCCTGCCATTAAGTTGCCCTAACCATTTTAATTGGAACATTATTTTTGGTCTTTCTTTCTTTGTTTTGCAGCCCTGCAAACAACAACACTTTCAAGCCATATTCGTTCCAATTTGGAACGGCTTATAAATTACATTCAATATACATACATATATACGTGTGTGTGTGTGTGTGTGTGTGTGTGTGTGTATGTATATATATATATATGAGAGAATATTTTCACAGCTCCTGTTATGAGGCCCGTTTTAAGGGAGGAGACAAACTGTCGTCCTTCTCTGCCTTTCGACTCAACCCAGAGATCATCTAGACAGAGACCCATTAAGATTGCTGCTGTGTGAAATTTTTTAGATATGTGTTAGATTTTTAATACACACATACATACATACTGTAGATACATACAATTATAGAGGTGCAGTGTGTCATCTGCACCTCCATAACTGTCTGGTTTGGCTCGGCAACTCAACAAGACAGACATGGACTTCAGTGGAGAATCAGAACTGCAGAAAAAACAATGGCTACCAGCCTGTCTTCCACTGAGGACCTGCACACTGCAGGAGTCAAAAAGAGGGCCGTGAAAATATCTACAGACCCCTCACATCCTGGGCATAAATTGTTTCAACTCCTACCCTCAAAACAAGGCTATAGAACACTGCACACCAAGACAACCAGACACAAGTTCAGTTGTTTCCTGAATGCCATCACTCAGCTTAACAACTAATTCCCACAACACTGTCAAATTCTTTACTAAGACCGTATTACTATTCTTCTTCTCATCCTTCATAATACTCATCTCTTCCCACGTACAACTGTAACCATGTTGCTTGTATCGTAACAATTTATATTTGTTTCCTAGTATTATTTGATTGCTTATTAGTAACCTATGACTATCACTAAGTGTTGTTTCTTGTGATTTTTGATGAATGTATTTTTAATGTACACTGAGCTTATGCACCAAACACAAATTCCTTGTGTGTCCAATCCCACTTGGCCAATAAAGAATTCTCTTCTCTTCTATTCCATTCCATTCATTCTATTCTATTTTCTATTCTCTTATCTTCATATTCTATTCTATTTTCTATTCTATTCTCTTCATATTCCATTCTATTCTGCTTTCTATTCTCTTATATTCATATTCATATTTATTCTACTTTCTCTTCTCTTCATATTCTCTTTTCTCTTTTCTCTTCTCTTCTCTTCATATTCTATTCTATTCCTCATTCCAATTCCTTATTCCAATATTCTAGTCTAATCTAGTCTAGTCTATATATTCCAGTCTAGTCTAGTCTAGTCTTTCATTCTAATATTTATTCTATTTTATTCTAGTCGAGTCTAGTCTAGTCTAGTTAGGTTAGGTTTAGATTTATTGGATTTATATGCCACCCTTCTCCCGAAGGACTCAGGGTGGCATACAACATAAAAAACACATATTACAAGTCTACTCTAGTCTAGTCTTTCATTCTGATATTTATTCTATTCTATTCTATTTGTGTGTGTGTGTGTGTGTACATACACACACACACATTCTTTTTTTCCTTCTCCTTGCTGTTTTCAATGCCGCTAGACTGCCACGTTCGTCAGCCACACCTCCAGTGAAAAGCGAGCCTCTCAATTAAGAAGCAAATGCGTTATGCACAAAGGTGAGCCGGGGAAGGAGTCCTCGGTATGAAAATTGCTATTTCCGCTTTGAAATCCAACACAATGTAGTTCCCGTTTCAGCTTTAATTAGTGTCACGCGCACACACGGAAAAAAAACCACACACACCAAAAAGGTTAACAAGAGACTGTTAGTTTATAACGCATGCTTCCCCGTGCCACCTCTGGCGGCTCAATCTGTTTTCAGACTCATTAGCTATGTAGACCGATCGTGGTTTCAGATCAGAGATTTGCTTCCGTGCTGTTTGAGCAGAAGGTCTCTCTTTATTCGCACACCTACCGCCCTGCTAAAATATGAAATGGATGTCTGGATGCAAGGAGGAGGAAGAGGAGGAGGTGGTTGTGGTAGTGGAGAAGAAGAAGAAGAATTAGAAGAATTAGAATTAGAAGAGGAGGAAGGGGAGAGGAGGAGGGGGAGGGGGAGGAGAAGAGGAGGAGGAGGAGGGGGGGAGGGAGAGGGGGAGGGGGAGGAGGAGAAGGTGGTGGTGGAGGTGGTGATGGAGGAGAAGAGAAGGAGGAAGGGGAGGGGGAGGAGAGGAGGAGGAGGAGGGGGAGGGAGAGGGGGAGGAGGAGGAGGAGGAGGTGGTGGTGGTGGTGGAGAAGAAGAAGAATTAGAAGAATTAGAATTAGAATTAGAAGAGGAGGAGGGGGGAAAGGAGAGGGAGGGGAGGAGGAGGTGGTGGTGGTGGAGGTGGTGATGGAGGAGAAGAGGAGGAGGAAGGGGAGGGGGAGGAGAGGGGGAGGAGGGGGAGGTGGTTATGCAGAAGAAGAGGAGGAGGAGAGGAGGAGGAGGAGAAGAAGAAGAGGAGGAAGAGGTGGAGGTGGAGGTGGTGATGGAGAAGAAGAGGAGGAGGAAGGGGAAGAGGTGGGGGAGGAGAAGAGGAGGAGAAGGTGGCAGTGGAGGTGGTGATGGAGAAGAGGAGGAGGAGGAGGACGGGGAGGGGGAGGAGAGGAGGAGGAGGTAGAGATGGGGATGGGGAAGAAGAGGAGGAGGGGGAGGAGGAAGGGGAGGGGAGGGGGAGGAGAAGAGGAGGAAGTGGAGGTGGTGATGGAGAAGAAGAAGAGGAGGAGGAGGACACAATAGCCTTCAACCAAAAGGAAGAAACACCTCCGATATTTAATGGGCCAAAATTCTTCTAAAGAAGAGGCTTAAAACAATTCCAGAAAATTTCTTGACGGAACACGACTATTTCTGTTGGTCAACAGAGGATATTCATAGTAAGATTTCTCAGCAGTTTGCCAACCAGAGAATTTTGATCATGTGACCATGGGGATGCCGCAATGGTCATAAGGGTGAAAAGGGGTCATAAGTTACTTTATCCAGGGATGTTGTAACTTGGACCCATCACTAAAGGAACTTTTGTATGTCGGGAACTAGCGGCACAGGTTACACATCTGTGAGCGTATTCAAAGCCCCAATACTTTTCTTTAAATTGAAATCGTCCTTGGGGTTCTGACTTAGGCTTCCCCAGCAGCACAAAGCTGAGCCCTCATCTCAATAAACCCCTTTTATTTAATGTACAGTGAATTCCTCTCCAGCAAAGTCTTTCCTCTCCCACAGTCTTTCAAGATAGTTCACAATTACTGACCTTTATCAGGCTTGGAGAGTGGCCAGGCCGATATCTTTCAGATGCTGCAATACTCGGCAAGAATGCAGGAAGGAACTAATTGTCTTCTGCAAACTCCACTCCCCTTTTGTTCCTCTTTTATTCCCTATGGGAGGTGCCATTCACCGTCCACCTGTGGCCTTAATCCCAAGTCGACCCTTGTTCCTTAGCTGTTCCCTTCGTCTGGCAATTCTGCGCATGCAAACACTGGGAACAGGCTCCAGCTGTTCGTCTGCCTCACTGATGTCTGACTGAAGGCAGCTGATAATTGTCAGATGGCCCTGGCCTCATCTCTGCCTCCGACACAGAGCCCTCCTCAGAGCCTTCCCCAGACTCCAGGACTGGCCCATGTTCCTTCCCAACCTCCTCACTGTCTGAATCTGCTGCCAGCTCCCCTGGCCGCTGGTGGGCCACAACACTTGGGAAGTTTCCATGGCAAGGGAAAGCAAGGTGGCCTGATTTAATTGTCTTTTTTTTCTTCTTCTTTCCTCTTTGCTTAAAATCAGGCGATGCCCTCTGTCGCTTGATCTCCCCTCCCTCCCCATCGCTATCCATCCCTAAGTGCTCGTCCCTCCGATAGTGCTTAAATGATAGAGGAACTCTGCAGGTGTTAACAAAAACAAGAACATAAAAGGTGAGATTCTTAAATGAAAGCCAGCATTTTCTTCCTAATTAGCAGCGGGTCCCTCGATACCTGTGTTTTCTAAAATTATTTTCCACACTGCCACAGAGGCGAGATGCAGGCAGGGTGGCCAACACAGCAGTCTTTTATTTTTAAACATGGCGAGAAGCAGGAGGGGGGAAAATAATCATAAAACAGAAACCAGCCAAGAAAGGCCACATGCTCGATTCTCGTTCTCCCCCCCCCCCCAACTCAATGGCCTTTAAAGAGATGGACAAGTCATCACTGCATACAGTTTTGGTCGCCACGATGTAGAAAAGACGTGGAGACTCTGGAAAGAGTGCAGAGAAGAGCAACCAAGATGATTAGGGGACTGGAGACTAAAACATATGAAGAACGATTGCAGGAGCTGGGTATGTCTAGTTTGATGAAGAGAAGGACCAGGGGAGACATGATAGCAGTGTTCCAATATCTCAGAGGGTGCCACAAAGAAGAGGGAGTCAAACTATTCTCCAAGGCACCTGAGGGCAGAACAAGAAGCAATGGGTGGAAACTAATCAAGGAGAGAAGCAACTTAGAACTAAAGAGAAATTTCCTGACAGTTAGAACAATTAACCTCTGGAACAGCTTGCCTCCAGAAGTTGTGAATGCCCCAACCCGGGAAGTCTTTAAGAAGATGTTAGATAGCCATTTGTCTGAAATGGTATAAGGTTCCTGCCCACACAGGGGGTTGGACTAGAAGACCTACAAGGTCCCTTCCAACTCTGCTATTGTATTGTATTGTATTGTATGTTGCCATCTGGGACGCTGGGCTCTGTCCCGTTTGCCAGCATGAAGGCACGCGGTGACACCCAATGCCGCTATCAAACTCCTGTTGCCCCAGATTCATTCATTTCCATCAAAGACACTTTCCCAGGTGATGGGTTTGGCTGCAACAGGTGTTGAGCCCAGCGTGATGGGTAGGGGGAAGTGACACCGCAGACGGGATTCCCCCATTTCTAAAATATTTAATAAGCTTCGTTACACGTAGGCCTCGATGTGCAGCAGTTCATTTAGTGATGGCTCAAAGTTATGATGGCATTGACTTGTGACCATTTGTCATACTTACTACTATTGTAGCATCCATAAAGACATGTGATAAGAATTGAGATAATTGGCAATGGGTTCATATGTGTGACCTTTGCTGTATCTCAGGGATGTGGCCCACCAGCAGCCAGCAAAGCTGGCAGCAGATTCGGACAGTGAGGAGGTTGGAGAGGAACATGGGTTCCCCAGTCCTGGAGTCTGGGGAAGGCTCAGATACGGGCTCTGTTTCGGAGGCAGAGAGGGGGCCAGAGCCCTTTGCCAGTTATCAGCTGCCTTCAGAGTCAGGCATCAATGAGGCTGACAAACAGCTGGAGCCTGTTCCCAGTGTGCGCATGCACAGAGTTGCCAGATGAAGGGAACAGCTAAAGAACAGGGGTAAACTTGGGAGTAAGGCCAGACAATGAATTGCCCCTCCCAGAGGAAATAAAAGAGGAGCGAAAGGGGAGTGGAGTTTGCAGGAGACAATGAGTTCACTTAATTGGTTCGTGACTCTCCGAGACTCCTTGCCAAGTTCTGCAGACGTCGGCCTGGCAGCTCTCCAAGCCAGAGAAGGTCGGTGACTGTAAATCCTCCCTTGAAAGACTTTGCTGGATGTGAATGAGCAGAATTCATAATCAATTAATAAAAGGGGTTTTTCTCGGGACCAGGAGTTTGCTTCGTGCTCTTGGGAAGCCTCGGTCAGAACACCCAGGGTCCCGTGATCCCCTTTTGAACCTTCTGACATGGAAAGTCAATGGGGAAAGCCTGCCCAAAAATGGAAATCCAATGACATTCCATCAGAGTCAATATTAATCGCTAAAATTATGGACTGTGCAGAAGCAGACAAGCTTACCAGCCTATTGAGAGACAAACAAGATTCGGTATTCTATGAGTGTTGGGATCGCTGGTACGCTTGGCTACAAAGGAATTTAAAGAAGCGGACTGAACATTGCTGATTTAGAATCTCTATATACTTTGATTACACTCCTTCACTTTGTCCTGGTTTCTTTCATATATATTTTTTCCGCCTTTCTTATTGGAGATATGTATTAATTAATAAGTGGTAAATGTTAGTTATAGTGGTATAACTCTAGTTATATTGTACTACTCTCTGCAATCACTTTGTATCATTTAATGTCTTATTCTGTAAGCTTTTGCTTTTTAATGATCCAATAAAAAATTAAAAAAAAAAAAGAAAGTCAATGGGGAAAGCCTGATTCATTTAACAACCGTGTCACTAACTTAACAACTTCAGTGATTCCCTTAACAACTGGAACAAAAAAAGATCGTAAAACAGGGCAAAATTCACTTAACAAATGTCTCATCTAACAACAGAAATTTTGGGCTCCATTGTGGTCATAAGTGAAGGACCTATGTTGCGTTCAGAATCAAAAGGCATGATGGATTTTCCTTGGCTAGGCTTCAAGCCAATGGTCTACAAGAGATTTGTTCAGACACAACTTTAATCTTTCTCTTCCCCACCTTTAGCATTTTCTGCTGGAAATAGTTGCAATTTGGTTCTTATTTTTCTCGAAGGCAAAACAATAAGCTACTTATATAGCATATGATAAGCTGCTTATTGTGTAACTTGGCTGTCAGGATTCCTGTGCGTGTTGTGGCACACCGCTTAAGCTCCAGGTGAGGAGATACATATTTCATATTTCGATCCAAAGAGCTCAGGTCTGATTTTTGCCCCCGCGCATTAAATCTCTGTCCAAGTAGCCAGCCCCTGACCAGGTTTAAACATTGCTGTGCCAACATATGTTTGGTTTCATTTCGGCTGAGTGTATTGTGTGAATAAATCACAGTTAAATAAGATGTGGTATAATATTGATCCATTAGCAAGAGGATGTGGTTGGCAACCTTGTCACATACAGTTCCTGAGCTTCAGAGAAAGAGAGAGAGGGAGGGAAAAAGAGAGGGAGGGAGGGGGAGGGAGAGAAAGAGAGACAGACAATCACAAACAAAGAAAGAGAGACAAACAGAGAGACAGACACACACACACACACAAACACAAACACACAAAGAGACTGAGACAGAGAAACAAAAAGAGAGGCAGAGAGAGACAAAAATGTGACATACAGACATCGACATAAGGGATAGATAGATTAGATACTAGATAGATAGATAGATAGATAGATAGATAGATAGATAGATAGATAGATAGATAGATAGATAGATAGATAGATAGATAGACAGACACAGAGAAAGAGAGAGAGATACAGAGGGAGGCATATAGAGAGACATACAGAGATAGAGAAAGAGGCAAGCAGATAGAAGACAGAGAGGTATAGAGAGAAATTCAGAGAGAGAGAGATACAAAAAGAAAGATCGAGAGAGAGATACAGAGAAAGAGAGAGAGATACACAGATAGAGACATACAGAGTTAGAGAAAGAAGCAAGCAGATAGAAGACAGAGAGGTATAGAGAGAAATTCAGAGAGAAAGAGAGAGATACAGAGAGAGAGAAAGATACAAAGAGAAAGATGGAGAGAGAGAGAGAGATACAGAGAAAGAGAGAGAGATACACAGAGAGAGACATACAGAGATAAAGAGGCAGATAGAAGACAGAGAGGTATAGAGAGAAATTCAGAGAGAAAGAGAGAGATACAGAGAGAAAGATGGAGAGAAATAGATAGATAGATAGATAGATAGATAGATAGATAGATAGATAGATAGATAGATAGATAGATAAACCATAGTCTTCGCTTTTTTGCTTTTTTCCTCACGTATATTTCTTGATCCTGCCATTCCTTCCATACTATTGAAATAACATATTTCAGACAATCTAACATAAATGAAGCTGTTCTACTTTCATATGCTAGAAATATGCTAGGAACAAGCATTTCTCAACTGGATTTTGAGTTGCTGGGCTAAAAGCTTTTCCACAAAAGACTACTGAAGATGCATTCTATTTTCCCTTCCTCAAATCTCTTTTGTACCGAACTGAAATGAAGTAGCTCCACTTGAGGAACAGGGAAGCTTGCAAGAGGACATTGGCATACACTGTTTTCCGTGATTATTTTTTTTATATGCATGCGATGTGAGCGAAACCAAAGGAGGAATAACTCCATGAATTGCAAAAGAGGATATCCAGCCTCGGAGATGCTAATTCGGCCCCTGAGGGATCTAATCAACCTCTTTGTAGAAGTAAAGATAAAACTTTCTGACAGCAAATGCTATTCTGATAAAATGGAATTTTCAATTATGCTCTGAGCATCTGGTCCACGCCACCATTTATGGAGCACGGCGCCGCACAGCTTTGCCATGTCAGAAGCTATTCCAGACAGACAGCTTCCCTGGTGGCTCGGCGGCTGAGAAAGAAAACGACCGTGTTTGAGGCTGTTTGACTCCAGTTCGCCTTCATAAGCCCAACCTCGAAAGGCTGAAGCGAGGAATTGGGATATATTGAAGACCCCATCAATAGCAATAGCACTTAGACTTATATATCGCTTTACAGTGCTTTTACAGCTCTTTCTAAGCAGTTTACAGAGTCAGCATATGGCCCCCAAACAATCCGGCTCCTCATTTTACCCACCCCAGAAGGATGGAAGGCTGAGTCAATCTTGAGCCGGTCAGGATCGAACTCCTGGCAGTGAGCAGTGAGTTAGCCTGCAATACTGCATTCTAACCATTCCGCCACCATGGCTTAGAGAGCAATAGATTTATATACTGCTTCACAGTGCTTTTACAGCCCCTCTATGCGATTTACAGAGTCAGCATATTGCCCCCAACAATTTGGCTCATTTTTACCCACCTCAGAAGGATGAAAGGCTGAGTCAACCTCGAGCTGGTTAGATTCGAACTCCTGGCAGTCAGCAGAATTAGCCTGCAATACTGCATTCTAACCACTGCATCATCAGGGCTCTTATATAGCAATAGACTTACATACCAATTCACAGCGCTTTTGCAGCCATCTCTAAGCAGTTTACAGCCTATCGCCCCGCAAACAATCTGGGTCCTCATTTTACCCACCTCGGAAGGATGGAAGGTTGAGTCAACCTTGAGCTGGTCAGGATTGAATGCCAGGCTGTGGGCATTAGTTAGTGTGCAATACTGCATTCTAACAACTGGGAAGGGAGGGAGGGAGGGAGGGTGGGAGGGAGATAGCAATAGTGCTTAGACTTATATACCGCTTCACAGTGCTTGACAGCCCACTCTAAGCAGTTTACAGAGTCAGCCTCTTGCCCCCAAACAATCTGGGTCCTCGTTTTACCCAACTAGAAAGGATGGAAGGCTGAGTCAACCTTGAGCCACAATTTTGGGCTCAGTTGTGGTCATAAGTTGAGGACTACCTGTGATTGTTTAAGATGCAGAATTCTTTACAGCTCTATTGATATATTTTTAATTACACACTTGTAAGGGCTGGAAGATCTTAAACCCTTCAGACTTCTGTTGAGCCTTGTTTTTCCCCCTGAATTGACCCAGCCTCACCAAAGTTCAGAATAATGGAAGAGCTGATAAATAAAGATGTGGAGCACTTTTGAAGTGGGAGTATATTGGACCTTTGGAAATAAACAGATTATTAACTTGTCGGCAGGTGCCCTTCTGCTCAGACTGCCAAAAGAAATTAGCGTATGTGTGTGGGTTCTGGTATATATTCCATTTGATATCAATTAAGGAAAAGAAAACAATTCAGTGCAGTAATGAATTCCAAATTGGGTGCATATTACAGCAATTAAAAGCAATTTATCTGCCTGATGAAATTATTCTAATCAATCAGGAAGACCAACAAAAAGTTAAGAAGGCCTGGGCACAATTCTGACAGCTAAATGAGATTGGAGGCAGAAGTCAAGAAGATTCCTCACGATTACTGGGTTTTCTACTACCTTCCCTACTCAGAGACTTCATAATATACAGTAGCTCTGCTTTGAGAGAGGAGAAGATGCGTTCTTGATGTCCATGGAGATTCTCAGTCATCCAGGTCATGGATGTCCCAAAGATGCTTTCTCAAAAGGCAACTGGACTTTGTTTTTTCTTGAAGATGTTTTGTTTCTCATCCGAGAAGTTTCTTCAGTTCTTGGGTGAGAACTGTTCTTCTGTGCTTTTCGGATGAGAAGAAAAATGTCTTCTTCAAGGACAAAATCCAGTTGCCCTTTGTTAAAGCAGCTTTGGGACAAAGATACATTCTCTTTCTTTTCTTCCCAACCTTCTCTTCTTTCCTACCAACGTTCTGGCCCACCTTAACCCCCCCCCGCCCCATTTAATCTCACGAGTCTATCCCTTCTCTGCATCTGAGAAAGGGAGCTTCAGCTCACGAAACCTTAAGCTGCCTAATAACATTGGTTAGCCAGAAAAGATGCTACCTAACTTCAAGAATGGGAAACCATCTGAAAACCGAATGGACACCATCTTTGAATCCTAGTGATGAAAAGTGGAGACCAGCAAGTGGTCAACTAAGAAATCTGTCAACAGATTCCCTAGGTCCGTGATGGCGAACCTATGGCACGCGTGCCAAAGGTGGCACGTGGAGTCATTTGTCAGGGTATGAGAGTCTTGCCCTGTCAGCTGACTTTGGCCTTCTTTTGAGGCCATTTTTCACCCTCTGGAGCCTTTAGGAGCCCTCAGGAGGCTTCCCTGAAGGCTCCCGAGGGCAAAAAGCGACACTACGAGCAAACCAGAAGTGAGAAAACAGCGCCAAAAGCGGGGGGCACTGGTTGTGTGCACATGCATGCGCCGGGTCATACACGCATAGTATTATGGGTCTGGCACGCCAGCGCACAACCCCCTTCCATTCCTCTCACTTTTGGCACGCGAGCCACAAAAGGTTCGCCATCACTGCCCTAAGTCATACTTTGTCAGTGTAGAAGCAAAACTATGCTCAACGTATTATGCGGCATTAAAGGAGACAAGCTGTTCTTATTTAAGCCACCATTCTTATTTAAGGGCAATAACACAAATAAACACAACTGCATAACCTTCAATCTCCAAGGAAGAAATGGTGAGCTGAAGACCAGAGGTAACAACCAGAGCAGAATGAAGATCTGACAAATAAGACTGTCTCTTCGTAATTTCTCTCGGACAAGGAAAGGACTTACTTCAACCACAAATGCGCCAGAGAGTTGCTATTTATGAGGACACCACAAGACAGTGGTTTCCAGTGGGTCTTGTGTCCCGCCAGCTGCCAGTGGTGCTAGCGGCAGATTCGGATGATGAGGAGGTTGGGGAGGAACTTGGGCCAGTGCTGGAGTCTGGGGAAGGTTCTGATGGATGCTCTGTATCAGACACAGAGATAGAGCCAGGGCCGTCTGACATTTCCCAGCCACTGGAGATGCAGCTGCCTTTGGAGGCTGAGATGAGTGAGGAGGAAGAACAGCTGGGGCTGTTCCTGATGCATGTATGCACAGAACCGTTAGGAGAGGTGAACAATGAAGGACAAGGAGTCAACTCGGGAAGCAAAGCACACGTGGATGCTGAATGACCCGGCTTGGGAATAAATAGAAGGAAAGGGGAGTGGTGGTTGTAGGAGACAACAGTTCGTATTTCTGAAGATTTTGCTCATTGTGTTTCTTGCCACAAAGACTGATTGTCAGAACTTAATTTGCAGCCTTTTGGCTGGGAGCTCCCAGCCTGGCAAGGAACTGATAAGCTCTGTTACTGCAATTAACTCTTCGAAAGACTATTGCCTGGATTTTTCAGTGGGTGAATGCAATTAATTTACAAGAGGTAATAAAGAGGGCTTTTTTGTGACAAGAAGTCTGTTTCTTGTTTCTGCTAAGGCTGAGTCAGAACAGTGGGTTTAGAGCTCTAGAAAGTGAGGGAATAGCTATCTTGCTATTTCTTTCTTGCTCAGGCTAGGATTGGCACCTTTGGAAGGTCACTAGGTTTTCATACTTGCTTTCCTAATCCTTTTTGAAAATTGCTCATTAACTGCTTTGCAGTAATTAGGATCCTTTGGAATGATAAGTCTGAAAACACAGGGTAAATTTTCTTCAATCTTTAGTGAAATAAGTTTAAAATGCAGTTTTAAATCCTTTATTGCAGTGGTCTCCAACCTTTTTGGCACCAGGGACTGGTTTCATGTTTAAAAAAATTCCGCAGACCGGTGGCCATGGCTCGGCCAGCGTAGAGGGGGAGCGGGGGGAGGGGGAAGAGGTGGCGCATGCATGTGCAGGGTGTGTGTGAGTTGGTTCACACGTCCCTGTCAGGCCCCCAACGGTGCGAGCGGCCACGCCTGCACTCTCCCATCCCCAGTGCACACTCTGCCCAGGGGGCTGCCCCCTCCTCCCTCCTCCTCCTCTCCGGCCCTTTCTAAGAGTTGCGCCACTCACTGCGGCCTGGTTCCTATCAAGTCACGGACCGGCACCAGTCCACGGACCGGGGGTTGGGGACCCCTGCTTTATTGGAAAGGACTGAAGATCAAGATTATTAAGAGTAATGGGTAGAAATAAGAAGTTGGTTTCTTTGATCAAAATTAAAATAGATCCTGTTATCACTGGTAACAGTTACTAGATTTTTGCTGACCATGACAAGGTTTTAAGATTTCTTTAGAAATATGAGATTAACAGAGTTGGAAGGTCATTTTGTAGGTCATCTAGTCCAACCCACCATCCATGCCCAAGCAGGAGACCCTACACCATTTCTGAATGATATGAAATAGGAAGAAGAGATAATTTGTTGTATCGTAAGAGAAGGTGATAAGTTACTAAAATTGTTTATACGTGTTGAGATGGAGAAATTGTTCCTTTCTGTTTTGCGTTATTTTTTCTCCACCTTCTATTTTATATGTTTAGCCTGCTGTTGTTTTTAGTCTGTATTACTGCAGCTGCCATCTTTAATAAAATGACTGCTAAAGTTCCATCCCCCACCATCATTCCACAAATCCTCCCTTGGATGGAGTGATAGAAGGTCTCAGAAAGTCACCTTCCTAAATCTGCATCTAGGAAAGTTAACAGGAGAGATTAGAATAACAGGGGATCACCAGCCCAAAATCTGTGGAAAAAGCCAGCAGGTCCTACAGAGCTGTGGTAGATTTACATATCTCATTCACACCTCCGTATAATTTACATAACATTTGCACTGAATGCATTAAAGCATTTGGCACTTCCTCTATACACTACTAGGTGAAAGACTAACAGTAGCAACTTCTTCTCTTAAAAGGACCTCTAGATCAGCAATCTCACTTTGCAGATATCTCTGCCACATAATAAAATATTTGTTCACACACAAAAATGGCAGCAAAGAGTGAATCTACTCTGGGGGGAGGGGGTGGAAGAGCTAGAAAAAGGAGGAGGAAGAGGCCCCACCTGGAAGAACGTTTATTTCCACTCTCATCTCCATCCCAGGCATCCTAAATTCTAGCCATTCACCATCACCATACAGAGTGGAGTGGAGTGGAGTGGAGTGGAGTGGAGTGGAGTGGAGTGGAGTGGCATGGAACAGAACAGAACAGAATTAGAAATGGAACAGAATTAGGAATGTAATAATAGAATTAGGAGTAGAATAATAATGGAATGGAATGACATAGAACAGAAGAGAATTAGGAATGGAACAGAATTAGGAATAGAACAGAAATAGGAATAGAATAATAGAATTAGGAGTAGAATAATAATGGAATGGCATAGAACAGAACAGAATTAGGAGTAGAACAGAATTAGGAATAGAATAATAGAATTAGGAGTAGAATGGTAATGGAACCAAATGGCATAGAACAATTAGTCAAGTATGATTAGACACACAAGGAATTGGTCTCTGCTGCAGAATCTCATGTGTGCATGTATGTAATTATGAACTTCATATTATTAATGAACACTGCTAATCAACTACAACTGCTTCAAAACAACCATTTCTTCCACATCATCCAGCAAACCCCTCCCCAATCGTTCCTTCCGATAAACTTTTTATCTTCCAAAATCTTTTTGGAAGATAAAATACCTTCCGAAATCTTTTTCCTTCTTCACCGCTGGAGCCACTAAGCTATTTCAGCAAGGGTTGAGGGTCTGGAAAAAGATTTAAACTTTCAGAGCGCTATAAATGTTTAATCTATAAATGTTTAATCTCTTCATCTCTGCCCATAAGATGACTGTCCAGAAAATACATTATTGCAGAGAATGCCACCAGTGTCCCATTAAGCAGGGATGATGGACAGGAACTCCAAAATCACCTCTGTGAACTCCCATTTAGGAGGTTTTGTGAGGTTAAGTGGAATCACTTTTTTGAATATACCCAGAACTGAAAGTCTGAGGATTTTCCCCTCCTTCAAAATAAAAGTATTTTAATGCCTCAATAGTGAAGGAAAGTCGCTCTTTATTTCCAAGGCTATGGTCAATTGCCCTTGTTAGGTAAAGGTAAAGATTCCCCTCTCACATATGTGCTAGTTGTTCCCAACTCTAGGGGCCGGTGCTCATCTCCGTTTCAAATCCAAAGAGCCAGCTTTGTCTGAAGATGTCTCCATGGTCATGTAACTGGCATGACTAAATGCCAAAGGTGCACGGAACGCTGTTAACTTCCCACCAAAGGTGGTTCCTATTTTTTCTACTTGCATTTTTATGTGCTTTTGAACTGCTAAATTGGCAGAAGCTGGGACAATAACGGGAGCTCACTCAGTTACGTGGCGCTAGGGATTCGAACTGCCAAACTGCCGACCTTTCCGATCAACGAGTTCAGCATCTTAGCCACTGAGCCACCTTTGCATGAAGTAGAAGTGAAGTAGATACAAATAAGATACAAATAAGATACAAATAAAAGAAGTAGAGGTGAAGTAGAGATACAAATAAGATACAAATAAGATACAAATAAAAGAAGTAGAGGTGAAGTAGAGATACAAATAAGATACAAATAAGATACAAATAAAAGAAGTAGAGGTGAAGTAGAGATACAAATAAGATACAAATAAAAGAAGTAGAGGTGAAGTAGAGATACAAATAAGATACAAATAAGATACAAATAAAAGAAGTAGAGGTGAAGTAGAGATACAAATAAGATACAAGTAAGATACAAGTAAAAGAAGTAGAGGTGAAGTAGAGATACAAATAAGATACAAATAAGATACAAGTAAAAGAAGTAGAGGTGAAGTAGAGATACAAATAAGATACAAATAAGATACAAATAAAAGAAGTAGAGGTGAAGTAGAGATACAAATAAGATACAAATAAGATACAAATAAAAGAAGTAGAGGTGAAGTAGAGATACAAATAAAATACAAATAAGATACAAATAAAAGAAGTAGAGGTGAAGTAGAGATACAAATAAGATACAAATAAGATGCAAATAAAAGAAGTAGAGGTGAAGTAGAGATACAAATAAAATACAAATAAGATGCAAATAAAAGAAGTAGAGGTGAAGTAGAGATACAAATAAAATACAAATAAGATACAAATAAAAGAAATAGAGGTGAAGTAGAGATACAAATAACTAGGAATGTTCCTTGTAGTTTCCAAACATAGTGACTCGGATCTTCCTGATCATTTATTCCTTTCAACAACATCTTCTATTCTAACAAACAGCACCTTCTCTTTTTGTTGGTCAAGGTCTAGTATATTTACCATGAAATGGATAGAAAATGGACAAAATGGCTAATAGCAACTCCTTGACCATTCAAAATAGAAAAGCCAGCTATGAACGGGCAACATATAAATAAAATTAGCCCAAAGGAGCCAATGCATTTGTCTCCCTTTTCCCAAAAAACAAAAACCACCAGCAAAGAGCTTTTTGTACCCGAGTGAACGTGCCAATTCGGAAATAATGATTGCAATTTAGAAAGTAATTCAAGATATCCCTCCATACAGGAACCAAGAGATCTGTGTTGCTACTGCTCAATCGGCTGACAGCATGCTAAGGTTGAGTCACACGTTCCAGACGATTCTCTGTATATTTTTATCACTCCTCTAAGAAACCTAAAATTTTTTTTTAAAAAACCATCTTCTCTTCTACAAAGAAAGCCCAGAAAATGCATCTTCATCTTACGTGAGATTCTGAATGCTTGTTTGGAGGTTCTAGCAGTGGCACAGCGGTTAGAGTGCAGTAGTGCAGGTTACTTCTGCTGCCTGCCGGCTGCCTGCAATTTGGCAGTTCGAATCTCACCAGGCTCAAGGTTGACTCAGCCTTCCATCCTTTCGAGGTGGGTAAAATGAGGACCCAGATTGTTGAGGGCAAGAGGCTGACTCTGTAAACCGCTTAGAGAGGGCTGTAAAAGCACTGTGAAGCGGTATATAAGTCTAAGTGGTATTGCTATTTTCCCAATTCCTAGCTTCTACCTCTGTTGTCTAAGCATTTGTAAAACAAGTCCCATGTTGAAAAATAATCTGTCTCTTCTTTTTCTTCTATCTTCAGTGTCAAGTCTCTCACTGGGACTTCATATGACACCAAAAGATTATTCAATCCCTTTCTTTAAATGAACCTGGAATCTTGCCTTATTCTCCCGTTTGGTGGTCTACCAAAGTGAAAATGCCCCATTCCAAGTGGTTTCAAGGGCAAAACCACCAACTCATGGTTGGAAACCATCCCAGAATTCAACAGAGGCATCGAGATAAACACCCTTGACCTAAAAATCAGTCCTTTGAACTTTGCGGTGAATCTTGACTCTCTGATAGAAACTGCGTAGGTTCTAAGAAGGCAAGCTGCACTGATTTTATTGAATGAGAGCTCTTTATGCCACTCTTTGCAGAAAAATGAGAGAGTTAATGGTCTCCTCACAGGTATTTAGAGAGAGAAAGAGAGAGAAGAAAAGTCCTCTCGCACTCTTGTTAAGGCTGTTCTTCACCAGGATGAATGATTAATACATACAAAGACCTGGAGGCTTGTTAAAAAATCTTGCTTGGAGGGCACTTGAAGGAAAAATGTAAAAGCCGATCATAGACACCTCTCTGACACAAGCATTGTTGTTTCTCTCCTTTTGATAGAGGAGCACGAGAGTTTTGTTAAGGTTGAAAATATTATTATGAAACTGAAAAGAATTTGCAATCTGGGGCTGGAGGGAAACCCTCTTCCCTTTCGGCAAATTTGCTTTTTTAGACTTTTAGGAAACGCCTCACGGGTTAAGGTTATGGGTGGATTTTTTTCTCTCTCTCTCGCTTCCTCTATTCATTCACATTTACTAAATTCCTAGAGTAAGGCCCACAAAATGTAAACCCCTGGAGTCAGCTTTGACTGAATATTCTAATAAGTAGAATATTAATTAGATGATAGATAGATAGATAGATAGATAGATAGATAGATAGATAGATAGATAGATAGATAGATAGATAGATAAGATAAGATAAGATAAGATAAGATAAGATAAGATAAGATAAGATAAGATTAGATTAGATTAGATTAGATTAGATTAGATGGATGGATGGATGGATGGATGGATGGATGGATGGATGGATGGATGGATGGATGGATGGATGGATGGACGGACAGACAGACAGACAGGATAGATGGATGGATGGATGGATGGATGGATGGATGGATAGACAAACAGACAGGATGGATGAATGGATGGATGAATGGATGGATGGGTGATAGATGGATGGATGGGTGATAGATGGATGGATGGACGGACAGACAGATGAAGGATTGATGGAGAGAGAGAGAGAGAGAGAGAGAGAGAGAGAGAGAGAGAGAGAGAGAGAGAGAGAGAGAGAGAGAGAGAGATTTCAGATTTGCTTACAAAGTGGCATCATTTGGAGTTTTCTTTGTTTTCCTTAAGAAAAAGAAAATCTAAAATGCCATCCCTGTCCAAGAAAACAACCCTAAAAACTGCAGCATTTCCTCATTTCTTTTTCAGAACTGTGCTTGAATCCCTCTTGAACATCTCGGCCAACATATTGACTCTAACATTATACAGTCTTAGACAGCATGCAGGAACAAGGCTCTTTAAACAGACATTTGGCAAAAAATAAAAATAAAAAAATTAACAGCCCCGAGATGTTTTATTTGTCAGACCCTTACTGCTGTTCTTACTAACACTTCCAATTACAGTTTATTTTGTTTTGATTGCTTTAAATATTGCTAATTTTGTCCATTGCTTCCTCCGAGAAATGGGCAGTAAACTTTTACAGTCAACAAATAAACGTTTACGTAGGAGAATGTGCCATAAAAGAAAGCCAGGAACAGTTGAGATATTTCATCCAGCTTTGCTTTTTCTCCCATTTTCCGATCAGTTTCCTCTGAACAGAAATCTTTGTATTCCTTCGCCTGCTGCGCTTTCTTTCCTTTTGAGATTCTGACAATTTTCCCTGCACACACCGATGTCTCTCTTCCTTCTCATTAGCCCCATTTTGACTCTAGCTGTGGTAACTCAATTAGTAGATTGTCTCAGCCAATTCACAACTCTACCTGTGTAATAGACCAGCCTGGAAAGCTTAAGGCAGGAGTTAAACCTCCTAAATAGAGAGATAAACCTCATAAATAAAGAGATCACTTCTCCCCATTTTGTTCAACCATCAGACGGAATCAAGCTGAAGGGAAGGTGCAGCCAGCAACACGCAAACAAACACCGCAAGTTGTATGTACTGGCCCCCATGCCCTGCCCTACGCATGTGTGACATGCATATTCCAATGTATATGTACCGTATTTTTCAGAGTATAAGAGGCTCCAGAGTATAAGACGCACCTTAGTTTTTGGGAAGGAAAATAGGGGGGGGGAAATTCTGCCTATCAGGTATTCATCTGGCTACCGTCCTTAGCCTGGTGAGCTTCAGCACATATGTTCGCTAGTTGTGAGTGAGCAAGCGCCCCCCCAAAAGCTAAGGTGCCTTGTTGGGGCTGAAATGCAGCTTCTAAAGCACAGCTGGTCATCGGAGAGAGCTCCAGTTAGTAAAGCAGGCGAAGTGGGGAAGTGGTAAGGGTCTTCCGGGTTGCCATTTTGGGCTCCTCGCCTCACATGTTCAGCCTCCAAATCAGTGGTGGGTTTCAATTTTTTTAGAACCTACTCTGTAGGTGTGGCCTATTTTGTGGGCGTGGCTTGGCAGTCATGTGACAGGGTGGGAGTGGCCACCTTTTAAAATGTGGTGAAACTCATTTAACAACGCTCTTGCTTAGCAACCAAAATTTTGGACTCAATTGTGATGATAAATTCCTTCCTTCCTTCCTTCCTTCCTTCCTTCCTTCCTTCCTTCCTTTCCTTTCCTTTCCTTTCCTTCCTGTTGGGTCACTGGAAGCGGCGGGCCAGATTTACTTCCAGGTACACCAGTGGAACCCCCTCTCACCGGTTCTCTAAATTTCACCAACCGGCTCTCGCGAGTAGGTGCGAGCCTGCAGAAACCCACCACTGCTCCAAATGCTCCATTTGAGACCCGTTCATGGCTGCGGTGATCGCCAAAGCACTTCACCACTGATGACTGAGGGCCATCCAAAAATGTGATGCACAGAGGCCAAAAACAGGGCATCCAGAGGCCGAAAACGCAATGCGCGGAAGCAGTGATCGGCGGCAATGTGCTCTGGCGATCCCAAGCAGCCTTGAACGGGTCTCAAATGGAGCGTTTGGAGGCTGAAAAGGGAAGGTACGGAGTCCCAAAACACACGCCATTGTCTGTGGCAATCTCTGCAGCCAGGAAGAGGACGCATGGAGGCTGAAGGGTGGTGGCTGACAGATGAGCAGGGCTGCATTTGGAGTATAAGACGCACCCAAATTTGCAGCCTCTTTTAGGGAGGGGGAAAGTGCATCTTACATACAGTATGCTTGAAAAACCTGTGCATCTTTATCTCTAGATGTATATTTACGTACACTTTGCCACCTTCGCAGAACTGGGTGCTCTGGGATCTAAAGTTGTAACAGCCAAGGGGGAAAATTGAATGGCAAAGGGGGAATAGCAGTACAACAGGTGAAAATTGGCCCTCTAAGATTTCAATTCCAAGAAAAGAGAAAAAAAATAAATTACAGCCGGTTAGAGCAACATCGTGGATCAAGCATCGCACCCAGGGCTTTCAAGGCCTTGCTCCGAAGTCAATGCCTGTTCCTTAGCTGTTCCCTTTGTCTGGCAACTCTGTGCATGAACACACTGGGAACTGGCTCCAGCTGTTCATCTGCTTCACTGATGTCTGACTCTGAAGGCAGCTGATAACTGTCAGACGGCCCTGGCTCCATCTCTGCCTCTGACACAGAGCCCTCCTCAGAGACTTCCCCAGACTCCAGGACTGGCCCAGGTTCCTCCCCAACCTCTTCACTGTCCGAATCTGCTACCAGCTCTGCTGGTGGACAATAACATAACTCACCAACCAGACCATGTTCCTTTGGACTAGCAGGTTCTACCCTACCACGCCCAGCATTTGCAAAATGGATGCAACCTACCTTGTTCGGGCACCTGAGACCCCATGGAGGTGACACTGGTATTCAAAACATCATTAACAGCTGTGTCACAGTAGAGGCCCCGCTGAGCATCATGTTCGCTATCCGTCTGGTCACTCTCTTCATGCCCGCTGTCCTTCAAGCTGTTCCCCTCCAAATCTTTGAACGTCGAGCTGCTGGGTGGAAAAAGGTGAGTTATTTTTTGCTCTGCAGAGCCGCATCGGAGAAACGCAATCGCACCTTTCCTCCCCAATTTCTACCTGGAAGGGATCCAAAGCCCGGGGCAGGTTTTGCAACGCTTCGAGCTTCCCCCTGGGAGAAACAGGCTGTCACAAGAGACCGTTTCCAATACAGCCACACTCTGCTCACTGATCTTCCCCTGCAGTGTACAGTGTGGCAGTTGGAACTGGAGACAGACCCAGAAGGTTTTTAAGAAAAAAATAATGCACCAGATCAACCTCAGCATATACCTGCTTGTAAAACAGAGTGAGGACAATGAGAGTGTTTAGAATAGAATAGAATAGAATAGAACAGAATAGAATATAGAATAGAACAGAACAGAATAAGAACAGAATATAGAATAGAATAAGAATAGAATATTTAATATAATATAATATAATAGAACAGAACAGAATAGAGAATAGAGAATAGAGAATAGAGAATAGAGAATAGAGAATAGAGAATAGAGAATAGAGAATAGAGAATAGAGAATAGAGAATAGAGAATAGAGAATAGAGAATAGAGAATAGAGAATAGAATAGAATAGAATAGAATAGAATAACAGGGTTGGAAGGGACCTTGGAGGTCTTCTATTCTAACCCCCTGTTCAGGGAGAAAACCCTACACCACTTCAGACAAATGGTTATCCAACAACCCCTTAAAAACCTCCAGTGTTGGAGCATTTACAACTTTTGGAGGCAAGTTGTTCCACTGATTAATTGTTCTAACTCTCAGGAAATTTCTCCTTAGTTCTAAGTTGCTTCTCTCCTTGATTAAGTAGCCCCGAAGTACCTTTTTATGAAATTTTAAAAACTCATCCCATAAGAAAACCATAGCAAACTATTTCTATGGTTAACCAGGAAAACCACACAGGGGTCTCCGTGAAGTCATCATTAGCCAAGATGGCACAGTGGTGAGAGTGCGGTACTGCAGGCTACTTCAGCTGACTGCTAGCTGCAGTTCAGCAGTTCCAATCTCACCAGGCTCAAGGTTGACTCAAACCTTCCAGGTGGGTAAAATGGTGGGTAAAATGGGTACCCAGAGGTGGGTAAAATGAGGACCCAGATTGTTGGAGGCAACAGGCTGACTCTGCAAACTGCTTAGAGAGGGCTATAAAAGCACTATGAAGCGGTATATAAGTCTAAGGGCTATTGCTAGTGCTATCAAGCCTTGAGTTCAACTCAAAATTGAACTTCCGCCTTTGTCTTGTGCAAACCCAGCCATCAGCACCACAACTGCACCCCATCAGACAGCAAAAAAAAAAAAAGAATTCTAAGGTGCTTATCACAGTTCTCTGACTTAGATCAAAGTCAAATCTCTTACTGGTCATGTGACTGAGAGGAAACGGCTTGCTAACCTTACAGTTCCAATTAGCTGCCATCAGGGTTGCTAATTAGCGAACTCTTCTTCCAATAAGGCGGCAGCTAATCAGCCAGAAATTATGTGCTTGCATGCACCTGGGGAAGAGTCTGATTCGCCACAATGGCAGCTGAACCTTGGAAAGGAGTCAGACATTAAAGGCAAGATTTCAAATAGACAACCCACTACAAAGCCCAAGTCAGATCTCCACCTAAGCCATCAGGATGGGGGGTCCTCCTGGAGCCAAAACTGAGAGAAGGGAAAGGAAAGGAAGGGAAGGGAAGAGACAAAATAGAGAGGAAGGGAAGGAAAGGAAGGGAAGGGAAGGGAAGAGACAAAATAGAGAGGAAGGGAAGGGAAGGAAGGGAAGGGAAGGGAAGAGACAAAATAGAGAGGAAGGGAAGGGAAGGGAAGGGAAGAGAAAAAAAAAGAGGAAGGGAAGGGAAGGGAAGGGAACAGAAGAGAAGAGAAGAGAAGAGAAGAGAAGAGAAGAGAAGAGAAGAGAAGAGAAGAGAAGAGAAGAGAAGAGAAGAGAAGAGAAAGGAAGGGAAGATAGAGAGGAAGGGAAGGGAAGGGAAGGGAAGAGAAGAGAAGAGAAGAGAAGAGAAGAGAAGAGAAGAGAAGAGAAGAGAAGAGAAGAGAAGAGAAGAGAAGAGAAGAGAAGAGAAGAGAAAAAAATAGAGAGGAAGGGAAGGGAAGATAGAAAGGAAGGGAAGGGAAGGGAAGGGAAGGGAAGGGAAGAGAAGAGAAGAGAAGAGAAGAGAAGAGAAGAGAAGAGAAGAGAAGAGAAGAGAAGAGAAGAGAAAAAAATAGAGAGGAAGGGAAGGGAAGATAGAAAGGAAGGGAAGGGAAGGGAAGGGAAGGGAAGGGAAGAGAAGAGAAGAGAAGAGAAGAGAAGAGAAGAGAAGAGAAGAGAAGAGAAGAGAAGAGAAGAGGAAAAAATAGAGAGGAAGGGAAGGGAAGGGAAGAGAAGAGAAGATAGAAAGGAAGGGAAGGGAAAGGAAGGGAAACTTCTGCAGACCCAGACACTCCACATGCACCAAGCCTGGAACATCTTCAAACGTGACCTTTTAAAGTAAAGACATCTTTGCCAAATCCCTTTAAGTCTCAGATTTATCCAGCATGCAAACGCTACGGAAAGCTGGTAAGAAATCAATTCAGAAAAGACTAAACAGATTAAGGAGTAAAAAGTTTTAAGATGCCATACCGCAACGCTAAGGCTGCAATCACTCCTCTCCAGAAAGAGTGGGGTGGGTGTGTATTTTTGCAGGATTAAAAACACACCAGAGGATTAATAGCTGACATTTCAGGCTACATCATTTTGGTGACACTCATTAGAATAAGACTTCGGCAATCCTCCTTTGCTGACATTCTTACCCTTTCCCTTTCTCTTGGTTTTATTCCCTTAACAGCTAAGGAAAGGTACGTAGAGACTGGACGGGACTTGTCACTCCACAGGCCCACCGATCCAACCCTGCACAGCGTAGGTATCGGTTCTCCAGAGCATCAAGTGAGCTCCACTCTGGTTCTGTTTCCTGGCAGCTCAAACGCTAGAAATGCTGGACCCAAAAACTTATGGAAGAACCTAGAACGGGGGTGTCAAACTCAAGGCCCAGAGGCTGGATCTGGCCCACAGAGTACTTAGATCAGGCCCATGGGGCTACCCTGGAAACAGCAAAGGACTGGCCTGCAGTGCTTCTGCCAGCAAAATTGGAGCTCAGGAAGGCTGCGTGCTCTGTTTGTGCTGGCAGAGCTTGAGAGCCCATTTTCGTTGGCAGTGCGCTCGGGCCACCACAGGTGCATCCGACGCAATGCCAAGCTGACCATACCCACCCAGTCCCCTGATGTCAAACACAACCCTGATGCGGCCCTCAATGAAATCGAGTTTGGCCCCCCTGAGCTAGAAGACCCTGTAATTTTGTTGACTGAGTGCTTCAGCACCTTTAATTCAATGCTCTCTCCCAACTGTATCAACTAACATCTTTGAGCAACACGCCAAGGATCAACGACAACCTCTATTGATGTTGCTCTTGCATGAAAAAAATAAACCCTACATGTCACTATTTAATTATTCCATGGAAGAGATCTAGATGCACTTACATCTGCTCCAGGAGTGGGTTCTTGCCAGTTCTAACTTCCTTCTATAGAAGAGGTTCCACAAATCTACAGTGCCATTTAGAACCGGTTCCAGCTCCCTCCCCCCGCCCGTCCGCACATCATCAAGAGGAAGAGCGAGAGGAGGAATTCTGGGAGTTGAAATCCACGAATCTTAAAGCTCTCAAGTTTGAACAAACCTGGGGTTTTTTTCCTAAAGGGTTAGGGGTGCAAGGGTCTTGTAACTTGACAGCTTTAAGACTTGCGTGCTTCAAATGCCAGAGTTTCTGGGCCAACATTTTGGTTGCTAAGCAAGAGCGTTGTTAAGTGAGTTTCACCACATTTTACAAGTTGGCTACACCCACCCAGTTACATGACTGCCAAACCACTCCCACTCGGTCACATGGCTGGCCAGCCACTCCCACAAAGCAGGCCACACCTACAGAAGAGGTTCTAAAAAAAATTGAAACCCACCACTGATCTGGCCCCTATATCAGCCTAAAGAGGAGGTGCATGTTAGTAACTCTTCTCTGCCAACCCCATGCAGGCTCTGTTATCTTCTCTTGGGCCACAACACAGTGGTGGCAATAGGCGTTCCTGAATTCTTATCAGTATCATTGGAAAGTCTGAGTTGAGAGGCATTCGGTGTTCCCAAGGAAACACATATCCCATACCCAATGAAGCAACATTCAGATGAGTTTGTTGGACAGGGCTAGAAGAAGATGTGCAATTGTTGGCTTCCTGGCTTTTGCCTGACTTCCAGCTGCCTGGTCTCTTTTCCATTTCTGAATGCTTTGTTCTTTTGAACTTTTGATTTTCTTTTCCTTGTTCTTAAACTGAACTACCCTCGGAGAGTTGAGTTCCAACAGGGAATCTACTTTACTTCAACTTTTGCAGATCCGGGCGCTTTTTCCGGTCTATGACTGTAATCAAGTCTTGTTTGTTCAGTTCACGCGTGTCTTCGAGCAGCAGAAGACTCCCACAAGGAGAGAAATCAATTCTTTGCACTCCAAGCTCATTCTTCTCAGATTTTTCTCCATTTAAAGACTTCCCCGCCACCCTCCGCTCTGAGACGATATCGTTTTCACTGTCCATTTCCCGTCATGATGGCTCCGGAGGAGAAAACCATGAATATAGTTTTCCTCCCTGGAAGAAATCTTTATTGGAATACAAGAAACAAGACAACACAGGAGGAAATTTTCCCCTACTAGCAATTACCACCATGGTTAAAGATGATGAACTATCCCATTTACAAACACTTCCTTCGGAATGGACGCTACTTCTCATCTCCTACTCCCAACCGCCATACTCTATAAACACGCATGGGATTTTTTTTAGGCAGGAGGATAATCAGATCTTCTGAAAGAGCAGAATGAATCCCACCAACCCATTAGCAATAATTCCTCCCAGGTGACCGACGCAACCTAATAGGAGTGCTGGGGAAGAGAAGGGAAAGTAGTTACTGCAATGCTAATTAAGACTGCCGCATGTGAACCAATTCATCAGTTCGAACAAATTGATGACGAAAACCAATTCGGATAGATTTCAAAATCGCCGCCAATTAAATCAAGTTAACAGTTTCATTCTTTTTCTGGACGTGCGTTTTAAGCAGCAGCGCCTTTAAAAGAAATCAGAGCCCAGCACCAAACACACACTCACTGTTCTGACCGAGGCTTCCCAAGAGCATGAAGCAAACTCCTGGTCCCGACCAAAACCCCTTTTATTAATTGACTGTGAATTCTGCTCATTCACATCCAGCAAAGTCTTTCAAAGGAGGATTTACGGTCACAGACCTTCTCTGGCTTGGAGAGCTGCCAGGCCGATCTCTGCAAAACTTGGCAAGGAATCTCAGAGAGTCACAAACTAATTAAGCGAACTAATTGTCTCCTGCAAACTCCACTCCCCTTTAGCTCCTCTTTTATTTCCTCTGGGAGGGGCCATTCATCATCCACCTGTGGCCTTACTCCCAAGTCGACCCCTGTTCTTTAGCTGTTCCCTTCATCTGGCAACTCTGCACATGCACACACTGGGAACAGGCTCCAGCTGTTCGTCTGCCTCACTGATGTCTGACTCTGAAGGCAGCTGATAACTGTCAGACGGCTCTGGCCCCCTCTCTGCCTCCGACACAGAGCCCTCATCAGAGCCTTCCCCAGACTCCAGGATGGGCCCACGTTCCTCCCCAACCTCCTCACTGTCCGAATCTGCTGCTCACAACTCTCACAATCCAACACATACACATCCATGCATGGCCCTACGGGCTCTATCAATCATGTTTGCTCTTAATATCCTATTTTAAAGCTAAAACGAAAACAAAAAATCCCCATGTATTGAATATGAAAGGCTTGGGGGGAAAGGCTTGGAAACTATCAGGAGAAATGTTAGCCATCCACTGTCAACTGGTAGAAGAGCAGTTCATGAATACCTTATCTCAGAAATGGCAGCTCACCCCAGATTGCAAAAATATTCTGGGAAAGAAGGAGTCGAAATACTTAACGAGACTCCACCTTAATGAACGTTTTCATAAATGGAGTCTGGAGACCCTTGATGTAGTTTTCAAGGTTCTATACTGTAGCTCTGCTTCTTGCATTAAAATAATCGTTCAGAGGATCTTAACCAACAGAAGAGAATATTTGAAGCTCAGAGATGAACTGGCCTTGGCGCACTCTGAGCTTGGTTGTTATCTTGCCGATGTTTTATTATCCAACTGGGTAACATCAGAACTAGCGTGTAACGACTGCAAGAAAATAACCAGGCTTAGAGGGCACCAAGAACCCCACAAATCTTACCACCGTTGCTTCCACCCAATGTTCCTTGCCGTGCTTGAAACCAGCTTGACCTGTGTCACTTAGTTCTTGTAATGCCATCCTTCCGGTAGGCAAGAAAGTTTAGCCTCTAAATACAGGTAGCCCTCAATTTATGACTGTAATTTCGGGTGCGCTTCAAGGTCTTGACGACCATCTTTAAAGCGCTCCATGGCTCGGGGCCTAGTTATATGCGAGACCGTCTCCTGCCCCATACATCCCTCAGACCGATCCGCTCCCACAGAGAGGGCCTCCTCAGGGTGCCGTCAGCTGGACAATGCCGACTGGCGACACCCAGGGGAAGAGCCTTCTCTGTGGCGGGCCCAGCCCTTTGGAACGACTTACCCCCTGAACTCCACACCATCTCCGACCTCCGCCTCTTCCGCAAGTGTCTGAAGACACATTTATTCCATCTAGCCGGCCTAGCGTAGCCTCCATCATTGACTATTAGACAGTTTTAAATTGGGACTTTTAATTTGGTTTTTAGCACAGGGTTTTACTAAAATAAGTTTTTTAAATTTTTTATGTCTTGTATGTATTTTAACATTCCTGTGCGCCGCCCTGGGTCCGTTTGGAGAAGGGCGGGGTATAAATTTAATTAAAAAAATTAAAAAAAATTGAGCCCACAATTTTAGTTGTAAGTCATGACAGTCATAAAGTGGGTCGCCGCATGCCTCCTTTTACCTGACTACAGGGTAGACATTAGAACCTTGAATTTGGGTCGTAAGTCCCCTTTTGGGCCTCCATCATCAGTGGTAGCTAAGCGACTGGCCATAAATCAAAAACTATCTGTAATTACTAAGATGAGACACAGAAGAGAAGATGCCGTTGGTCAGAATAGAAGATGTGGAAAGGCATAAATGATGTGGAAGATCCAAGCAGCTATGCTTGGAAACTACAAACAGCATTCCTAGTTTTCCAACAACACAACAACAATTTATTATTAGTGTCTTAGACCAGCAGCCAGAACAAATAAAAGCACTTGGTCTATATACGCTTAAAACTTCTAGTATAAAATAATAAATAACAACTAAAATCTATAATAAAAGTGTCAATTATACATGGTCTGACTATAAGATACTTGCAATCCCTAAACTGCGTGGCCCGTTGTAGGTTCAACGCTAAAAGGGAAATGACTAAGAGAGCTGACAGGAGCAACAACACATCTAGCGGCATCTAGAACGTTCCTAGTTCCTAGTTATTTGTACCTCTCCTTCGCTTCATCTGCACCCAGGTTTCTACTTCCTAAAACTAAAGACACGCTAAACCCCAGCAACAACTAGAAGAACGAGATGCACTAAAACATTGCGGGATTACTGAAATTCTGACAAATCTCATACCCTTCAGACGTCCCTCGCTCACGCAGAATCTACGGGAGTTATAATCTAACACATTTTGCCAGATGGGACAAGAATATAAACAGTGCGTAATTCAACCATGCAAATTTAAAACCGCGGCAAACCCATGCTTATTCCCTTTTCGTGTACGGGCATATGGGTTAGAGCAGCCACCTACTGTGTGAATTAAATGGAAGATTTCCTGTGACAACCGAGATTAAATTGAGAAAGATTCCAAAGTAGGTTGTAACCAAAAACAGCGAGGAGTCTTCTGCTCTTTCAAAGATAAAAACTCGGAAGATTTACTCGGAAGATTTACGTTGGCACTTGGACCTTGGCCATTCCTTCTCTCTCTCTCTCTCTCTCTCTCTCTCTCTCTCTCTCTCTCTCTCTCTCTCTCTCTCTCTCTCTCTCTCTCTCTCTCTCTCCCTCCCTCCCTCCCTCCCTCCCTCCCTCCCTCTCTCTCTCTCTCTCAAAGTCACCGACCTCAGTGGGTTCCTGCAAGCACGTTTAAAGGAGAGCCCGGAAAACGCGCAATCCAGGTTGGCAAACTGAATTTGAGTAAAAGAAAGATGGGATGAAATAAAGAAAATGATGAAAGCGATCTGGGAAGTGCCTCGGGGGTCTCAGAAAGAAATCCATTTGCTACCTCCAGCCTGGAATTGAAAGCAAGCAGCAGGGTGTCACCTCAAAGTGCCTTCAAAAAATGTATCGGTTGATGGAATGATTATGATTCAGCCCAGAAAGCCAGATTAGAATTAAAGTAAAATGTGATGTGTTTAAAGAAATCCAAGCTTAGAAGGCATTAAAAAGTCAAGGAGGAAGAAAACTTCAAGCAGAGAGCAAGCTTCTTACACTCTTCATGCTCTTTGCACGCATGGGCCATTCATTTGCTCGGTTGCGCAAAAGAATCTTTGCTCATCCCGTCAAACGGATAGAAGGTGATGAGATCTCTTTCAGACGTAACAACTTAGTATTGGTCTGGTGAAGCCAACACACACCACCAATTTTGGACAAGGACATTCAGAGTTCCGTGGCCATCCTGATTGCTGGACTCTAAACCACATCTTTGGCACAACCATGACCTGGATGACTGAGAATCTCTACAGACTTTTAGCTATACAATTTGGGATGGACACCCTTGGAATGGTGTGGGAGTAGGGATGGATTTCCAGAGGAAAAATTGCAGGCTACGGGAACCAGGAGTGCTACTCAGGTGACCCTGAGGACACAGATAAACCCCCAAGTGCTTCAACGATCCTCTAAAAGGATGCAAACAACCAGCTGTCTGCATGGAATATCCTGTCAGAGCTGAAGAAGCTTCTAAGATGAGAAGCAAAATGTCTTCAAAGAAAAAAACAAGAAAGTCCAGTTGCCTCCTGGAAAAGCACCTTTGGGTCTAAACCACATCCTTCACAGCCACGATGCTGAGGCAGATAAGAGAAGAAGGTCCTGTAGGATCAAAAGATGTTCAGCCCTTTCAAGTTATGGTGAGGTTGGTTGATGAAGAAGCAGATACCAAGTCCCCAGTCAACAAATCCTTTTTTTTCCCAGAACTTTATTTAAGGATCTTGGTAGTGGAAGTATTGGATGGATACAACAAGAACCAGATTGAACTCTCGTTCCAATGCTAGAGATAATGACTAGTGAGATGTTAGTAATTATTATTATCAACACATCCCCAAGGGACCCCATTCATTTTCTCGTTTACGCTTGAAAGAAACTGGGCAATAAACACATTCTTTGAAAGAGGAGGGAATAGTTGAGTTCAAGAAGAACAGTAGATGGAGACACGCCATAGTACAAATGTCATTTTTCCTTGCCGTTCAAACAGTTCTTTTTGTAAAATAAATAAATAAATAAATAGGTGTAGGATCAATCTGTTAGGAATTCCTTGTTTCCCATCTCACGTCCTCCAAAGCAGGGGGCATTCTCCAGCTCCAGCACTTTCATTTTATGGTTTTGTGCAAAGAAATAAACTCTACGAGAATGTTTATGTTTGTAAACCACTCCTATGTATGAAAGAAGCATCGCCCAAGAGGGAGTTTGGGATTGGGTTGGGTTGAGTTTGCCTTTCAAAGCCAAAAGCAGGAAGGGTTTTTTAACTAAGATGTCAAATTTTATTTATTTGTTTACTTGGAGGAAGCTGTTTCCTCCTCCAACATCACGGCCCCATTCCCCCAAACCAAGTGAGCAGATTTTGCCTAGAAAATAAGAAGCCGATGGGAATGAATTAAACAATTGGACTTTGATGATGCCCAAAAAATGCACCCAATGCCCCACCTACCTTTTTATTAAATGAGCTCGGCTGTTCACATAGTTGGAATCAAACGAGTAGTTTTCGGTCTGAAAGGAACGGAAGAAAACAGAGATGGTTACACACATCGTTTGTTGGCAATTTGGAATAGCTAAGCCGGTTGGGACAAAAAAAGAAGGTCATCAAGGGAAGCTTAATCAGAGCTTAGCCATGGGTCACCACCAATGTGGTTGTCTCAGGGCATCACAACCCAACGAAAGCCATGGAGAACATCAAAGTCATTTGCTGCCTGTAACAGCAGAGGGTTCAGACCATGTCATTGGTAATGAGATTAAGGTAATCCCTAAGGATTACTTCAGAGACCGTCTTCTCCCATTCGTTTCTATCTATCCAATTCAGGCTGGTAGACCGGGCATGCTGAGGGATCCCATCAGCCAAGAATTGAAGGCAAATATATGTGTCCCAGGATAATGCTGCAGCAATAGCACTTAGATTTATATACTGCTTTACAGAGCTTTACAGCCCTCTCTAAGCGGTTTACAAAATCAGCCTATCGCCCGCAACAATCTGGGTCCTCGTTTTACCCACCTCAGAAGGATAGAAGGCTGAGTCAACCTTGAGCCTGGTGAGATTTGAACTGCCAAATTGCAAGCAGCCGGCAGTCAGCAGAAGTAGCCTGCAGTACTGCATTCTAACCACAGGGAAGGAAGGAAGGAAGGAAGGAAGGAAGGAAGGAAGGAAGGAAGGAAGGAAGGAAGGAAGGAAGGAAGGAAGGAAGGAAGGAAGGAGACACAAGCAATAGTGTAACATTTTAAGGAAGAAGGGAAGGAGGGAGGGAGGGAGGGAAGAAGGGAGGGAGGAAGGAAGGAAGGAAGGACAATAGCAATATACCGCTTCACAGTGTTTTGCAGCCCTCTCTACGTGGTTTACAGAGTCTATTGCCCCCAACAATCTGTGCCCTCATTTTACCCACCTTAGAAAGATGGAAGGCTGAGTCTACCTTGAGCCTGGTGAGGTCTGAACTGCCAAATTGCAGGCATTTAGCAGAAGTAGTGTACAGTACTGTACTCTAACCACTGCGCCACCATGGCTCCTGGTGGGGGATCAGAGGTTTAGTCTTCAAAGGGATCAGAGGTTTAGTAATCTTCAAAGCTTTCGGATTCATGAGTCCGAAAGCTCAGATGACTAAACTTCTGGTCATGGAGATTGACCTAGATTGGATGCTGCAGCCAAGAAATGTTGGCTGGCAGGAACCAGGAGATGTGCCTTGTCTGCGGTAGTCTCTACTTTCAGAAATATTCTCTCTTTGGATATCAGTTGGCCTTTCATAAACACATGAAGACTAGATTGTACGCCCGGGCCTGGATCCTTGAATCTGTCAAGGGCCTCGTTTCCTGGCTGCATTAAATTCCAAAGCAGCTGTTTTTCTAAGCGCCAAACGTATTTACTTTGCAACATTTGAATCATTTTCATAGCTTTATGATGTACGCGCCCCAGAGGCACTTGACAAAATGGCGGCTACAAGAAATCAATATGTAAAGCTGTGGCGCAGTGACAGTATGCCACCGCCTGTTTCCCTCTTCAACGGGCAGCAAGTTGTAACCACATCTTACAATCTGCTCTTTTTTCTCTCCTGGCTGATTGTTTTAAGAGCTGTAACACAGAGAACAGTGTCTACACTTGCTTTCCCCCCATCCTCCTTCCCTTCCTTATTTATTCTCCTAGGTAAGTCTGTAAGCCTGACCTTTGGCAAAACACATACATTGGTGAGACATTTTGGTTCAGGGCAGACAAAAAACTTTTCCAAATAAATCATTAGTCAGCCACACTGTTTTACCCTCCCCAGGCTCCAAGAAAGTCAAGCGTGCATGCGCGGGGCAGCGGGTGGGAGGTGTCAGACATGCATGCGTGGGGGGCACAGCACAGGGGCATTAAATTATGGGGGCGGGCACCTGTGCTTTTGGCACTCAAGGCGAAAAAGGTTCACCATCACCAGCTGGCTGATTTCCTTGCTTCTCTACAACTTGGGTTTCGACCAGTGGTGGGTTTCTGCAGGCTCGCACCTACTCGCGAGAGCCGGTTGGTGAAATTTAGAGAACCGGTGAGAAGGGGTTCCACTGGCGTACCTGGAAGTAAATCTGGCCCGCCGCTGCCAGGGACCCAACGGGAAGGAAAGGGAAGGAAAGGAAAGGAAAGGAGGAAGGAAGGAAGGAAGGAAGGAAGGAAGGAAGGAAGGAAGGAAAGAAAGAAAGAAAGAAAGAAAGAAAGAAAGAAAGAAAGAAAGAAAGAAAGAAAGAAAGAAAGAAAGAAAGAAAGAAAGAAAGAAAGAAAGAAAGAAAGAAAGAAAGAAAGAAAGAAAGAAAGAAAGAAAGAAAGAAAGAATTTATCATCACAATTGAGTCCAAAATTTTGGTTGCTAAGCAAGAGCGTTGTTAAATGAGTTTCACCACATTTTAAAAGGTGGCCACTTCCACCCTGTCACATGACTACCAAGCCACGCCCACAAAATAGGCCACACCTACAGAGTAGGTTCTAAACAATTTGAAACCCACCACTGGTTTCGACCCTGCTCTTCTTTTAGGTCAACTTCACAAGAATGTTTAGACCAGCGGGCCAAATTCACATTGCAAGCTTTAAGGACCGAGTGTCATTCAAGTCTGGTTGGGTATTCTGGAGTTGAGTCCTACTAAATCTGGAGGTCATTAGAGTTGAGAAGCAGCAACAGCGCTTAGACTTACAAGCTGCCTCATAGTGCTTTATGGTACTTTCTGGGTGGTTTACAAGGTCAGCATACTGCCCCCCCCCCCAACAATCTGGATCCTCATTTTACCAACTTTGGAAGGACAGAACCTTGAGCCCCATCGGAATCGTACTTCAGGCTGTGGGTAGAATTAGCCTGCGATGCTGCATTCTAGCCACTGCATCACAGAAATGATGTGTCAGACCACACTACTAAATGAAAAAGGGGGGAAGAGGGGAGGGGGACAGAAAAGTATTAATATACAGATGTGTGTTTAAAGAATGAGGTATGTGTGAATAATAGATTGGAAAATATAAGAGGAGAAGGGAATGCAAAATGGTAACTATAAAGACAGACCCAGCTTTGCTGGAATATCATCCCGAAGATACACCAGATGGAAGAGGAAAATAAGCAATCACAAGAATAGAAAGAGGAAAGAAAGAGAGGAAAGGCAGGAAGAGGAGAAGAGAAGAGAGGAAAGGAAACGAAAAGAAGGAAGAGGAAAGGAGAGGACCATAGGGAGAGTAGGAAAGAGGGTAGGAAGGGGAAGAAGACGAGAGGAGTGGGGGAGAGGAAGGGGAAGGGGAAGAAGAAAAGGGAAAGGAGAGGAGGATTGAAGAATCCTGCCCCATACATCCCTTCGACCGATCCGCTCCCACAGAGAGGGTCTTCTCCGGGTACCGTCGGCCGGGCAATGCCGGTTGGCAACGCCCAGGGGAAGGGCCTTCTCTGTGGCGGGCCCAGCCCTCTGGAACGACCTACCCCCCGATCTACGCACCACCTCGGACCTCCGCCTCTTCCGCCAGCATCTCAAAGCGTATTTATTCCAACAAGCCGGCCTAGCATAACCCCCCGTTTCTGACTTTTATTCGTATACATTTTAATTTATTGGGTTTTATAAGTGTTTTTAAGCACGGGATATAATTTAATAGTTTTTAATAGGGTATTTTTGTAATTATGTATGGTTTTTTAATATTGCCTGTGCGCCGCCCTGGGTCCTTGTTAGGAGAAGGTGCGGGGTATAAATTTGAAAAATAAATAAAATAAATAATAAAGAAAGAAAGTAGAGAAGGAGGGAGGGAGGGAGAAAAGGGAAAAATAATAGAGTAGAGGGAAACTAAAATAGGTGTATGGGATGGTAAGCAAAGCAATCCCAATTATGTATTTTAATTTTTATATGGACAAATGAATGCTCAAAATTGTTAATACACAATGTTAATCCTAACTATGAGAATGTATACCTGTAAATGTATGTATGAGATTAAAAAAATTTAAAAACTTTTTTTGAAAAAGAAATGATGTGTCAGACCACAAAGAATCAAGCTGTGTGAGTGAACAAAAAATAGGAACCACACATTAAGTTCCTGTGTTGATTTATTACTCATGCCGATATGCCAGAATTTATGGTAGTCGGGTAGTACTGAGCACTAAATTGGCACTAGATAAAAATCAATGGAATTCGAGAGGGGTTGGACTTTGGCCATTAGTGGGAGCATAATGATTCCAGGCTAATTCCTTGCTTGATTCCACCCACCTCTGGGCTCCATCTCTTCTTCTCCTACATGTTGTTGGTTGGTGTGTTCTTTCTTGCAGTTTTAGAAGATGGGGTGGGGGGAAAGAGGGGGAGCATGAATGAGGTCCTCCAAGTTCCCCATGTTGGGTGGGATTCATTACAACCCTGACCAAGGGAAGGCATATCTGGCAGCTATCTCCAAAGCAGAAATGAGGGGGCCATTAATCTAAGTTAAATGGAGCATCCAAACTCCTACACCATTTTGGGGGAAATGTGCCAAAGTTTACGGTTTGCATTTCTCAGGCTAATCTATCTCACTGATGGTTGTATTTAGCGCCTGCAATTAAAGTGGGAGATAAATCATGGGAAATAAATACATTACACCAAGAAAGCAACCATTCTGCCCCCACTCCTGGCATTCATGCTGAGATGAAGAAAAATGACAATCCTTATGGAAAATGTTGCCCATTTGAAACAAGGAGAGGCATTTGTTCCTTTGGTCAAGGGCCACATTCTTCTAGAAAGTGAACTGGTAGGTCGGGCCAAGATCAGGAATAGGTGGAATCCAAGCCAAAAGTGGGTGGTGCCACCAACTGCCTTTCATTTGACCATCTGCCCCTCCTTTTTATTTATTGCACTTGGTAATTGGCATGCATTTATGACAGTTAAATGGTCTTGGGAATGTTGCGGTCATCATTTGTAACCTTCCTAGCTGGGCTCCAATAAGCAAAGTCAATGGGGAGTAGAGTAGAGTAGAGTAGAGTAGAGTAGGGTAGGGTAGGGTAGGGTAGGGTAGGGTAGGGTAGGGTAGGGTAGGGTAGAGTAGAGTAATAGAAAGGTAGAGTAATAGCAGGGTAGGGTGGAGTAGAGTAGAATAGAGAAAAAGGAATTGAGTAGAGTAGAGTAGAGTAGAGTAGAGTAGAGTAGAGTAGAGTAGAGTAGAGTAGAGTAGAGTAGAGTAGAGTAGAGTAGAGTAGAGTAGAGTAGAATAGAATAGAATAGAATAGAATGTTGGTAGGGACATTGGAGGTCTTCTAGTCCAACCCCTGCTCAGGCAGGTAACCCTATACCATTTCAATCTTTTCTTTAACACTTCCAGAATTGGAGCAGAAGCCAGATTCACTTAACGGCCACATGACTGACTTAACCACAGCAGTGATTCACTTACCAACTGTGGCAAAAGTGTAGTCAAATGTGGCCAAACTCACTTAACTCACTGCCTTGCTTAGCAATGGAAATGTTGGGCTCAATTCTGGCCATAGGTCAAAGGCTCCTTGTAACAAGATGCCAGGCCTGTATTTAGGGGGCACCTAAGACATATCGGAATCCAGCTTCCTAACCTTCTTCTTTTCCGTCTTAACTCTTGCAGGAAAACATGTATTACCTTAAGGCAAGAGTGGGAGGGGGGAGCTTTTAAAGAGACATAGAGCTGAAGGTTTGTGCAGTCCTTGAGAAAGGAGAACAATGGAAGTCCCACCTAACCCAGCAAGCGTCACACTAAGCGTTTGATGGGGCAAGTGGTTATGAATACATTGAGGATCCGTATAGCCAGAAAAAAAGAAAGAATCTCAAAAGAAAGGAAATACTTGATCACAACAGATTGTGCATCGTATCTGCCAAAGCTAATTTTCATAAACAGAAGTCGGTTCAGAACAGCTTCTATAACTTACACCTACTGAAATACGTTACACTTCACCAAAGTGGAGAAGGTGATTTTAATGGAAAGCTTCCCCCTCCCTCTCCCACCCGATGAAAATCTGATGGAAGATTTCCTGTTCTGATTTGCTTCCACCTTTATCGACCCACATACCCACATGCACCATGTTCTCATTGTTTCTTAGCAATGATCCAGTTACATCCTACCTTGCTTCGGGAAGAAGCAGTCAAAATTACAAAAAGAAATGGCACCCTTTTACTTTTACACAAAGACTACAGGAATGAAGTGTGAACTCAATTCCGGGATCTAGAAATCACTTCTTTCTACACATGTAATACAGTTACTAGGCTATGGTTTTCCCAGTTGCAATGGATGGTTGTGAAGGTTGGACCATAAGAAAGGCTGGGCACCAAAGAATGGAGGCCTTGGAACTCTGGTGCTGGAGAAGACTCCTGCATTGAGTCCCTTGGACTGCAAGGCCATCCAACCGGTCAGTCCTGAGGAGTTTAACCCTGACTGTGCTTTAGAAGGCCAGATCCTGAAGAGGAAACTCAAATACTTTGGGAAAAGGAAGGACTCAATGAAGAAGAGCCTCATGCTGGGAATGATTGAGGGCAAAAGAAGAATGGGATGACAGAGAAGGAGGTGGCTGGATGGAGTCACTGGAAGCAGTAGGTAAGAGCTTCAATGGATTCCAGAGGATGGTAGAGGACAGGAGGGCCTGGAGGAACGTTGTCCATGGGGTTGCGATGGGTCAGACATGACTTTGCAACTAACAACAACAACATTACATTGCCACAAACAGTCCAAATTCAACCTCTCTTGAATTCCCTTGACTCTTATCTGGAGCCAATTTAATACTGAAATTTAGTTGGCCAGATTCTTGTGTACACAGATTCTTGTACTGACCTGAGCAATAAATCTTATGAACTGCAGCTTTAATGTACAGCCCTGATTCTTCATTGGGCGGTTTGTTTATACACTCTTTACAAAATCCCATTGTTCGGGTAGGGAAGGCAACTTTAGAGTTACAGTGTATTAGGCTGTGGTTCCCAAGGGGACACAGCAAAGCATTCCGTATTGCTTGGCTAGATCAAAATCGAGTTGGACATGAAGAAATATCCAGCAAGGAACGGTATGTGTTGACTAAGAAAGATGTGACAGCTGTTTCGCCTTGGAATCTATATTGGCAATAAGACCTTTTCTCTCTCTCCTTCACCTCAAAACACCCCCAGCCCTATTCAGTCCCACAGATCAGGTCCTGCAAGAAAAAGATCCCCGCTCCTTTTATCTTGAAATATAATAAACTAAAAAGCAAGATGCAGTCTTTATATCAGCCGCATCTCGCCTGCTGCTCGAGCCCCTGTGACGTCTCAGAATGTTCCCTAACATTCAGATTTCTCGAGGGTGGGGGGGGACGAGCATCAACCGTACGAAAAAGGCAGGAACAGATCAGTTTATGAAAAGGTAAGATATGGCCACGCTGGAGTGGACAGGAACAAAAAAGAAGCCGATAAGGGAGCAGAGGAAGAAAGAAAAAAGGAACCAAAGCAGAAGAAGCTAAGAGATAAAGAGATCTGGAGAGGAATCCGTATAAACATGACAGACTAAAGATCCGCAAGAGGAAGTGGCCAAACCTGGAAGATGGAACAGGGAGGGGGGCTAAGACTAGAAAAGCAGAAGGGGGAAAACAGAGAGAAAGTGCATAGGTCTGAAGTGGTATAGGTCAGGGGTGTCAAACTCGATTTCATTGAGGGCCGCATCAGAGTTGTGTTTGACCTTGTGTCGAGGATGCCTGTGGTGGCCCGAGCATTCTGCCAGAGAAAATGGGCTCCCATGCTCCATTTTCAGCTGCCACAGCCTCCAGCAACCCTCTGCCAGCAAAAACGGAGCTTGGAGGGCCGTGTGTGGCCCTCCTGAGCTCTGTTTTAGCTGGCAGAACCACCACGGGCCATTTTGCTGTTTTCAGGGTGGCCCCGTGAGCCAGATCTGGCCCCCAGGCCCTGAGCCTGACATCCCTGGTATAGGGTTTTCTGCTTGAGCAGATGGTCAGACTAGAAGACCTCCAAGGTCCCTTCCAACTCTGCCACACTGTCAATCTGACCAGAAATAATATGTAGTTCTAAAGAGACACCCCATCTATCTGTCATTTATTCTCTACACAGAGTAGGGCACTGCTCACCTATTTCCCAGCCTACCTGTGATATCCCAAAGACAAGGTCTCGAGAGAAGAGGAAGGTAGCTATTAAGAAAGACTCCTGTCAAAATTCAAAGCAGAACCACCACCAGTCTATGCCTCAATTGGGTTTTGTATAGTT